>JAHBCN010008592.1:75648-654421 GCA_019359885.1 Listronotus oregonensis | reverse complement strand
AATCGTTCTTGACCCAAACAAATTTTTTTCCCCGGATCGAAACGAATCGAACCGAGCTTGGAAAACCACGTACACCGTTCGGGCCAGCTTCTCTGCTTCTTCAAGAACAAGGACGATTTCGCGGCGAGGGCGAGCGGGGCCCCTCAATATCCATAACGCGTCGTGTTCGGTGGCCGAAGATTACCATAAGGGGTATACCTTCAGACTTATAATTGTAGATGGATCGGATTTTTTGTTCTCTTGAAATTCCGAAGTCGATATGATGGACTGGGTGAACAAAATTAAGTTTAGAGCGAGATTGCCGCCAAGTCAGCAGTTGTTACATTTCGATATTCCAAAGGTAAGTAAATGAGTGGGCCAAAATAAGTATACTATAAAATATAGGAAAATTTGTGATAAATACTAGACCGTTTTTCATTAAAAATATTTATGATCGAGTGACAAACGTTTGTTAAATTTTTTTTAAAAAGGAAAAAAATATATGTAAAAAAAAGTATCTTGCACAGAATAAAAAAATATGTTTGGCACTCTAAAAGTTATTTTTTTGTTCAAAAATAATATTGGCACGTTGCGCGATGAAAACGACATCTGACGGCTGCCTAAAATCATGCTTGAAAGCCGTGAGAGAGGTGTAAGATTATTTATAAAATGTATTTTTTTTTTAAAAAATTTTTTGAACCTTATCAGCACTGTAAATGACTGTTGGACGGGGTTTTAAGGATTTAAACCCTTAATTTTAATCACGTTTTAAAATCACTTGTTTTTTTTAAATTTAAATCATGTTTAAAAATCAAAAAAAAAAAAATTAAAAAAAAAATAATTTGGGTTATGAAGAAAAGTCGAAAAAAAAATAAATTACGTTAGTATAGTAAATTAATTTATTACAAGAACACAAGAAAAATGATGAAAATTATTGCAAAAAATATTCAAAAAAAAAAACAAATTTAATTGTAATATTCGTAAAGAAACACTAGTTTGGCAGTTTTTTCAGTCCCTTGGCGTAGTTTAGAGTAAAAACAAATTTGAAATATCCCTTTTGTCAGACAAAGCAGCTACACAGAGCAGTTGTGTAATTATGGGTTTTTTCAATAATATCTGCGTTTCGTTGTGTTTTCCCACCAGTCAATAGGTTTTACGCTTTTCAGGATATCATTTTGAAACATAACATCGTTAAAAGGCTCTGATTTGGCAAGAAACTTGATGATTAGTGGTAATAAACCACTATTTGGATACATTTTTTTTGCAGTTTGTAATGCAAATTTTTTCATTACATGTCAAACTTTGTGTTTTCTTGGGCGATAAGAAATGCCAGCAAGGATACGGGGTTATACACATATTATATCGTTTTTTAATTTTTTTGCAGTTGATGTAATGTCAGATTAGTTTCTTCAAAGTAATCTTCTAATATTTTAAATTGCTCTACCACATCTGAAATAGGGGCCGGTCTTTTGCAACCTATCTATGGCAATGGAAATTGGCTTAAAATTTTGAGGTAATCTTCAGCACTTCTCTTTAAATGAATGTTTGAATTTTTTTCCTTGATAATACTGTCAATCTTTTCTTTGGTTCTTCACTGATTCAAAAAAGTATGGGCCATGATTCTAAATACTTGCAAGCAGCTCCCAAAAAGTTCCATCGAACATCACTAGGATGATAGTTTTTTGCCTCCTTCTTTGGATAGTTGCAGATGCAAAATGATTGTTCCAAAAAGTACTTTACGATTTGGACTACATGCTTTTTTATATCAACGATTTCCAAATCTTTACATAATAAATTTAGTATATGTGTAGCAAGAAGTATTACATTGAATTTATCAGATCCCTTTTATTTCATTTCACATTGCAGACATGTTACCATTATCTGTCACGATCACGAAACTACTCACTGTACAATCATACTCGGTTTTTGTTTGTTTATAAGGGTTGCTGCAATTTCTGTTAGGTAAGGGGATGCCCAGTTGTATCTACAGTGTCGAATAGAAAGGGGAGCCATTTTCTGCAGTAATGTTGCACATACTATGGGTTCATTATGCACATTAGAACATCCATCGAGTGAAAGACAAACGTTACTTCTAGACAACCCCTTAAAGCATTTGCTTCTTTCTTGGGTATATATTTGATCAAGCAGTCTGCCTGACACACGTTTCGACTGGGCGGTACATATCCGGGTCCAGTAGTGCTATAGCTTTCTTAACTTCCCCAGGCAGATGAAACTGCTATTAGTTGCATGGGGGGCTCTGGCAATCTGCTTATCAATTTCATTTTTGGTAGGCTTATAGACGAAACAAAAGACATCAGAGATCCAGAAGAAGTTGTGTCAGTAATGTCAGATTGTCAGTATTACATTTTTTTCTTTTTTGTTTACTGGGATTAAAGGGGGAAACTGAGTGCGACACTTGCTTTTTTGAAAGTTTTGTTCAGTTTGAATTTGTGACGTATTTATGCTTGAAGTACGTTGTACCGCAATTAAAAAAAACAATATGGGGCTTCAATTGTCCATGTAAAGTATCTAAGAAAACACATTGGGTCTGGTGCGCTTTATGTGTCACGGAATTTTATAATTTTTCTAGTTTGGTTTGATAGAGCCCGTCAAATAGAATCAATTTAATTTAAAGCAAAAAAAAAAAAAATCGTTGAATGAGCCATTTTTTGAGAAATAAAAGGTGTTGTGTTGTCATAGTTACATCCCTTAATAGTTACTTGGAAAAAAAAAAAAATTTTTTTTTTTCAGAAAATATTGTTCACCCAAAATTTTTTGTTGCAAATAGTGTTTAGTGTTAAAAAAAAGTATCAATTCCAAAGCATTTCAAAAATTGTGAAATTCCGTGACACATAAAGTGCACCAGAAACCAACACATTGATCACATTGTTTAAAAAAAAAGTTTTTTAAAAAATTTTCCCAAAAATGGAAAATTGGGAAAAAAATTTCAACACCATTTTTAAAAATTAACAAATAATAAAAAGGGGACTTACGGTTAAAACTGATTGTGATTGTGATAACGTTGACGAGAATGACGAGTCATTATAAACGATAGTATCTATGTCTTCATTATTTACATTTTTACATTTACATTTTTCCCCGTGCTTTTTTATCCCTCCACCAATCCTTGCATTTCCAAATTACATTTTTTACAAACGCGACATCCCGGTTTTCTTTCCGCTTTTTCCGATTTTTCTTTAAAAACTGCCAGATAAAGGGCTTTTTTTTTACCACTTTTTTTGAAACGCATATTCAAAAAAAATTTTTTTATATTTTCACAAATCAAAATTTTCAGTTAGCCGTAAAAACAATGCTCGCGCGCAATATCTTAACAGGAAATGCCCCCCCTTTTTAAACCGGTAAATCTGCGTGTTCCGGCAGGAATTTTTAAGAAGTGCAAGTGCTTTTTGCGGTAATATTAGGAGATAGGAGAATGTTTTAAGGACAAAATTATAAAACTTTACTTAAAGGTTTATAGCCTTTTCTCTATTCACAATCACAAAAACCACACAGACACAAAAAGTTTTGCAGACACGCCTTGAATACTTAGTCTATGAAAAAAAACCCTTTTTTTTTTTAATCCAAATCTTTAAAAAAACTTCGGAAAAACGAAACAAACGATACACGGCAAGAAACAAGTAATTTTTTCTTCTTGTTCCGTCAAACGAAATTGATCGTAGGCCCCCCGAAAGTCGTTCGGCTAAGCGGGAAATTTGAATTCAACACTTTTGAGTGCATTTATTTTTTTCAATTTTCCCAATTAGCAGTTGGAAATGTAAAAATTTGGTTACTATTACTGCCAGTATTGTTAAATAAACTATACAACACACGCGCCATTTTAAATATTTTTATCTAATTGTTTACATTTAAATCAAGCATGATTTAACAAAAAACCCAAAGCGAGCACTGCAATCGATTCAACTGCCCCCACGACCTCCTCTCCCTACAGGTTTTTAATATAATTTATGCTTATTACATTTTTTTGATAAATTTAGGTAGTATTAATTTAGAGTAGACAAAATAATTGCTTTCTTTTCCTAGAAAATTCTGTTTTTTCTAAATTATAAAATTTAAAGCAGGCTATTGGTGTTTACAATGGTTTTTAATTGGGGAGTAGTAGATGTCTGATTTGCCCCAATGCCTTGTTAAATTCTCATCAAACCTACTTTTGGGGGAAAAATTGCTCTAATAATTTTTAAACCCCGCTAGAGTGAGTTTCCATAACATTTTTGGGTTGGAGTATCAAAAGCGTTTTGTGGCATGTTCTGGAATAAAAAGTGCCATGCAGATTAATTCCCTTTTTCATTGTTAAACGTTCAAGGCATACAGGCTCTGAGGCACGAAAAAAATTTTTTTCGGGAAAGCTACTGATTATCCATTGCAACAATCGAGAATATACTATTAAAACGACCTTGCAAATTGGTCGTGCGAACAATGGGCGTCCTCAGTGGATTAGTCGGCGGGGTGGATATATCTGGGTATATTCCTTTCCCCCCGGCTTATTTGGGCCCCTCCCATTGTAACTTTACTGGATATTATTTTCGCTTTTATAGGGAAATTTTTGTATACCTAGTGTAAATTACAATTTTTTAAGGTATAAAACAAATAAATAAACAATTTTGCAGATTTTTATAGTAAATTCAAGTGTAAAATTTCCCGACTGTTATACAGGGTAATTCCAAGTTGACGCTTTTTTAGCGGTCTGTAGAACTCATTAATATAACAACCTTTTAAAAAACTTTTTCCAAAATACGAAAAAAAAAAACCTTTCATTCATTTAGTGTGTCGAATCGTTTTAACAAGTTGTCACCCCCAAGAAATCTTGGGGGTGTAGTGCTTGGACACGTTGAACATAATTTTCCCGCGATGTTGTCCACACTTTTTTTAACTTAAACCGATCTGACTTCAATCACCCCAGTACTTGGGTCCAGAATGAGCCCGCAAGAGAAACCATCGCGCGTACAATCTCGAAGCAACGTTTGCAGATTAACAACACTCCCCATAAATGAGAACATATCCCGTATTCATTGTTTTTTGGGTTGTGCCATTTTTGCGATTTAACAATGACTTTAAATTAAAATTAATCCCGCCTCGTCCGGTTAAAGCAATACGACTGACTCAAACTGCGTGATTAACACGACAAAAACAAGCGTAAATAAGAAATAAACTATCTTTTTATGTCCAGGCCCGCACTAAACACACTTTAAAGTACATTTATGTAGCTTTGTCTTTTTTGGGGTTTTTTAAAAAAATTTTATTTAAAAAAGTTGCTTATTTTAACGAGTTTTATACACATTTAAAAAAAAAACCAAAACCCAAAAAATCACCCTATATTTATATTATAAATGTAAATATTTTGACCTATATTTGTTACTTTAGGAACACAACGACAAATCAGTTCTCAGCCCAGTAGAACGTCCAGTCCGACGTAGCTGATTCAGTTGTTTTAAGGCATGAGACACATTCAAATAATGGTAGCGTAGGATCATCACAGTCGAGTGGCATACTTTAGGTAAGGCTTGATAAAACAATTATTTAGGGTCTTTTGCTTCATGGGTACTATTTTAGGATATTAAAAAAAAGTTTAAATATTGTCTTGTCACAAGAAAGCTTTTCTACATAAATTTTTTTTGGTGTATAGGGGGCGTCCCAACTTTATTTATACACTAAATATCTCTGCCCCTGTATATGATTCAGAAAAAAACTTAAGATAAAAAATGTGTTTTGGTAACACTTATTTTATTAACAGTATTGGTAAATATACAAGGTGTTTAAAAACAGTTTTCATTGTTAAATATGTTTTTATGAAACCCCCTTTATATTTTGCCAAATTTTGACTCTACATTCAATTCTACACCAAATATGTCAAAGACACTATACGTCAATTATTGCTGGTTTCTAAGATAATTAAGTAACTAATAAAGGAACTAAATTGGTGTACTCTTGACACTAAAAAAAATATTTTAAAATAATTATGACAGAAAATAGTACTTAAAAACGGTCAGCAGTTTGAACATTTACTTTAGGATGTTATGTTAATAGTTTTTATTCTTTAATCGTTTTGAATTATTACATGAGTAAATCAAATATTACAAATAATTGTAGTATTGTAGTTTAAAAAAATTTAAATTTTGGGATTTCCCATCAATATTTCGACCTATAATTATTATAGGTCGGTCGTTCTCTCAAACACCAGCAATGATTGACGTATACTGTAATATACATTTTTGTTTAGAATCAAAATTTGGCTTAATATACAGGGCCTTCCATTTAAAAAACGTACTTAACAATAAAAACCCCCGTTTTGGGACACCCTCTAGATTTATCAATATGTTAATACAATTAGCGGTACCAAACACACATTTTTATTTTAGGTTTTTTTTTGTATCATGTACAGGAGCAAAGATATTTAGTGTGCAAATAGAGTTGGGACACCCTGTATATAGCCTGTTATTAATATGTATTAGAGAGGAGGTAATTTAAAGAATATTTTGTAAAAAAAAAACCGAATATGGTAAATTTCTATTTGTAAATTAATTTTTGACCTAAATTATTTATGGATTTGTATTTGAATGCATGGTTAACGGGGAATCAAACCTTTGGTCGTTAACCTCCAATCAAGATCATTTTATTAATATTTAGTCAATACAATAGATCAATGTAGAGTTCTCACTTTGATTTTAAAAATACATCTTAGGCTGTTTCCCAGACTTTCTACTTTTTTCGTTTTGTTAATTGTTAATGTATTTTTTTATTTAATTATAAAATTTTTATTGTAACCTTATTAATTAGATACGGGGGCACTATTTATATTTTGGGTCAATAATAAAAATTAAAAAATAGTAATTTTCATTTTAATGCGTTGAAACTACTTGTCAAAGCATTTTTCAAAACACCTTCAAACCATGGTGTTTGAATACATGGAAAAATTGAGTAATTGGCAAGTTTTATTTTTAAAATATTCTACTTCTCGGTGCATTAAGGAATATAACTGAATAAATATTTAGTAGTTTGATTTTCTCAGAGTAAATTCAATTTAAAAGGCTTAATATTTATTTTTTTTTTTGGGTTTTTCTTAATATTTTTATAAAATATTTTTTTTGTAAAACTTCTTTTTTTCTTATTGTTTATTAATTTTTAAAGTTCATCAAAAATAAAATAATTAAAGAACAAGAATCAAAAATATCAATTAAAAAAAATAATAATAAGAATCCAAAAATTGATATTTTTGAAAAAAAAAAAGGTTTTAAATTATTGTAGTATAGAAATACGTAGAATATAAAATAAATCACTAGAAATTGCTAAACCTAAATGGATGCATTTTATTGATGGAAAACTTGAAAAATACTCATTTTTTTTATCTTCGAAATAAAAATTAAATAGAAACAAAACAAAATGAAGAAAACCATGTAAATATCTCTATTTTTTTATTTTTTTTTAAAGCCAAAAATAGGTGGGGCCGCAACTCTAAACAATTACCGTCAAATGGCCCAATGGGGACTGTAGGGCGGACGTCCCATTAACTCTATATATTGAGTGACGAGAACATTTACTTTTGTTATTTTACAATATTTTCTTACACAACTAATTTTCAACGACCTACACGTCTTTCTTCGGTGAGCAAACGGCGACCACGATTAAATTCTTTATATCAGCGATTTACAGTGGGTTAATCGTCAGGCGGGAGTAAGATAATCTTCGTAAAAAGTCGAATAAATGGTTAGGTTGAAATGTCAAAGTTTCTAGTGGAAACGTTAGATGGCATCTGACAACTCTCGGTGTTGTCAAGACTCAAAATATAAATAGTGTCCCTCATATTATGTAAATAATCTTTTGAACATAGCGAAACCACTGAATATACAAGTATTTGTCAAGTGTAAGATGATATAGCAACTATGTTTATATTATTAGTTTATAACTGGAAAATGGATATATTAATTGTTGTTAAGTTGGCAATGCAGTTTATAGTCTGCAATTTTTATTAAAAAACCTACTATGCCTTTTAAAATCATAGTTTTTAAATTGTAATTATGCAAATATGAAAAGACTAGAAAAGAAAGCCACCCTGTCTGTTCAAATCCTATTTAGAATTGGTAATCCATTTTGCCAGATCACTTATTTTCTAAATCTTCAACTCTTCTGTAACTAACTTACACCGAAGTCTAATAATTTCGAAATTAATTTTGGCAGAAAGTCCACCTCCTCTACCAATGAGTGAACCACCCGTCACTTATGCCTCTAAGAGGTATACGTTTGAAAACAGTGGAAGTTTATATGGTTAGTTATTGCATGCGAGATTTAAAATTAAAAAAAAACTAATTTGCACATTACACTAACACTGTGAATATTAAAAGTCCCAAGAAGCATATTAGGATATTGACTAGCACCTTGAATAGGAAAAAATTCGTAAGAGGAGTTATATGATTGATCGTGATTTTTAAGTACTTAAAAATTAAAAAATTACGAAGTGCTTGCGTTTTTAGGAACGGTAAACTTGTCATAATTTTCAAATTATAAATTATCTTGAAATCTGTGCATTTTTACCAAAAATATTTAGGTACCATTTTTGTAGAGAATGAAATTTCCTATCGAAATGACACCTTTAACAGTTAAAATTATTGCAAAATAAATGGAACCAGAGCTGGGTAGGAATCGAATCCAGGAATCGATTACTTTTTAAATATCTAAACGCAGGAATCGATTACTTTTTAAAATAGGATCCGTGATCCGGAATCTTTATATAATTTTAAAATGATCCCGAATCGATTTATTTTTGAAAGGAATTGATTCCTAAATTTCTAAGTTTGAGACAAATCGGTTAATAAATGTCAAAATTCGCCATTTTGAATATGCCATTTTAAATTTCCAAATTTTAACCTAAGATTATTAATTTTCAAATTTTGACCTACCAGCCTCAAATACTCTTATCCTAAATTTGAGGCAAATAGGTCTATAAATGCTAAAATTCGCCATTTTGAATCTTCCATTTTAAGTTTTCAGAATTTTACCTAAAATCAGCATCACATTGTTTTTTTGAAAATAAAGATAAAGAATTTTAAAACATTTGCGTATTAGAGGTGGGAAGTTCGAATCTTTTTACTGAATCGATTCATTTGACTGAATTTGATTAACTCATGGGCGTAGCGACGTACGGACAGGGAGGGGCGGCTGCCCCCCCTTAGAAGAGCGGTCGTTTGCTGGTAAACTGTAATTCTGTCGAGCTTCAAAACTTGCGACGCTTCTTATAAGACCTAAGAAACTAACATGCTTAAAGGCTGGCTTGTGAAATCAAACTATACGTGATGTGATCTCTAATATAATTTTTGTTTACATCATTTCTTACTCTAAAAAATGTCACTTATAACGAGAAGGGTAGCGTAGTTTTTTTTTGTTATAGAAAAATGAATCATAATACGTTTTGTGAAAACCCAAAAGAACTTTAAAAAAAAATAGTAAAGAGCCCTAAGTAAAATAGACATAGGAGCGGAGCGGGTGGGCGGAATGCGAGGTGGGAGGGGAGGCAACTGAATAGCCAATGTGCGCCTTTATCGGTTGCCGCTCGCATTCATTCAAGCTATTTCTGATTTTTACATATTTTTTAATTACTTCCTCCACTGCTCATGTAAAACTCATATGGTAAAAACAACGATCAAAACAAACAATATTATTTAGGATTTTCTTTGTCTGCCCCCCCCCCCCTTATATACAATTCTGGCTACGCCCTTGAATTCACTTGAAAAGATTCGTTCGCAACTGATTCACTTTATTATGACGCCGCGCCTATCGGACTAGGTCGTTTTTTTTATTCTATGATTTCGAATTCCACAAAAATTGTGATAGGTATCTTAAATAAAGAAATGATTTACATTTATTTTATTTTGGAATAATTATTAATTTAACAAATATATTTAGAACAAAACTTTCAGAAACTATAATGGATGAAACCTCCAAATTCCGCCTTTGTTCAAACGAATAGTTAATACAAATAGAAAAAAGTTCTTTTAATTGCCAAATATATAGCCAAAACTGACTCAAACCGACAATACGCATAAATTGTTTGCCTATAATACACCTCTGGTAAAGTGAGCAAGCTCGAAATATAACAGACCGCTCGCCACTTGCCAGGTCGTAGCACAAAAACGACCGATTTGCCATCATAAAATACCTAATTCTTCGAGTCCGATTCTGACTTAGTGACTTGATGAACGAAACAAATCATCCAAACTCGATTCGTGTTTCATCGCAGAGTGATCGATCAAATGACAACAAGATTCGAATCTTTTGAAAACAGGGAAGTAATTCATTCGAATCAGTGCACTGATGCGTTCTTTTTGAACGAATCGTTCGCGAACGACACACCTCTACTGCGTATTAATATCTTTAAATAAGGAAACTCAGCTAACAAGTGATTTTTAACCAAAATATAATAAAACATTTTTTTGTAACCATTGAGTGTGGTATCCAAAAACGGGCATAAATTTTACTCGCATTTGATCTTAAAAGGTTTGATTACTTGATCTTCATAATTTTCTAATATGTTATTCTTGAAATAACCCTGAGGGACTTTTAAATGGGACAATTTTTTTGTCAGGGTATCTTACTAAAATGAATTTAAAATTTTAATGCATTTTTATTTTCTGCAGCAGAGAAATTATTAAACGGTACTTGTAAAACTTCCTGTAATATTACGATAGGATGTCCCATTTATAAGCTGCTTGGGATTATCTCAAGTCACATTTAAAAACCTTATAAAGATACAATTTGAGAAAATGTTCCAAAAGGTGGTTTCATGTTGATCTCAGAAATAACATATTTAAATTTGAAAAATATTTACCAAAAACTAATTTGGCTAAGAGTCACAGCACTTCAAAATCAGCAAAAAATTATATTTCGCGACTCGGACTCCGCACTAAATTTGTTGACACTTGATTTATCATCTGGATTATGTAGTATCATTCGTATTGTAGTTACCATTTGTAAGTATAAAAACTAAAAATGATCCGGATTCATGATCTGATAAAAAATAGGAATTGATTCTCTGGATTTGATTCTTATTTTTTGGTTAAAAAAGGAATCGTGATTTGTATTGGTGATTCGATTCCTTTACAAGGGTCCGGATCCGTAAAGCGATTCCTTTTTTGAAAGATCCGTCCCAGCTCTGAATGGAACAAACGAATTTTAAACAACCAATCGAAATTTTTATATTCTTTATCTTTATTTAGGTCTTCCTCAGATATTTCAAGATCGCTTGCATTTTCGCAATTTACTGTTAGTCACTCTTTACAAAAGATGTTACATTTAATACCAAATTTCCTGCTCCTACAGTTTGCTTAATAGCATTTTGAACTTTTACAAATTATCTAATATTTAAAATATAAATTGTGTCTTTATTATTATTATTAAAATATTTTATTATTATCATCTAAACTTAAAATTTAATTTAAATAAATATAAATAAAAATTGTTTCAAAAAGTTTGTAATTTAATATTTTCTTCCCCACTAGACGTTAGTCTTCGTGGTCTTATTAAGTTTTTTAATTATTATGTAACAAAAAGTTAAAAAATAAACTTTATTATTATTATTATCTATTCAAGCAGACTGTGGTGCAGAAGGCTGATAAATAAGAATAGGAATTAATCCATTTTTCGTAGTATTCCAGCCCCATACAAATGGATTTAATATAACTTCTTTCCATCGCTCGTTACAAAAAAATCGTCAATTTATCCAATAATTTTTTTAAACTAATTTAAGTAAATTTTATATACTTTTTGGGACCAAAAAAATTCTTTGCATGTAGTAGTACTATTATTTGCTTTGCTTTTCACATTTATAATGCATTCTTTTACCTATTTATTACAGGTACTATGGGCATAAAGAGCTGTTGATATATTTTTTTCAGGCGTTTTATTTTAAAAAATAATTATGCAAAATTTTATTTATTGTTATTATAACGTAAAACTTTTACCCTTGACTCTCTTGTTAATCGATTGGGCTGAATCAGTGAGGAAAACAGTTGTCATACTCCCACCCATTTCTTAATGTGTGTTTAACTGTTTCCCTTACCTTTTCTATCCTCACCTTGCGCTTGATTCAACTTGTGCCACTTCTCAAACTAGAATTTGTTTCTCTCCCCTTTTCTGTCTTCATTATGCTGATTTAAATCACTTGATTTAAAAAATTAAGATTGTGATTGATATTTTTTTTCCTTTAGAATACTAAAACAACACAATATTTAAATGTATACTTAAAAATCAAAAGTGAAACAAACTGTTTAAAAAAAATAATAATAAAAAAAAACGTTTTCGTTATGTTTCTCAAACAAAAATACTACTTTTCCTCTTTTTTCTATACTCATCCTGTGTGTTATATCCTACTGTACAAGCTAAAAGTGCTAAATATTCGTTCTACATAACGGATCTAATCGTCTGCTCGTCATACTCTCCAGGAGACAGGGACACCAGAACATATATTGTGCTCGTGTTCGGTAGCGACACGAGTAAGAGGAGATGTAAGAAATCTTTCCGAATCTGATACCGGATTATTGCAAGTCGATCCTATTGGAAGAAATATAAAAAGGTGTAGCCACAATAGACCGAGCGGAGGGCTGAAATTTTAAAAGTCCATTTGCGCGGAGGAACTTTTTATTATTGGCAGTTGTTTTGCAAATTCCAGCTTATCCATTGTGATGATCACTCTATATTTATGGTATATTCCACATATCGTTTATTTTTCAACCGAAATAAAACTTAAATGACAACACTCCATTATGGAAACCCCAGCCATAAATAAGTTGCCGACATAATATTTATTGTGTAGGCACCGCACCTTTGAAAAAGTACTGTCCTGATTACATACTTATTATCCAGGCGACCTGTATCTAAAAGTACGGTCCCGATACCTCTTATGTCGGGCTTAGACTTGCGCCTGCCCAAAACTCACCGGGAAATTTGGGGAGTATGGAATACCCCAACGAAAACGGGAATTCCAGGGTTTTTTTTCCGAAAATTTTACAAAATTAAGGTTTTTTGAACCAAGTATTTCGTTTCTTTAAAACCAATTTTGTGGTGAAATTTGTGTCAAATTTTATATTTTTGGTATATAAAATTATTAGCCTACTATTTTAAAGACACATGATTTACATTAAACAACTGTTTGTATTTGACTGAAAAAAGTGACATATAAATTAGCTATACATTCTCATTTGCGGATGATTAAACTTACAAAAATACTGTGCATAACAGGCCTACTAAAACGTAACATTTATTCTTTATTAAATTAAATAACATGCAACAATATAAAGAACTAGCAATGCCCTCAATTTATAAAAATACCAATTTATCCGCAGCTTAAATATTAAAAAAAATAAAGGGTTACATTCCCGCCATAGGCATCAGGATAAATCAATATTGTTACGGACTTTAGTTAGTGTTTAGTTAATAGACATGTAAAAGGTTAGAATTATTTTATTTAGGTTAATAATTTAGTAAAAATAGTTTACCTTAGTTTTTCCCTTTTTCGACGGTCATTGCGGATTATCCTGAGGGCGCTGGAGACATCCATTTTACACTTTTCTTACATCCTGTAGTAAAAGAATTTTTCCAGCTAATTCTAGACTTTTCCATTCTTTTTCACTTTACTATAAAAAGCGCGAAGGAAGTCCGCACGGGCCAGTTAAGTTTTGTCTTCCGAAGAGATAAGAAATTGACAGACAGTTAAAGGTTAAACAGTTGTCATTATTACGTTACGTTGAAGTGTTACCATAGAAACGTTTGTAAACCTGATATCCAATAAAAAGCTGTAAAACCAGGATCCGTATTTTTATACGGGGTGTCACGGAACATTTGGTGTCAGAAGTGGAACGAGATCCCCGAGAAAGCCCAAGTGGTTAAAAATATTTGAATGCCTGTTGAGACCAGACAGCAAACAGCAACTATGGAAGAATTAAGTGCACTAATAAAGCAAATGATGGAAGAAATGAAGACCAGCCAAGAATCCATGACAGAAGAATTAAAAAAGAAATGAAGAAAATGAGAAGTCAAGAAGAAGAGAAGTCAAGAAGAAATGAAGACCAGCCAGGAGTCCATGAGGGAAGATCTGAAGAAAGAAATAAAGACAAGTCAAAATTCCATAAAAGAAGACCTAAAAGAGAAATGCAGATAAGTCAAGAATCCATGAAAGATCTTAAAAAGGAAATTAAGACCAGTCAAGAAGAAACAAGACACGACACACGACAGCAAATAGAGAAAATCCAAAAGACATTAAAAGAAGCCAAGCAGAAATGAAACAAGAGCTAAAAGAAAAGATGGTAAAGATCCGGAAAACCTAATAGGAGAATTTTATCAAAGCCAACATGAGATAAGAAATAAATGTTGCTTGAGGTAAAACTTTCAAAGAAGATGTTAAAGAAATAGAAGAAATACAGCACACCGTACAGTCAGTTGAAAGTCAAGTTCAACAAGTTCAAGGCCAAATACAACAGGAAATACAACAATTAGCGCGACAAATTAAAAATATGACTAAGGCAGGTGTCGTGTCAGAAAGTGGTACCGCAATTACTTATGAAACCACCAACTTTTGATGGCAAGGTACCTGGGTAACGTATCTCCGCCAATTTGAAGCTGCTGCCAATGGTAATAAATGGAGTTAAGAGAAGAAAGCACGTGCCCTAGTACTTGCTCTTCAAGGTGAAGCTATGGAGGTTTTAAGAAACATTCCCGAAGCAAAATAATGTGACTATGAATCCATTGTGAAGTTCTTGGAAATGAGATACGGTGAAGCCCACTTACAAGAAGTCTATAAGGCGCAGCTTCAAGGACGAAAACAAAGATACAATGAAAGCCTCCAAGAGTATGAAGCGGATATCGTACGTCTAATAAATCTGAACTATCCAGCCTACCCAGAAAAAATTAAACAAGAATTGGCATTATTTCATTGAAGGCTTGCGTGATTCAGATATGAACCAGGCGTTAAGAATGGCCAGACTTAGGAAAATATCTGAAGCTCTTGCCTATGCACTTCAGTTTGAAACAGCTAAACAAACATCCAGGGGTCAGACAAGAGTTCGAAGGATGAACTTTGTTCTGGAAATTCAAATAATGATTTTGCAAGAGTGATGAAGGAGTTGCAAGAGATATTCCCTAAAAAACAAACAGAAAGAGACAACAGTATGACCGACGAAGAAACAGCATCCTTTGCTGAAAGTGTGGCAAAGAGAGGCATGTTCAAAGAAATTGTACCAGATCAATTGCCCCTGCAAGTAGGCCTGAAAACTTTCAAGGGCGAAAGCTGGCTAGGTGCTACCAAGCCCCATCAACATCAATAATAAAAGTATCCCGGCTGCAAAATAATGGTTTCAGCTTGGTAGTACCTGGAAATATATGCGGTCGGGAATGCGAGATGATACTAGATACTGGTTCCACACATACCATCGTGAGGCCGAACATCGTAGCCCATTGCAAAATATTCCGCCCTGATAAGAATTATATTTTGGAAACTGCCAATGGAGAAGTATTCCAATTAAAGGCCTACATGAAGCAAGAATAACCGATTGACAACCTTTATAACGTTGTGTTTGTTGCTGACATAATGGACGAAGTTATCTTGGCCTTGACATTATGGAACATCAGAAGTTTGTACTCGACCTTCCACAACGAATACTGCGATCGAATAATGAAGAGAGTGTAATGAGACTCCCACGGAATGAAGCATCAGTTCGAGAAGTTATACTTACAGAAGATGTCATACTACCCCCAAATTCAGAAGTCATTATTAAAGCAAGATGTGAAGACTCAGAAGAAAGTAAAATCCTATTAGTCGAACCAATTGAAAATAGTCCACTAAAGGTATTTTACCCGCAAGAACTCTGACGCAAAACAAAAAAAATACGGTATTTGTCAGAATGATGAACCTAAAGGATTACTCTCAATAGGTCAAACAGGGTGACAAAGTTGGCACCTGTCAAACTGCTAATATGATAGTTACCCATACCTATGCTACACCTGTAGAAGTTGCCTCAAGCAAACTACCTAATGGTCTGCAAGACCTGGTGAATTCATTAAAAGCCCTGCTAAATCCAGTGCAGGTTACTAAACTGGAAGACCTTCTAAGAAGAAATCAAGACGTTTTCTCTCTCTCTAAAAAGGATTTGGGAAAAACAAACATAGTTCAACATCGAATAAATACGGGTGATGCAGCACCGATAAGGCAACCACCACGACGAATTCCTTTGGCCAAAAGAGACGAAGTTGTGAAGTTAATTGGAGAAATGCAAAACCAAGGCATTCTAGAACCATCCCAGAGTCCATTGTCATCTCCAGTAGTCCTGATTAAGAAGTTGACTTCAGAAGACTTAATGACGTCACGAAGAAGCATAGTTTTCCATTACCAAGAATAGACGATACTCTAGATACGCTGTCGGGTTCAAAATGGTTTTCGACTTTAGACCTGAAAAGTGGCTATTGGCAAGTAGAACTTCATCCTAAAGATAAGGAAAAATCTGCCTTCTCGACCGGAACCGGACTGTGACAATTTATGTGTTATGCCATTTGGTCTGCAATGCCCCTGCTACCTTTGAACGATTGATGGAGTTAACATTGCGGGGACTAACTTGGAAAACATGCTTAGTATACCTAGATGACATTATTATTATGGAAAAACATTTGAAGACCACCTTAGAAATGTCGAAGGGGTTTTTTCAGAAGCTAAGATCTGCCCAGCTGAAGCTTAGTCCAAAAATGTTACCTTTTCCAGAAAAAAGTTAAATACCTGAGGCACATAATAACTGAAAAAGGAGTGAAAACAGATCCAGATAAGACGGAAGCTATCCAAAACTGGCCTACACCCAAAAACAAGCATGAAGTTAGAAGTTTTCTGGGACTGTGCACTTAATACAGAAGATTTATACATGGATTTGCTGACATTGCGAGACCATTACATCGACTTACCGAGAATAACAGAAGCTATGAATGGACCACAGATTGTTAAGCAACCTTTATACAACTGAAGAAAGCCCTTTGCAATCCTCCAGTGTTGTCATATCCACAACCAAATCAAACATTTATTGTGGACACTGATGCAAGCAATTCTTCTATTGATGGAATTTTGTCACAGGTACAGGATGGCCAAGAAAAAGTGATAGCGTATTTCAGCAAAGTCCTTTCTAAACCTGAGCGAAATTATTGTGTGACTGGAAAAGAACTTTTAGCTATCGTCAAATCCCACTTCTGACACCAAATGTTCCGTGACACCCCGTATAAAAACACGGATCCTGGTTTTACACCTTTTTATTGGATATCAGGTTGACAAACGTTTCCATGGTAACACTTTAACGTAACGTAATAATGACAAGTATTTAACCTTTAACTGTGTGTCAACTTCTTATCTCTTCGGAAGACAAAACTAAACTGGCCCGTGCGGACTTCCTTTGCGCTTTTTATAGTAAAATGGAAAAGAATGAAAAAGTCTGGAAAAGTCTAGAATTAGCTGGAAGAATTCTTTTACTACAGGATGTAAGAAAAGTGTTAAATGGATGTCTCCAGCGCCCTCAGGATAATCCGCAATGACCGTCGAAAAAGGGAAAAACTAAGGTAACCTATTTTTACTAAATTATTAACCTAAATAAAATAATTCTAACCTTTTACATTTCTATTAACTAAACACTAAGTAAAGTCCGTAACAATATTTTATTTATATAATTTATACATTTTTTCAGTCTTAATATAATAAAAATAATTAAATTAGGTATTTAAGTTAAAAATTTATTACAACATTGTTCTCTTGTAATTTACCTATTTATTTAAAAAAAAAATTCCATAAAAATAATAATAATAATATGACTACGGTACGGACACTGATGAAAAAAAAACCTTTTACATGGCCAATTTTGCGCCCCCCAGGCAGCTGCGCCCTTGGCGGGCGCCCATTTCGCCACCGCCTAAATAGGGCCCTGCTTATATCACTAGTTTAGGTTAGCTATTTCGGATGCTCAATAACACACACGAAAATACCTTGACAAACTCCAAACGACTGATGGACTAAGATGAAAATACTCTGCTTTATATTGAACACCTGCAATTTGCCTTTAACCTACATAATATATCAAAAAGTAGGTACGATAATAAATAAAGGAAATTTTAAGTCCGGACCTACATGCGGGTACCCCAATTTTATTGAGTTTTAAACTAATCCTGGAGCGAGAGGTTTTGCATAAAGCTTTGGGGGCTGCTAGACAACGTTATTCCCTACTTTAATTGATGATCCAAAGTGTAGTTTTTAGGAGGGGTGAATTTTTAAACGTGTAAGTAATATCCATGCCCTTGGATCACAGGCCACCTCTTTGATTATTGATTTATGTCGTCAAGAATGTCGCCAACGTCCGCGAACCCAATATGCCGTCACTTAAGGTCCGCCATACTGACCGAAAGGTGTAATTTTTCCACTGTAGACATGGACCATGGGCCCCACGCTGTTGTTTCGTGATCTTTGTTAATAATGAACTGTAGAACAAAGAATTCAAAACGTCATACCTCTGGGGCATCGCCAAGTGGCCGCCATAATGGTGCAAACATGTCATTTTAGCAATGAACGCCCCATTATGGCGGTCACTTGGCGATGCCCCAGAGGTATGGCGTTTTAAAATCTTTGTTTTACAGTTTATTGTTAACAATGATTACGAAACAACAGCGTGGGGCCCATGATCCATGTCCACAGTGGAAAAAGTACACCTTTCGGTTAGTATGGCGGACCTTACGTGACGCCATATTGGTATGGAATATTTGGTTCGCGGATTTTGGCGACCTTCTTGACGACATAAATCAATAATCAAAGTGGGGCCTCACCCCTCCTAAAAGCTACACTTTAGGGATGCCATACCGGGAATTTAAAGTGGGGAATAACGTTGTCTATCAGCCCCCAAAGCCTCGACGTGGGGCCTATGATACATGCAAAAACCCTCTCGGCTCCAGGTCTATAACAGTAGCAGGTAAAACGAGAAATCAACTAATTATTGTGGAATGTACTGTTCGTTTTTTTATTTTTTCATCCGAAAACATATGTTCAAATAAACTACTGCTGACATTAAACTTTATTGCTAATGGTAACACTTCAGTATTACCATGTAACACTCAGTAGTTTCTAAAGCTGGATATTTTTGCTTTTGTGGGTTCAACATATAGGTTAAAAAAATATTGGCACGGTGCGCTATAAAAACGACATCTGACGGCTGCGTAAAATCATGCTTGAAAGCCGTGGAAGAGGTGTAAGATTATTTATAAAATGTATTTATTTTTCTTAAATAAATGTATATAAACCTGGTCAGTACTATTAATGACTGTTGGATAACATTACAAATGCCAGAATATCTTCTGGTTAATTCTCCTAGGTGAAAATCGACGGAATTTTAGAAATGTTTGCAATTTTGAGGTTATGTCAGTGGGGCGTCATAACTCAAAAACTAGCGGGATGCTCCGACAAAAATCGGCAATTGGCCTGACAAGTAAAAAGTCATCTGACCAACTTAACACTAATATATACTTTACTTACTTGAAGGCTTTATAGCCATTTTCTCTATTCACAATCACAAAGACTACACAGACACTAAAGTCAGTTCTGCAGACACTCCTTGATTACATAGTCTATTAAAAAAAGTTTATTTTTAAAACTCGCAAATCATAAACAAAAATTCAGGAAAAGACAGGAACAAACGGTACACGGCAAAAAACGAGTAAGTTTTTCTTCCTGTTACGTCAAATTTGAAAGTTGTTCCTCTAAGCCCAAAACCCGAAAGTCGTTTGGCTAAGCGGGAAATTTGAATTCGACACTTTTTGTCTGCGTGCATTTATGTTTTTTTTCTTTCTACTGATTTCCAACTAGCAGTTGGAAATTTATAAAATTTGCAGTTACTATTTCTGCTAGTATTCTTACATTCAACTACACAACAACTATATAATTGTTTACATTTAAATCAAGCATAATTGAACGAAAATTTGACCACAGCGAGCGCTGCAATCGATTCAGATGTCCCCACCATACACTCCGCTCCCTACCAATACGGCGTGAGTGCTTGACTATATCAACATTGAAATTATTGTTTTTTGTAACGATAATTCTACAATTTCCTGGAAGGTGTAATATTGTTTCCACTGCTATACATCTAAGATATGAGAGAAGAGCTAATATAGGTTTTTAAATACTTAGATATTGCATTTTTAAGCCCAATATTTAAAACTTTGGTAAATGGTGCCATCATTTTTGTTTTCCTTACTTAAGACTTTTAAAATTATGTCCCACTGAGTGAGGTACATCTGTTAGCATTCAGCAACTCTTGTCTTCTGCTTAACTAAATTTTGCTCTAGCCAAATTTTATGTTTCTATATTTATTATATTAATGGTACTATAAAATGGTATATGGTGATACATTTTTTATGTAATATAGTATTGTACAGTGTACTTACATATGGAAACTTTTTTATTATTAAGTTTATGAAAAAAAGATTCTTTATAAAAAGTTCTGCATCGTCCAAAACTTAAAATGCAACCATTAGATATCAATTATTTTAAGCCGTATACGAGGTTTGTCAAAAAATATGGATTTTACTCAAGAGTAAAGTACCTTTATTTTTTACAACACAGAAGAATGTTATAAAGTAAAGTTATTTTGAATTAAAAGTTATATTCAAATATACAATTACAGCTATTTAGCATAAAAATTTTGGATTGGTGATTATTTACTAAAAATGTTTCTATTTTTTCTTCACGATTTAGTAAATTTGCCATTTTTACTGTAATTTTACAAATACAAACTTACTCTGTGTCAATTATTTCATGTCAGTGCTTTCTAGATTACGTTAAATTGTATCAAGCCAGAACAATTAATACGGAATTATTAGTAAATAATCACCAATCCTTAATTTTCGTGCTAAATAGCTGTAATTGCATATTTAAATATAACTTTTAATTCAAAAAATTCAAAAACTTTATAACATTCTTCTGTATTGTAGAAGATAAAGGCACTTTACTCTTGAGTAAAATTCATATTTTTTGACAAACCTCGTAATAAGGCTTAAAAAACAATAATATCTAATGGTTGCATTTTAACTTTTGGACCATGCAGAACTTTTTATCAAGAATAACTTTTTCTATAAACTTATTAATAAAAAAGTTTTCCATAAAGTTCTAAATAAAGTAGACATAATGTATATACATTTTTATATTTTTTAACATTTTTTTTGGTGGTAGTAATAAGTAACCAATTTTATTATATCTTTTCTTTTGACCTTTTTGTGTCGCTTTTGATCTTTCTTTAAGACACAAGGCTTTGGTTTTTCCTTGTGTAATATATTAAATAATAAATCTAAATCTAATATCTATACATATTTTTCAGAGGGATATGGAAATAGTTCGAGACAAGATTCTCAAACATCACCGCCAAGACCAAACTCCACAAGTGGACAAGATCATAAAATGTCACATCGCATTCGCGAATTGTTCGGCAGGAAAAAGAGAAATTCACAGATGTAAACTTTAGGTATCACAAGTGATATCTATTTATAATATTTAGGAAGCTATAAATAAGTATTAAGATTAAACCTGTAATTGTTGCAATTTATTTGTTTATAAATGTAGTTTTTGTATATAGAAAAATATAATGTGTTAAAAATACCAAATCAAATGTTATAGTATATTCTATATTATATTTTTAATAATTTTTATGAATTGAAATACATCAGTTATACATCTCACTATTTTTATTTTTAATTAACTTTATAAAAAAAAAAGTTTCAACGTAATCACTATTTGAGATAGTGTAGAATAAAATTTATGAATACAGTTCAGGAGATCTTTAATTGCAAAGATAGTGTTTTTGAGGCTGTTATACATTGTACTATACGTAATGAAATTTTACTTACAAATATAATTTTAACTCTCAAACTTTTTTTACCATTTTTATGAAAAACTAAACTAATATTAAACAACAACTAAGAAATTTTTTAAAATTAGTCTCATTGATTGTTACAATACAGTTTTTGAAATATTAATTAATAAATAATGACAAATTAATCCCACTTAACATGTGAAAGAAATACACTAAAAACAATCTGGTAACACGCATGAATTTAACCGGGAATTGCGTCGGAATTTACTTATTGTTTTTGTAAAACATAGTTGCCAGATTTTATAAACGAGCAGTTGGTCATACGGATTGGCTGGAAATAGTACAGTCAGAGCAAAAATTTGTGCGCTTAGAAGTAACAACGCAGTGGGACGGACTCAAAACGTGCAGGAAAAATTCGATTCAGTAAAAATTGTTCAGAATCATTCAAGGAATACGGATATCTTTTTCAGAATTTTTGGATACATTTTCAAAATTGGAAAAATAGCTGAATAAAAATTTTTTGATACATGCAAAAATTCTGAAAAAAATCACACATGTTGTTGAATGACACTAAATACTTTTTGTGCAAAAAATCTTGTTCTGTAAAAGCGACTTTTCCCTACATAACAGGTAATTATCAATAAATAATTGACCAATATTGTACTGAAAAATGTGTCAGCTTTGGAAAGAAAATTATAGATTAGAAAGTATTTGGAATATTTACCTTAATAAATGCTAAAAGACCATGTCTGCCGAAATCTAAAAAAAAGTTATATATTTTTTTGGATAAGTCTCAAAATTTTTCCATTTGGCCATTTTTACAGAGATCTGAAAATTCTACAAAAGGTTATCCGTCTTCCTTAAATAATTCTGAAGAATTTTTATTGAATCAAATTTTGCCTGCACGTTCTATGAGTAAAAGTCCCTTTTGCATAAAAAAAATTCGGAAGATTATGGCCGTTTGTGGAAATAACAAAAATGTCGCACATCATTTTCAGGCAGTTTTTGGGGCTTATTAAGAGGAAGTTTTTAAATAAAAAAATGTATGTAAAAAACCTAATCTTAGTCATTTTTGCGACGAAAATTCGTTTTTTTTTTTTTTTAATAAAAATCAAGGTTTGGAGACAAATTTCCGCAAAATAAAAACCCGAATCAAAAATCCAAAAAGAGAAATCGATAGGCAAATTCAAGACGAGCATTAAAAAAAAATGGGCACTATATGAGCTGAAGAGTAATTTGGGTGGCAAAGTGACGTTTTGTCCCGCTGTGCGACTATGCTTACTCAGCGTAAACTATTTAAAACGACTGTCGCGATACTACCTTAAAGTTTGGCCCTTCAAATGTGACGTCGAACGACGCAAAACGACGAGTACCGACACGAGATAAGCTCGTGTGTTCAGCGTTGACACATTTATTAGATATTTACTTTTTTTGAAACATCTAGCTCAATTTTTCGTAAATTTTGGTTGGCAACTTTTTTTCAAAATTGTTATGATCTTTTTAATGAATAGAGGGATATAAAACTAGAGCTTGGTGTAGCCAACTTGCTTGCTTCATGCAGCTATGAAAGTAGTGTATCAAATAATATTGAAAAGTTATAAGATAAGCTTATTAAGGGATAACGATAACATTGGATAATTAAAATATCAATACATATTTAATTTTTCAAAACAAATGTGTTTACCCGTTTCAAACTTGCAAAATGGGAAAGAATTATTTTCAGCTTTTAATGTCCCTAAAACATGATCGAAATAAATATTATATAATTTTTATATATATATATATATATATATATATATATATATATATATATATATATATATATATATATAAAATATTAAATATGACACTGACGAGATTTAAAAAGTAGATATTATTTCGATGATAGAGTATCATAATTTCTGTACATTTCATAATTGAAGTCAATTTTTGTTATGATGTATAATAAATATATATTATGTTTTTAATTATACTATTTAGTTTTTTCCTAATGCTTATAAATCAGAACAGAAATAAAAAATGTACGACAATAAAGAAAACTTGGTGAAAATACATAAAAACTAATCTTAATATTATTCTGGAGCAGAAATAAAATATATAAAGATAAATCTATTATGTATTTTCTATATGTGAGTTTATTGAAAAAAAACTCAAATAAATAATTAAATTTGGCAACGCTGCATGCGCCGGCATGGTAAACTAGGCCCCTTGTACGTATTGTTTAATGCCTGTGACGCCACACGGTATTTAGATACCCCGATGTTGTTTTGGCGCAAGAGTTGTATATTTGAATTTGAAATGCTTATAGCCCTTTTATAAGGTTTGGTAATGTAGAAATGTTATTTAGGTACAAAGGGTTAATTTTAAAAAAATATGTGTTAGGGATCTATTAAAATGAGACGAGAAATCCCAAATAATGACCATATTGCTTACAAAAAAAATGTTACACTCCAGCTCCTTCAGATGCCTTAAAAATCTTCATGCTGCCATAATGACTTTTCTATACTGAAAATGTTTGGAATTCTTAGGGCATTACCCTGTTCATCAAGACTAATTACAATATTTTTTAAAAAAGCTGTAAATTTTATACAAAATGGTTAATTTTAATGGTTTTTAGACTTTCCTCTGAAAAAAATGCACCAATAAGGATTAACAAAAATAACTTTTTGTTTGTCTTTTGAATATTTACAAAAGTACTTTAACACAATTAAATGAAAATTTTTAACTCCAAGAGGAAATATGAATATTTTTTAAAGGTTTTTTCATGTAAAAAAAGTGAAAGCTAGCTTTTGTACAGATTTTGGTTTTTTATGTTCTGGTTAGTAAAAGTGGCACACCAATGCACACAGAGCAACCAGTCTCACCCTTTATAAGATAGTACTGGATAGTACAGTTTCTGTTTTGCTCTGTTAACTATACTTCGGTTGGATATTTGATATATTTACCTAATCAAACATTCTTTTATTTGAAAAATGTTTTTAAGCTATTACGAAATTCTTACTTATGGATTATTCCTTATCAGTTCTCCAGCCTCTGTAAACCCAAGTTAATAAAAAAAATTACAGTAAAAGCAGTTGAAGTCAATGAAATAATTTTATTAAAATGTGTGGAAATATGACTCGTTTTAACACAAACTTAATTTATAAGATACAACTATTTTTTTTTACTAGGGCACTAATAATTAAATTTATTAATCTTTGTATGAGTCGATGACTGCTGGTGTCTGAGGGTAGTCATCATAGAATTCGAAAAATCCAGCCACTTTACCAAATAAAATTGTACCTCCTAGGACTGCTACTCCTAAAGCAAGCTGAGCGTTGTATTTACGCTGTTGAGCATCATAATGAGTTTTCCAACTTCCCGAGGGTGATGGAAGATCATTGTATGTGCTTTTTGTAACATCGGCAGCGTGTGAAGCATATCTTCGGCCAACTGTGGACATATAAACATTTTGTCAGTTAAAAACCTTAGGTAATACCTGATTAGAAAAAAAAACATTAAAAATATTTCTAATAACCCTTGAAAAATATTTTTTACAAATTACTATGAACAGTACAAGGAGTTCATATAACGTCTGTTTGTTATTTAGAAATATTTTACAGTATTTTATACTTTTTCTACCTAGGTAGTCCTAAAATATACTTTCCATAAGAGGGCTTACGTAAAAAAAAGAAAGTAATAATAGTGTTAGTTATATTTCTGACACAAAGATCAATTATATAGAGTATTTTTTAGATTTTAAATTAATATCACAAACCTCTTTTTGGCTTTACACCATTTGAACCCATATCTGAACTTGCTTACAAAAAAGTGTAAAAAACGTGTCGCAAAAAGGCTTTTGGACCCTTTTTCGTAGATGTTATGCAATGACAGAAAATTAAGCTGCAAAATGTCAAAAATAGAAAGGTTAGGCCTGGGAATGTTTCATTTAGTATCGATATTATCTACAGCAGCTTCTGATTAAAATTATTGCGCGACTTCATGTAATTTATCTTCGAGCATATACCTACCAAAGGCAGCCTTGCCGCTCGGCCCTGCGACCAAGTAAAAGAGAAAGGTACTAGACTTATCGCGGTCTTTCTTTCTAATTCGACCACGTTTTCAGCTTTAGCGCTTTGCTTTATCCCTCCAGGTTAGTGTATGCTCGAAGCCTTTTTTTGTTAAGGCGTCACCGAACCTAAAGGAACACGTGAGGAACACATACTATTGCTCATCTCTATGGCAGACAGTGATGCCAATTTTTTATTTACAATTCTGACATCTCGAATCGTAATCCTAACCAATTTTAACCTACCGAAAATAATTTTATTGATAATTTTAAAAATTATACAAAAATATATTTCCTTTCTCAGTGTAACTTTAAACAGGAAGGCGAACGTGCCAAATTAAACTTAAAGGCAAACGACTAATAAAGGAATTTTCTTCATACTACCTGCAGTAAGTACAATTTATTTTATAAGCAAATATACCAATAACTGGACCACTGTAATTTGATAAATGGCGGTGCGCGAGAAATTATTCGTGGAAAATAATGCATATTTTTAGTTATTATAACAAATAGTCGAAATGTTGTACTCTGGCTTATATACACATTTGTACTAGACTTATCCAATTTTTGCTCACTGTAATCTTTATGCTGGCTTTACACGGCATCTTTTACCCCAATTGATTGGCCAATAAATCGTTACAATTTTTTGTGTCATCTAAAACAAGAATTTTATCCTAATTTATTATAACAATATATTATTGTCCAAATTCATTTTTCTAATAAGCAATAATCATGTTTATGGGAACTAAAGATACTTTATTGATATGTATTGCAGAATATGATGCGCTATGGGGAAGAAAATGAAACACTTAAGGATAAATCAGCTTGTGCTGGTGTTCGTGCAGATTTAAAAATGTGTCTTCTTGAAAGTGAATGCTGTCGAGTGGTAAGTAAACTTTAAATTTGTGATCAACGATTCAAAAAACTCCTGTATGCAGAATTTTATTAAAACCGGTAATATTGATAATACTCCAAACGACATTAATTTTTTAAAAAAGTAAATTATTGTAGCATAAGAAAACACCAAGAGAATGCCTAAAAGCAAATGACGGAACAGTGCCTTCTGAATGTCAAGTACTGAGGAACACATTCTTTGAATGCAAAAGATCTTTGGTAAGATTCATTTAAATCTATATAAGTAACCATTGTACCATTTAGAGCTTTTACTTTCTGTAGTGTACTACCTAAATAAATAGGTATATCTAATATTTATATTTTTTTGCAGTTGGATGCCAGACAACGGTTTAGGGGTAGAAAAGGATATTAATCTAAAGGATTTAGTAAATATTGGTTGTCTGTTTTAAATATACTAGGATTAAATAAAGTGTTAAATTTATTTAAATAATGATTTTTTTTTATCTTTAATAGTAAGCAGTGCATAATTTTTAATAATTATGATTGTTCGTGAACCATTTCTGAATTGTCATTTGACCCCCATGAAAAGCCAGAACCATTTGATACAGAAATCTTTTTATGTTCAAGCCATTTCTACACTGACTAATTTAATATCGTTTTATGGCGATACAGAAACTGAGCGTTGGAACAAACCTATATTTAACATCTTCAGCTCTGTCAAATATTAGTTTAAAAAAAAAAACAGTTTTTTGTAAATTTATTATAAAAAATTATATATCTTAAAATTAACAATACTTAAAATAAATAGGAAACTACTTATTGCTCTTAAGTATTTTTATAAAGTTAGCATAACTAGTCAAAATCAAGACCAAAGTGCAGAAGGATCTAAGTCTTAATATGTGAAGAAGTAGGATGGTGGGTTGGGTATAATATATACAAACGCCCTTATTAATAAATACAAGTAGTCTTGGCTGTTATGTTAGATCAAATTAAGTAACAGCAATACAGGGTGGAATTTTTAACTCAAAAGATTACAATATCAGACGCAACCTGGTCCTGTAATGTCAAAAGAAATCCTATAATCATAAATGGAATATCTGTGCCGATCTAAATTTTTTTTACAATTTATAGGACTGCTGAGTGGCTAATTCAAATAATATTTTTTATGCGAATGAGACAGCATAGTCAGAAACCAACATCATGTCGTTAAAGAAGAGCCATTACGTGAAAAATGTCCTTAATACATCCTTAGTAGATCAGCAAAAAAATTCATTTACCCCTCTGCATTAAACTGGCATTTTTTTGTTAAACCTTAAATGAAAAGAGCAATGCTTTGCTTTATTTTAAAGAAAATTCACACATGTAAGTTAGGCAAGGCTTAAAGAAGAAATTTTTATTGGGCCGAAAATACTAAAACTTTTTAAAGACGCAAATTTTTAATCTATACCTTCTAAATTTCTTTCAAAGTTGTGGCAATTTAGGTGCAGTTTGAAACGAACGTGGCAAAAGATTTTATAGGTACGGCTTTTCAGAGGCGGCTCTAGGATTTTTAAATTTTTCATCTAAAAATTGAGACATAGGACCCACCCACACCAAGTACGAGGATGGAATGAAAAGTTTCCGGCCTAACCCATAGAAGGCGCGAGTGACCGTCATTTGACCGCATATTTAAATAAACTTATGCTTTGCTAGTGTATCTTCAAAGTTTGGAGATAGCGCGTCAAGTAACTTATTTTATAGTTATTTAAAGTTATAAACTCTTACAATTATTTAAGCATAGACAAAATTGACTACCAAACTTAAAGCAGAGTTAGATTAGATTAGATAGAGCCTTTATTTCTTTATAATATCGTTTTGAATGATCGCCAGCTAAAGTTGGATGAGATAGCTGAGGCTGTGGACAGCGAGGGGAGAACCGATTTCGAAGAAGGTAAAGGCAATTCCATCGACAGGAGTGGTTATGCCAACAATTTTATAGATTATCTTGATAATGGAAAAACTAGAAATTCTGAGTTTATGCCAGCTTACTTGAAGCTTGCGTATGGAACGGGATCTGAACTAAGACCAACACAAGGCTTAACTCAAGGTTTTAGCATACCGTGCTGATGAGTGAATTACATCCTGTGCCTTAAACAGGCGTCTCCAACGGTGCCTCTTAGATACAGGGCGACCTTTTGGAGTATCTAGCCTTACTGCGGTAATGCCGGGCTTTGCCGTGGTGGACTATTACTTCCCTAGCTCCAAACAGCGGACAGAACCGCTTTCATAGGAAAAAAAAGTGACAAAGGTGCGCTGACCGAAATGTATTAATCCGTTTCGAGAGATGCCACCCAAGGTCACTAGCAGACAAAGGTGCGCCGACCGAAACGGTTGAATCTGTTTCGAAAGGTGCCCCTAAAGTCACAGGCGCCTGTTTCACGGGGAAGGGCTAATCCATCTCGAACAAACAGTTGCTGAGGAAGGGATCCCTGAATCCGGACAGAAGGCGGACAGAACCGCTTTTATAGGGAAAAGGGTTCCCTGGCTTTAAACAGAAAACGAATAGAACCGTTTTTATAGGGAAAGGCCGGAGAAACGGCCTTAGAAGGAACATCTTGTTCCTGCAACAAGTAGCTGGTAGCTACCCACGTCACTATACCGGGAGAGGAGGGCATGACGGATCTAATCGTCTGCTCGTCATACTTTCCAGGAGACAGGGACACCAGAACACATATTGTGCTCGTGTCCGGTAGCGACACGAGTAAGAGGAGATGTAAGAACTCTCTCCCAATCTGATATTGGATTCATTAGAAGTCTGATCCTATTGGGAGAAATATAAAAAGGTGTGAGCCACAATAGACCGAGCGGTCGCGCTGGAGGGCGTAAAAAGTCCACTCTCTTTAAACCTAACCTAACCTAACTTACTTGACCGGTTGAACCAAAATTATTTATGTTTTTTTAAACCATAGCCAGTTGAAGTTTTTTCACTTAACAGTTTCCATATGCATATACAAATAAAGGATTTGCTTTTGAAAGTTTCAAAATAATTTTTTTACCAAAGTATTTTCCTTGCAGCCAATAAGCATTTTTATTCTAAAAGTAATACCATCACTTTTAGGATAAAAAAAATTAAAATTTATAGAGCTGCGACTGGGCTTCTGACAAATATACATATATGTACAAAGAAAATCTAAGGTAATTGTCTCAAAGTTGCCTCCTTCCGATTTTGACCTTTGGTATGCGGGTTTGGGGCGCTGATTACGAATCTGCAAAAAAATTTTTTTGGCAACGTTTCGTTTCGAGAATTCATCATCAAAGTTGAAAACCAAACTAACCTTATTTACCCTATTTCGGGCTAATCCATTTCGAACAAACGTTGCTGGAAGGATCTGAATCCGACAGAATTGCGGACAGAACCCTTTTATAGGAAAAGCCTGTTTAACAAAACGAATAGAACCGTTTTTATAGTGAAAGGCCGGAGCGTTTGAAGGAACATCTTGTTCCTGCACAAGTACTGGTAGCTACACGTCCTTCCGAGAGAGGCTGACGGATCTAATCGTCTGCTCGTCATACTCGAGACAGGGAACCAGAACACATATTGTGCTCGTGTCCGGTGCTGTAAAGAGAGATGTAGCTTCTCCCAATCTGATATTGGATTCATTAGAAGTCTGATCCTATTGGGAGAAATATAAAAGGTGTACACAATAACAGCGTGGCTGGAGGCGTAAAAAGGTCCACTCCTTAACCTAACCAACCTAACTTATTGACCGGTTGAACCAATAATTATTTTGTTTTTAAACATAGCCAGTTGAAGTTTTCACTTAACAGGTTTCCATTGCATATACAATAAGATTTGCTTTTGAAAGTTTCAAAATAATTTTACAAGTATTTTCCTTGCCAATAAGCATTTTTATTCTAAAAGTAATACCATCCTTTTAGGATAAAAAAAATTAAATTATAGAGCGCACTGTTCGAAACATATTACAAGACATATCTAAAGTAAAACGAGAAAATTGTTGTGCTCAACCGACTAGTCAATATTAAAACTTAGTAAAAGAGCCCATTTGCAATTTGGCGTTTGTAAACACATTTTAATTTTATTGATATAATAGATATACAGGGTGTAATTTACAAAATACATGCGTACGTTGTAAATACAAAATATATTAATTATTGATATAATAGAGAATTGGTCTTATTAATGTGCATCATATCACAATGCTGCAAACACAGCCGTTTTTTTTGTGACTAATTTACATTATGTACAAAATGTATTTACGTATTTACAACATAAAGTTGAACTATTAATTCATGGTATACTATTCTAACATAACTATATTGTCCTTAAGTCTAGGAGAAACGGAAGTGCAGCAACTATAATATTAGGTTAGAGATGGGGGAGTATTTATTTGTTGGTACAACTTATCATTTTTATTAAACATGTAAAATAAAAAAATTATAAAGCAAATGTACTTTCGCCATTCAAAGAATTGCTTGATGCATACCATTTTTTATCCTAACATAATCTATGGGTGTTTTTACAGTTGGAAAGATTTTTTGCATAAAGTTTTTATTGCTGCAATTTTCATATTTTCCGTTTAAAAAAATTCTGCAATTTTTTTTTAGTGCAAAAAATATGGCAGGCGCTATTTTTCTGGCAGTAATCCAGCTACTTAACTGAGAAGGGTATGGGATCATTATTCGTCATTTAATGCCCGGGTTATAACAATATTTTGTTATAAAATTTTGGAGTAATACTTTTTCTTAGTTTTTTTTTGAAATATATTTAAATTTTAGGTAATTAACTTGACAGGTGCTGTTTTCAAGTCACAAGGTTACAAATATACTTAAAATGTTTTGTTTTGTGTATTTTTAGTTGCCTATATTATAATTGTTTATTAATAGAAAATCATGCATTAATAGCATACGTTAATAATACTCATAAGTAAACTATCGCTGAAAAATATATTTATAAAAAAGAATTAAATAATAATTTGTGCATTTATTTTATACTTCAGACTTTTACAAAATATTTAAGTAAGTTGTGGTGCAAATTTCAGTAAGTTAGTAAAACAAATTGCAGCAATAAATTTTAATCCGTAAAAACACATTAACAATTTTAAATAAGATTACATGTTATAAAAGGGGCACAAAAAATCTTTTAAACTGTAAAAAGACCTCAGTACATAATATCACTTAAATATAATATCAAATTTTGTTGAATAATATTATTGCTGGATACAAAAAAAGCCTATTCATACGTAGGGAATTTATGCTATTTCCCTAAAATAGTCCAGTAAATGAAGGGACAAAGATGTAAATAAATCTGTACAGTTTTCCCTTGTGGCGCAATTCTTAGGTCTTTGGCGATGCTTTCGAGTGAAAAAAAGTTTATCAACATTAACAGGTGGGAAAGGGCTGAAAATGGCCCCTCAAGGTTCGAAAAATGGGTTTTCCGCTAATATCTGCCAAAATATACGAATTGGAATGGAATTTTTATTTAGACAAAAAATGAAGATCGCCATGTCGTCTACAAAAATGGTCCTTAAATTTTTTTTTCGAAAAATTGATAGTTTTTGAGATAACGAGACCCAAAAGTCCCCTCATTTCAGCTGCCGCTCTACCGCTAGATTGCTGCTATCTTCATGGATTCACTTATAAGCGGGCGGACGAATTGTTCCGTTACTCGGGCAATTATGTACATTTTTTAATCATTCAAAGTTCATCGGAATGGGAAAACCCGTGCCCATCATTGCATATGAATTTGGGTCCATTCTGATATTTCTAGAATATTAAAAAAAGGGGTCAAAGTTTATTAATTTATTGATATTTTTTGAAAAAATGGTTTGTTATTAACATTTCTTTTTTATGATGAGGCCTTAGCAGGTGTTCAATGATCCAAAAAAATTTCCTTTACCATCTTTCTTGCGTTTTGATAAAAAATTGTTTTGCCCATCTGCATTTTTAGCCTACTATCACATCTATCCAGTGTGGAATGTTATGGATTTTTCGACGGCCGTTTTTGCGAAAAATATTGGTGTTAAGTGTAAATGTTAAGGACCATTTTTATAGATTTCAAGGTGATCTTTATTTTTTGTCTAAATAACATTCTCTAATTCCCATATTTTGGCAGATATTCGCGGGAAACTCATTTTTGGGACTTTGGTGGGCCATTTTCAGCGGGTTCCCACGTCGGAATCGTGATAAACTTTTTCTCGCTCGAAACCATTCGCGAAGACCTAAGAATTGCGCCACAAATGAAAACCGCACAGATTTATTTACAGCTTTGGGTACTTTCAGGTCTTCAGTTACTGGACTAAAAAAAGCATATGCTGTACTCGGACTTCAGATGTCCCTTTATATCGTGACGGACAAGGCAGCTTTTACTTAGGGGCTATGGAAATTAATGTCTTTGAAAATGTCCACTAACTAAACTAAACTATCTGAACCGGTAAAAACTTCACCCGAAAGATAGGCATTTTTATGTTGCTAGGCTAGACGCTCTCACAACTGTCCTAATACAGCACATCAGAATCAGAACCATAGACGTATAAAGAGATATATTGCGACTGCAATATGCGCAAGTTTGCTCTTATAGAGAGATAGATAGACGTCGTTCAGTGGTCGCAGGCTCTACCAATCGATGGGGAGAGCCTGCGATTCGCGCGGGTGCTTTTAGCTCTACCCACGTCTCGTCTTCTACCTCTCTTTGTGGTCTCCAACTAACTTGTATAAAGTATGAAGTCTATCTTATTGTACATCTAGGGATAGAAGTCGATCTGTACAAGGTAAGTAAAAATACTTTTTGGTGATTTTAAATGAGACCGCATAGCTATAAAATGCTAAAAATGCAGTATCCTATTGAAAATCGATTTTACTACTAATGTACGTTTTAATTGCATCATGTACTAATTAGCATCACTACCTAGTATTTCGACAAAAATGACGAACTACTGATAAATGTCAATAATCAAAAAATATCACGATTACATGACTAAGGGTTATGATTTAATATTTTAGAATTTTATTTGACCCAAAAAGGACTACGTGGAAACATTTATAGTGGGTCTTTTAGGCACTTGGTATAATATTAAAAAAAATAATAAAAGGTACTATTCCATGTCTCATTTCACTCCAATTTTTGCAATATAAGTATTGTAAAGTAATGTTTCAATTATATTTATTTATTTGTTTATGCAACAGTGTGTCAAAAATGAACCTACATGTGTTGCTATCTCGTTTAATATATACATGATTGGCAAGGCAAAAACGTGCATGCTAATTTTAATGCAATAGAGTCGGATACACAGGGTATGGCCCCAGATTGAAAAAAAGCAACAGTTCCATTTCCAATATGACGACGGGCGACGGCGATTCGTTAGGGTATTGTTGGCTGAGGCATGCAGGAAGATGTAGTATAAGCAACCGGTTATTTTCTGCATCACTTAAAGTGATAGACTTGATTTTTTTGTGGGACCAATTAACTCAACTATTTTATTGGTATCCACATAAGAGACCTTTAAATTCAGTTAAGTTAAGGGCAAAAATATTTGACTTTTGATTTTATTTTTTAGAGCTATTTTTTTTATTATTAGTATTACTATTAATTTCATTAATTTTTAAAAATGTCATTTTCAAGTTAATTTTTTTTAATTTTTATTTTATTTTTCTGATAAAATTCAACAACCTTTTAATTACTGTTGTAAAAATCTCCAAAAAATGCAATTGACAATAATTCCTTTAACGTCCGGGGTCCGGCTGATACTGCCGAGTGCCGATCGCCGTCCGCCGAATTGACCGAATGACTTGCCCGCGGTATTCCCCTCTTCTTGTTGGGCCGGTAGAAGGGGCACGTTCTGTGTCTGTCTTTATTTCGCTTAAGCTTTGGCCAAAGTATAAGTAATAACAAGTAATATTACCTATGTTTTTGCCGATTTTAACTTTTACTTTTAATTTAGCAAAAAATAACAGGGAATACACAATGTACGAGTATGCCTAATACTTATTCGGAATTTTGAAAGTGCAAACAAATATTAAAGCTTGTTATTAGTTTTTAAAAAATTCAATCGATTAGCAATCGGTTTAGTTTATATTAATGATAAAAAGTAATGTTTCGTTTATTAAAGCTACATCAAACCATAAATAAAATAAAAGTGAAATTAAAACAAAACTTTTACAGAGATTTAAATGTTCTATTTAATTAAGACAAATTACTGCGAGGTTTAATAACATGCTCATTATTTTACTATTTTTGAATAGATGATAACAACTATTACTTTACCGGTGAGTAATAGTTTATTACTCGCGGGTCATTACTCATAGGTTTAATCATTCAAGTGATGCATGCCTAGTGACATATGTGATATGTGACAGATATTAAGGTTGAAAGACTGTCATTACGTTGCTTGCGTGATATTACGTTGCAATCTTTAAATTTAATTCTCTAACAGAAATACACCAAAATAGTATTTCCACATACTTATTTTGCAATGTAAGCATACACGATACAGCTTACATAAGGTAATAACAGTGTTAGTCCACTTCATGTCCATATTATGTCCATAATTAAACGCACTTAGATGCCGTCCAAAGCAACATAGCAACAAAGTTCCGCATCAAGTTGCCTTGGCTTGATTGTCTTGCCGGTTGGCGCCTGTTGTCGCGTTGCTTGGCAACGACAAATAACGCTTTTCAAAAAAATTGACATTGACACGTGTTTATTAAGTGAATTTGCAATTTTCAAGTTTGTTTTTGCGTTTTTTATGAAATAAATCCGTATTATATTGAATTAGAATAATATTATGGCAAAACTAATTGGCGATGAAATTGAAACTAGCACTCCACCTCAAATTACCGAAGCTGCGAAGGAGGTTTTTATTTTTTTTTATTAATAGTTCGGCTAGTAAATAAAAAATTCTATTAATTATATATATATATATATATATATATATATATATATATATTATATATATATATATATATATATATATATATATATATATATATATATATATATATATATATATATATACAATAATTTTTCTACTAATAAAAAGGTCGTATAAAAAGTATATTATTCTACGCATGTAATGGGTATTACTCACTCTGATAAATTACAAATAACGACATTCGCCTGCGGCGCGTATCGTAAACTTTATCATCGTGAGTAATAGTTATTCATATCCCTGTAGGCGGAGCCTTCTTTTTTTACTCGCAATATCTCAAGTACGTGAATGGACTACAAACACCTATCGCTTCGACTTTCTTATTTATTGTTTTTATCTATGGCTTGGACGGCTCTTACTGCACTGACGATTTCAGCGTACCGATCGACTCGAGGTCACTGAGAGTACAAGTAGCAACCGGGAGAGTTAAATTACTTGTTATTACTTATACTTTGCTATCACTATAAAATTGACATCTTATTTTATCGCACTAAAAATCTTTGCATGCAAGAAATTTGTTTGCCAGCCGTGTATAGGGAAAGTTTTAGAGGATTTAATGCTGATTTTGACTGCAGTAAAATTTTTTCTTGAAAATTTAGTGCTGAAGATAGCGAAAAAGTGAAAATTGTCGATTTAATTTTTGTTTTTGTGAATTATTTGTTTAGTTTTGACCGGTTTTAAACCATGGACACTTTTTGGCGACGAATATTTCGGCACCATTGTTTTTCAGTTACTAACCAAAACTTTCGATTTTTATATGACGGCCATATTTAATTGTCATGTGAAGACTAAAACAAATGAATTATAAGCAAAAATTAAAAACGATTTGGATAAAGGTCGACTCTAATTTGGATCCCGTATTAATAGGACTTGGCCTGTAGGTAGAAACGTAGAAAGTGATAAAATATTATCGAATGTGTTTAAGTATTTCACTCCTAAATGATATAGACAGCAAACGTCAACCAATGGTTCTTACAAAATGCAACAATGCTATTTGCTTATTCATTTTATATAATATTTATAACAATTGATTAATTTTAGAATGCTTGTAGTGGCCTAAAAAGACCAGTATACCCTGTTAACCGGGCTCTAAGCGCGGGTAGTAATAACGCACACACGGTAACATCCTGAAGTAAATTTGCGCATTCACACAGCAGAATGTACATTTTGTCGCCTTTCGGGCTTAGTGACTTATGAAGAGAGATCTTTCTTAAGCCCGCTTGTTGCGGTAGGTATCTGTAAATCATACGGGCTCCTAAAAAAATAAAAATAATTTTAATTTGTATTTACTCGTAATACATTCAATTAGAAAATATCATACTTTTAAATAAACTAAATTTAAGTTACTTTTTAAAAATATTACGGCTCGATTTACAGTGCAATAAACGTCTACGAATTTAATATTCAGAAAGTTACAATATCAAATTTGATCATCATAACGACTTTGGGTCTACATTTTATTGAGGGCGTAAGAATAAAAACATTGTAGTGTATATCGAAGCAAGACAGACAATGCTCAATGTTGCCGGTTTAAAAAAAAGGGAGTCGAAGAAGATTCTCTACCTTTCATCGACAATCATGTCTCAAGAAAGAGGTGTGTGTTTGCTGTAGGCAGAGCTGTCGCAATTACTTTTAAAAAGTAATTCAATTATCAATTGAAACTAAAAGTAATTGAATATTTTAGGAATTACTCTATTTAAATTACCACATATAATAGACACGATACACTAAACAAATAAAATATTTATAATAATATGGATCATACGCGCACGTCACACCATTCAAACTACTTTCTTAGCAAGATCAACATTAAATGACTCTAAAATAAAAATTTCTTTTTATCCTACCCCAAATATAAACTGGTTTTTTCACAAAATAAAAAGTATAAAAACGGTGGCGATAAGCATCAATCAAAAATACTAAATAGGCGCAGAGGCGGCGTTCGCCGGATTCAAAGCGGCCCGCCATGTTTCAAGATACTCTTTCTGGCTGGCCAAAATTCCGGCAGCTTTTCCATAAAGAAAGATAATTGAATTTTTCGTAGTAATTCAATAATTTATTAGGTAGTTGAATTAGTTTCTAAGTAATTTAATTACTTTATAAGTAATCGAATTACTTTTTAAGTAATTGAATTACTTGGGATTCGTGAAAATCAATTACGAATACATTATACTATTAATTGATAATCCAAATACAATTATCTTTTCCGGAAAGTAATTGAATTAAAGTAATCCAATTACTGAGAAGTAATTGAATACGATTTTTCAATTATTTAAATTCAATTACCGAAAGCTCTATTATATGGTTTAAATAAGTTGTTACTTTTTGATTTAAAGCGGTTAGTTTAAACTAAACAAATTACGTTTTGTATTTTATTTACACATCTTGCTATCTGATAAAAGTAGTTTACATTAAATTATTACCTGTCCAGTATAACCAGTTTCTTTCGAATTTTTCTCGATCATCACCTTCGAATACTTTGTATACTGATACTAAATAGCCTGTATTCGCATTATGGGTTTTGGGTAAAGGCACACCGATTTCATGAATAGGTGGTCTAAAAAACAATAATATATATTGTTATCAAAAGATTGAAATGGTTTCAAGCTTTCAGCACAAAGTTACCTTGAAAGATATTTTTTTTGTGATATTACTTTAAAATATTCTAGTTTGGAATAAATTTATATTTCTAAGAGTAAAAGCAATTTAAAAACTCAACGTTCTTGGTAAACAAATGTTCGACATGATTATTTTCCGTCAACTGTCAAAATGGGTTCTCAACCAACAGACTGCACAACTTTAAGCAATCACATCATATATACCTGGTATTTTAATAAATAAATATTTGTTTTATGACAAAGTCGGATGTTATTAAATAGTTTAATTGAAAAAAAAATTAAAGGGTTGGTAGGGGGCTTTTATGTTTAGGGGTCCTTCAAGGACACATTTTTAAAGTGCCTCAAAAATCTACTCAAAATTGTTTACCAGCTCTTTGACTACATGCAAGTCACGGCGGATTAATTTAATTCATCGTCGATTAGCGAAATTTTATAAAAGTAATATATCTGTGTGTAGTCAATCTCTAGATCAAACATATCTTAAGAGATGTATCGGCTGTATCTTAAAAACTATTTTTTGCACAGCGTTGGGGAAAGATAATTTTTAGTAAAAGTGGTCAAGAGAAATAGCTGGAAATTATTTTCAAGTTTCTAAACTTACCGCGAGATGGCGCAACCGCAACGGTAAATTAAAAAACCTATTTTTTCTCCAAAAATTGCTGGTATTAGGTACAATTTTAATAACATTACCAAAAACTCTAACCAATTCTGCATTAGTTTGGTTAAGGACTTTTTGTCGTATTTTCAATAAAAAATTAGTGAAAATTATAAATAAAGCACCTTTTAAATAGCTCTATCTCTCACATCTTTTATCGAAAGAGATTTAAGTTTGTACTCGTTAAAACAAATTTAAAGCTCTTTTATATGTCGTCCTTTTCGGTGTCGGCAAGTTTGTAGTTCACCAACTAGAGGGCGTTGTTTAAGAAAAACTCAGTTTTTCGAGATTTTCTCGAGAAAGTTAAATACGATGATATGATTTTTATTGTAGATTTAGAAAAGGAAAAAAATACCTATACTCTGGCAAAAACAACGTTTTGATATCTACATTCGGGTTTGAGTTATTTCAAAATAACATGTTTTTCAAAGGAATATTAACAACTAATCAAAACAGTCTTTGTGACAGTGTAAAGGAATAATTACAGTAGAGTAAAGAAAAAAAATACTGTTTTCAAGTTTGTATTGTACCCACTAGAGAACAGAATGTACAATCCAAAACATGAAGATGTCGTGATTGGAGCATTTATTAACTCCAATTTAAATATTAGTCAAGAAGGCTTGGAAAGAAAATAGGAACAAAAGATTGGAAAACAACATGACTTATTTAAGTTAACATTTGTCAGTTTCAATTAAGTTTTTAAATAGATGTAGGTGTGTGTAGGATCTAATCTGCATAAAAAATAAGAATTCCAAATAAAAATGCATATAACATGCTAGCAGTTTATTTATTTAAAAATTGGGGTCAAACTGACAACTGTCAACTTATATAAGTCATTTGGTTTTCCAATCATTTGTTTTTGTTTTTATTTCCAAGCTTACTTGACTAATAATTTAATTAATAAATGCCCCAATCATGGCATTTTTATGTTTTCCATTGTTCATTCTGTGGATACAATACATCTTTAAAATAGTTTCCAGTATTTTTTTTTACTTCACAGTAATTATTTTTTTACTCTGTCACAAAGACGGTTTTGATTAATTGTCAATATTATTTATTATGAGAAACAGGTTACTTTAAAATAACTCGAAAACGAGTGCAGATACCAAAACGCGGTTGTCGCCAAACTGTAGGTATTTTTTTCCTTGTATATGAACTACAAACTAGCTGACAATAAAAAGGACGACATTTAAAAGAGCTTTAAATTTTCTTTTAAACGAGTACCCACTTGAACAACTTCCGATAAAAGATGTAGGAGATAGAGCTACTTAAAAATTGCATTATATATCATCTTTCCCCACCCTTATTATTGGAAATACGACAAAAAGTCTTTAACCAAACCGATGCAAAATTGGTAAGAGTTTTTGCTGAGATTATTAAAATTGTCGCTAATACTAGCTACTTTTGTTACTTTTGAAGAAAACATAGCTTTTTTAATTTACCTAAATTTACCTTTGCGGTTGCGCCTTGTCGCGGTAGTTTTAGGAACTTGAAAATAATTACCTGCTATTTCTCTTGGACATTTTTACTAAAAACAATTTTTTCCCAATGATCTGCGATTCATAGTTTCCGAAATACAGCCGGCGTCCTTTCTTATTTGGCCACCCGGTATGTGTGTCTGTAGCTGGAATTAGACGTGGAAAAAATTTATATTATACATAACTATATTATTTGTTTAATTCTTACCTACAAATTGACGCTACTTCTGTATACAGATCCAGCGTATGAGCAGCTGTATATCTACAGAAATAAAAAAATAAAGTAATCAGTATTGTAAGAAGATTTTTGGCACATGAATATGCCAAGACAATATAGTACAAATCTAGAATTACTGATAATATTTTCTTAGGTATTTACCTTGTAGCTCTGGGATCAAACTTGGTTAAACTGGCAGTGCGTAAATTATTATAAAATATTACAGGATTTGTTTGGGATGTATTTATCACATAGTAGCTTATAAAGGGAAATTCCGCTAAAAAAATATTAATAATTAGTATACACGTAGGAAAACAGTTTATTCATAATTTATATGTTAAATGTTAATAAATATAGTACAAATTTAAAATTTAGTATAATATTAGATCCCATTTCGATCGTCAAAAACTACAAAACATGTATATATATATATATATATATATATATATATATATATATATATATATATATATATATATATATATATATATATATATATATATATATATATATATATATATATATAGTTTCTTGTTTCTTGGGTATAGGTTTTTGTTATTTGTTATTTAAGGAAACACATTACTTTGACGTTTCGCCCATTATATTGGGCTTTTCAAAAAAACATTTATTTTTGGTTATCAACCTAAAACGGAATAAAATTAACCATAGATTTTACATATACATAAAAGAAAAACAAACAACAAAACATACACGATTACAATGGCACTACGATGATTTAATATACATTTAAAAACATTGTTTTAATAATTTTTAATTTTTAAAATTAAAAATTAAAACAATGTTTTTAAATGTATATTAAATCATCGTAGTGCCATTGTAAGTCGTGTATGTTTTTGTTGTTTGTTTTCTTTATGTATATGTAAAATCTATGGTTAATTTTATTCCGTTTTTAGGTTGATAACCAAAAATAAATGTTTTTTTGAAAAGCCCAATATAATGGGCGAAACGTCAAATAATGTGTTTCCTTAAATAACAAATAACAAAAAACCTATACCCAAGAAACAAGAAACTTATTATAAATAAATGGTTTAAGAAAATTGAAATATATATATATATATATATATATATATATATATATATATATATATATATATATATATATATATATATATATATATATATATACATACATACAGTAAAACCTGGTTAAGTGGGACCTGGATAAGTGAGAAACCTCTATTATTGAGAATGAGGGAGTTGCACATTTTTTTATTCTTTACTTATAAAGTTTCTAAAACTATAAAGTATCAATTGCCGTATATTTTTCTAATTTTCAACTTACCTACTGTTGTTCTATAAAAATATGTTGAAATTCAAAATAATTTTCTCCTAATTTTAGTTGGGCGTGTTTCTTGAGTGTCGTTTATATTTGCTTTCGTTGTGCTAACAATATATTATTCTGTTATAATTGTTTTAAAAACTAGACTTCATTTAGTATGACTTCTACTGAAGCTGGATTTGTCCAAGGGCAATCTGATAACTTGCCAAAAATTGATGCATTATCAATGTTTACATTTTTGGGAAATAACCCAAATTTCAAGGGAGCTGAGTTAAAAGGAGTAAAAGCTACAAGGTATGTATTCAAAATTAAACAATATTTTAAAGTAATAATACTATACGTAGTGCAGTGCTGTTTTATAAAGTAAAAGTAAAAACTTTGGTAAAAAGATAACCTCAAAACCTAAATAATAGATTTTGTAAAATAATACCTTATTTGTCTTACCGAAGGGATCTTATTAAAATAGTTTTTTTCCACTTTGTATGTCTAATTATTAAATAAAAACCAAGAAAATGATATTTAATATTTGAGAAATGTTGTCTGTTTTTGAGGCAAGTTAAATATTAGGTACTTACATTAAATGTAATGTACATTAAAATGATCTTCGCAGATTTGTAAAGTAGATTTTGGACTGGAGAGTGGACTTTGCTTCAAATCCCTCTTCATCGCTATACACCATTTCTTTCATATTTTTTCATCTTTTTGAACGTTAAAAAATAATTTGTCGGGGCCGGTTTTTGTTGTGGAACTACATAATGGCAATACACAACATTTATAGTGTTTATGTTCCGGGCCTCTTAAATCCTCTGTTACATCCATGTTCTCTCGTTTAAACTTTAAACCGGCTATCGTCACACACTAAATCAGGTTTAACATTAATATATAATTAAAAAACTCGTCTTTAGGTACACTAAATTGGCCACAACCCGATGTAAACACAAACGGAATAACCAATGATTAAATGGCAGCGCTTGGGCCAAGCGTGGGCCGACACTTTGTTTATCGGATCTTGACGTCACACGTGGCTTGACCAATCAGAGAGCGTTTTCGTTGACCTTGTAATATTTAAAATTTAAATAATTAATTATTTAATAATCGCTTAGTTTTAAAATATTTTACAAGCACATATCAACTTTTAAGGGCATTTACTGAATTTTAAATAGGTTTTCAATAAATAAAAAAAATATGCAACTTCCTCATTCCAATAAGGTCCCGGTACTTCTTTATCGAATTACCTCTGTTAATGGGACTTTTTAAACCTGGTTAAATGAGATTTAATTTCTAGGATTTTTTCGATGTTAACCTCTATAAATGGGATTCTGTAGCTCAATTCCCAGTATAAGTGAAACATTTTATCAATTTTTGCGCAGTATTTTTAATAGATTTTTAATATGTAAATGGTAAACCATTATTTTTACTAACATTTCCACCTCTATAAATGAAATAACGATACATTTCGGGGGCCTCTGTAAATGAGACAACAACTATTTTAAACCTGTCTAATTCGAAAACTGGATAAATAAAAACGTGATTTTACCACGGCGTCAAAAAGTGAGATTTTAATATCTTACAAAAAAAGCATTGATATATGCCTTTTAAGTAGACCCTTGAAAAGTTGTTGGGCAGGAGAAACGCGTCTAGGGAGAGAGTCACAGGGAACAACAGAAAAATCAGGATATCTGCTTTTTAACTGTCTTTAAAACGGAGTTACATCTTTGTACAGGGTGGCCAGATAAGAATGCAAAGTGCTGTATTTTGGAAACTATTCGTCGTAGAGACTTGCGGTAAAAAATTTTAAGACCAAAGTGGCCAAAAGATACCGTGGCAAAAATATTTTCAGATTTCCAAGATGGTTGCTAGGGGGCGTAACCGCCATCTTAAACTTTTTAAGTGATTTTTCCTGAAATCTACCCAGTAAATTTTACCAAAAAAATATATGCTTTTTAAAGCTCAGCTTTACTCCAGTAATTTTTGTTTAACACTTTGTGACGTATCTATTAAAATAAAGTGGTGGGGGGTAATTCAATATTTTTTTAAATAAACAGCTGTAACTTCTAAACGACTGAACGGATTTTAACAAACTTAGTCTCGTTGGAAAAAACATTTATTGCTCCAACAAATCCGTCTTATCTGTGATATGTCTAGTTCTTAGTAATGCCGCTAGAGCGCGTTTTTTGATCTAATAACAGAAAATTGCAAAATTCTCTAAAAAATTAAATGCAATAAAATTACTTTTTTTCATAAAAATGTAGTGAAATGATAGCTAAATAGGCCAGTGAAAACCGTATCTCGATATCTTATTAGTAGCCTGAAATATCGAAGAAAGAATATTTAGTTATCATATAATTTTAATAAGACGCTATTACACCGATATTTTTTGTTATTTATTTGTCTTTTTTCAAGGTTCAATGATAAAATGTCTTAATTTAATAATTTTTAAATAATTAAAATATTCTTTGTTCAAAAAATTAAAAAAAAACGCGTAGGGGCATGATAATCAATGCATATAAAATGCAAGTGAAAGGTAGGCAGAATATTGAAGAGTAGACCATGGAGGAAAAAACAAATGCCTAAAATCAACTTGTCAACAAATATTAAAATTAGGCAGTCCAATTTGTGTTCGTTGCACACATAAGTAAAGCGTTAAAACTATTAAAATGCCTTTTACAAATGATGAAGCTGTCGATATGATTGCGGTATATTTTGAATGTCTTCAAAATGCGGCATTGGCTCAAAGGGTATACAGAGCTCGACATCCAAATCGGCGTTTAGGCGATGCGAGAATTTTTCCGCGTTTAGTGCGAAATTTGCGTAATACTGGCAGCTTTCGACCTCAGTTGCGAAGACACTCGGCTAGAACAAGGGAAGACAATATTATTAATGTCTTAGCATACGTGGAATTCAATCCTCACGTTAGTACGAGAGCAATGTCTCGAGAGCAATAATATGCATTATTGGTCTGACAACAATCCTCACTGGTTGCGGGAGGTCCAACATCAAGGCCATTGGAGTCTCAATGTGTGGTGTGGCATTCTGGGCGGAACTATTATTTATTTATTTTTCTCATTAACGGGCATCGCCCAAAAACAAATTTAAATACAATATACATATAATAACCCTTAAAAATAAATATTACTTATGACTAACATTGCATATTTCAGTCAGTTATTAAAATTCATAATCAATAATTTAAAAAAAGAAAAAGTTAAAAATAGCAAGTTAGAAAACTTCACAAACAAAGTTGACAACTCTTTACACATAAGAAAAAATTTCAAACAAACTAAAACATACAAAATTAAAATTTAAATATACACATTAAAAAAAGTATTGTAAAACATGGACTTAATTTATATAAACATTAGATTTGAGAACATTTCGAAGCCGATTTAGTGATAAATGCAATAAATCGTCCTTAACATTATTAGCGTGTTTCATTATTCTATCAATTGGGGAAAATTGCCCATATAACGTTGAGTGAAAGTTTGTTTTAAAAGTAACAGGATGCCTTAATGTCCTTGGAGGTACATAGAAATTTACAGAAAAGAGAAGTTCACTACATTGCACATGACCATGTTTAAGTTTATATAGAAAAAATACATCAGCGTTTTCGCGTCTAACTCTCAAATAGTTTTTTCTAATTGATCAAAATTTATTATATCTTGGGGAATATGCAATTTAAAGGCAATACATCTTAAAAATTTTCTCCGTACAGAATTCAACATGTTAATGTACTTATCGTAATATGGATTCCAAACAACAGAACAACCTTCTAAAAGGGGCCTTACTAGAGAAACATACAATAGTTTTATTGAGTTTATATTTTGAAAATCTTTAGTATTTCTCTTAATAAACCCCAAAACCCTAAGCGCTCTATTTTTACAGTATTCAATATGGGGCGAAAATGAAAGTTTAATATCAAAAAATACCCCAAATCCTTTATAGTGTTTACTTGGCTTAAAGGCTCACTATTAATTCTATACACATTTCTCTGAACATTTAAAGATCTACTAAACTGAACTGATGTGCATTTTTTTATATTTAAGATCATTCTGTTATTTGAACACTAATCATAAAATCTATCCAAGTCTGATTGTAAATTAATATCATCCTGCCCATTTTTTTATCTTAAGAAAAATCTTTAAATCATCAGCATACAATAAAAATTCTGAAAACCTAAAGCAATCAGCCACATCGTTTATAAAAATGTTAAATAATAAAGGGGAAATGTGTCCTCCTTGAGGAACTCCAGAGGGAACATCAAAAACTCTCGACTCATAGTTATTTATTTTAACTAATTGCTTTCTATTTGACAGAAAAAATCTAAACCAGTTTAACAGTAAACCATAAACACCATAACCATAAAGTTTGTTCAATAAAATCTCATGATTAATCTTGTCAAACGCCTTGGAGAAATCGGTATATATGGAGTCAACCACACAACCGCTCTCGAAGCCTTCAACAACGTATTTGCTATACAACAAAAGATTTGTTGTTACAGATTTGCCTTTATTAAAACCGTGTTAATTAGAGATTATTATATTTTTAAAATTGGATTCCATAAAATTTGCTGTTAGCATTTCAAATATTTTTGAAAATAAGGAAAATAATATAGGTCTCTATTTCTTTGATCAACCACTAAATGGTGCCGTATTTCTTGATTTTCTGGTAAACCAATTGCCTCTTTTATTAGAAGATATACCCCTGCAATTACGACAAAATATGTTTTTGCAACTAGACGGTTGCCCAGCACATTTCTCAAGAAATGTGCGAGAACATGTAGATTTAAGATATCAACAGAGGTGGATTGGGCAAGGAAATCTATTTCCTTGGCCACCCCGATCCCTAGACCTCACCTGTTTGGACTTCTACCTATGGTGGCTATTCTCGAACAGTTTATACCGTACAACGAATCAGTTATTTAACTCTGTTTATTTGGATGAAGCCAGATTTGACTTTTTCCTTCTTTCCTCATATTTCCGCACGCGCTCCAATATGTAAAAAATGTTGTGATTAAATCGCAAGCTGAAGCTCGACAGGGCCGGACTGGAATTAATTTAATCAAATTAGTTAATTAAATGATATGCAGCAACGAGTGGAATTGGTAAAAAAAAGATCCTAGGAAACGTAATTAAGAATGATCCTTATTTCACATAATTTGGTAGCTGGTAGGCTGGTAGGTTTAAATAGGTGAAAAAAAATTGCATAAAATGATGAATTTTTTAATTAATTTTTTTTAAAAACTCGTTCGGCCCTCATTATAAAACCATTAAAGGCTGGGCACCTCAAGAAAATAAATGTTGATGTTGAAGAACATAGGACAATTTACATAATTGATTTATTATTCTTGTAGGTAGCCATTTCAATAAATGAAAGTCATGTTAAAAACTTGATGTGTGTATATTTAACAAAAATATAAATATGGTCAAGTGACCAAGAAAAAAAATTTCAGTACAGTTTTATTAGTCATACGAAATTTAAATAATGAGCCCTTTTACGTGCCGGGAAAATGAAAAATAATACATTTTTTGACCAACCACAAACCGAACAAGCCGAGAATGAAATTACATAAGTATAAGATTTAAAAATGTGAAAGTAGCCTATTATCACCATATAGAAGAATCACCATCCAGTAAATAGCTAAATGAAAAACTAAAAAAAAAAATATAATTCTTAGGCCTACGTACACCCAAGACATAGGGAAACAAAATTTTACCTTACAGAGTTTCAAAGTAACCCGAAGTTTCAAGGAAGCAGTTAAATTATTTAAATAACCACCTCAATAAAATAAAATGAATACCTATACATTTCTAGAACCACTGGATAAAATACTAAAAGGGGTACAACCGTCTGTTTTTGACAGACTGAATACTAATTCAGGATTTAGTTTTCAAAAAAAAAATTTTAAAAAAATATGACATATCTATTTCCTTGCCACTCTTTCTTGTTTAAATTTAAATGTATGGTTATATTACCTTACACTTATAAATAATAGGCCTATAAATTGAAGAATATTAGTATTCTAAAGCTGGTTTTTCATGTAACTTTTGCAGACAAAACAACGCACAACCATGGTTTTTAAAAATGAAACAAAAACACTGTCACCTTTTTACAAATTAATTGTCAAATAATCAACACCCAAATCATTAAATCACCGAAAAATAAACAACGCTTCCAACCTCTAAACAATTTAATACACCAGCTGACCTGACGATCAAAAATAAATAAAAAAAAACCGATAGACCACCCTGACTGGTGCGTTCCTTTCTGATTCAATCAGATCGGCATCTTTTATTCTCTCTGTTGTGGTTAAACTGTCGTAACAGAAAAAGACAAAACTAGACCGGATTGGTTTTATAAATAAAAGAAATCGTCCTCATATCAATTGGCAGGTTGAGCATGCCCAAAATTTGGGGGAAATGTTCCTATTGGTTGAATTCTATGGCTTCAAAACAGGTGGAGAGTTAAATAACTGATTCGTTGTACGGTATAAACTGTGTCTCGGCTATGGGGTCGGTTGAAAGATATTGTTTACCAAATTCAACCAACAACCTGAGACGACATGAAAATACGAATACAAGAAGCCATTCATAGCCTGTCAAGAGCAGAAATTGAAGCTGCTGTAATGTCCACGCATAAGCGGCTCCAACAATGCATTAAGTGTGATGGAAGACAGTTCGAGCATTTAAGGAGGCATTAGTTTTATTTCAAAATCGGTAATTTTTTTATTATGCCCTTACGCGTTTTTTTTTAATTTTTTGAACAAAGAATATTTTAATTATTTAAAAATTATTAAATTAAGACATTTTATCATTGAACCATGAAAAAAGACAAATAAATAACAATAAATATCGGTGTAATAGCGTCTTATTAAAATTATATGATAACTAAATATTCTTTCTTCGATATTTCAGACTACGAATAAGATATCGAGATACGGTTTTCACTGGCCTATTTAGCTATCATTTCACTACATTTTTATGAAAAAAAAGTCATATTATTGCATTTAATTTTTTAGAGAATTTTGCAATTTTCTGTTATTAGATCAAAAAACGCGCTCTAGCGGCATTACTAAGAACTAGACATATCACAGATAAGACGGATTTGATGGAGCAATAAATGTTTTTCCAACGAGACCAAGTTTGTTAAAATCCGTTCAGTCGTTTAGGAGTTACAGCTGTTTATTTAAAAAAACATTGAATTACCCCCACCACTTTATTTTAACAGATACGTCACAAAGTGTTAAACAAAAATTACTCGAGTAAAGCTGAGCTTTAAAAGCATATATTTTTTGGTAACATTTACTGGGTAGATTTCAGTGAAAAATCACTTAAAAAGTTTAAGATGGCGGTTACGCCCCCTGGCGACCATCTTGGAAATCTAAAAATATTTTCCACGGTATTCTTTTGGCCTCTTTAGTCATAAAATTTTTTACCGCAAGTCTCTACGACGAATAGTTTCCAAAATACAGCACTTTACATTCTTATCTGGCCACCCTGTACATACCGTGACAGTAGAAATGATTTCTATTTCTCATATTTTGGGTTATTATTTGAAAAAAGAAAGTTGACCACCAAAACTTCTTTTTGACTAATCCTGTATATTCATACTATGGCTTAAAAAATACTTATTGACGTGTGCGAGAGATTCTCAGAGAGTCATATAATATAATAATAAAAAATGTAATCCATGTTAGATTTTTAAACTGTATAATCAAGTACTGTATTAAATAAACACAGTTACCATTTCTTTCCATATTGGCTAGTAACATTCCGGTTACGGCCGTTTGGGCCATGGCAACTTCATTGACTAATTCTCCTGCTGTAATTCTTTGCTTAAACAAGGGTTGTACTAGTGGAGATTCTAAGATAGGGTCAATTGCTTCTAGGGGACTCATAAGATGACATAAGACACATAATTTCGGATCAGGTACTTCCATCACTTGTAGGTTTCCTTGGGATTTTCGATCCATTGAATTTCCATTTGATGGTGGTTTCTAGAATAAAAGAAAGGTAAATTTATTTATTTGTTAATTTATATTTTTTAAAGGCATATTAAAATTTAACCGTACAGAAGCGCGCGAGTTCCGGTCTGATCCACGCAGTGTGTTTATTACGCGAAAGGTTTCAGCGTGTTTTTCGCCCTATCATAACTTCCTTATCGTTACACAAAAATGTATGAGATTTGGTATATAAACTCCCATGAATGTTGTGGTTAGTTGTGGTTAGTCTCATCAAAATTATGGGGCACTTTCCGGTGAAGAAGGAACTTGAAATTTGATATTAGCCCAATAACTAAAGACCTAAAAGTACCCAAAGCTGTAAATAAATCTGTAGTTTTCATTTGTGGCGCAATTCTTAGGTCTTTGAGGATGCTTTCGAGCGAGAAAAAGTTTATCACGATTCCGACGTGGGAACCCGCTGAAAATGGCCCCCCAAAGTCCCAAGAATATCTGCCAAAATATGCGAATTAGAGAATTTTTGTTTAGACAAAAAATAAAGATCATCTCAAAATCTACAAAAATGATTCTTAGCATTTTTTGCAACACCAATATTTTTCGCAAAAACGGCCGTCGAAAAATCCATAACTTTTCACACTGGATAGATGTGGCTAAACGGCTAAAAATGCAGATGGGCAAAAAATTTTTTTACCAAAACCCAAGAAAGATGGTGAAGGAAATTTTTTGGGATCATAGAACAGTTGCACAAACCATTTTTTTTAAATATCAATAAATAAATGTGAGTCTCTCAAAATATTGTGGAAAAAAACTTTGACCGTTTTTTTTAATATTTTAGAAAAATTAGAATGGAGCCAAACTCATATGCAATGATAGGTACGGGTTTTCCCATTTCGATGAACTTTGAATGATTAAAAAATGTACATTATTGCTCGAGTAATGGAACAATTCATCCGTGAAGATAGCGCCATTCTAGCGGTAGAGCGGCAGTTGAAATGAGGGGACTTTTGGGTTCCGTTATTTCGAAAACTATTGATTTTTCGAAAAACATTTTAAGGGTCATTTGTGTAGACTACAAGGCGATCTTCATTTTTTGTCCAACCACAAATTTTTCAATTCGCATATATTGGCAGATATTTGCGGGAAACCTATTTTTCGGGCATTGAGATATTCAGCCCTTTTCCACCTGTTAATATTGATAAACTTTTTTTCGCTCGAAAGTATCCCCGAAGACGCCACAACGGAAAACTGTACAGTTTTATTTACAGCTTTGTCCCTTCATTTACTGTAATATATGTAAGCAGGTTTTAGGACACAAGTAAAGAAATAATTCTAAAAACTGCACATTTTTACTCGAAACGCCCTGAAACAGGGGCGATTTATCGTTTAAAATGCGGGTAGGATTTTATTCCATTCATTCGATTTAGGAAAAAGTGGAGAGATCAGATCCAACTAGTACTGAGATTTAAAATTAGGCCAAGTTCTGTACACAATATGTATCATTATGCCGAAAAAAAACTGGGACAACAAAATCCTCCTTGTGGAGAAGCTACTAGGCTATTAAAAGTGGGCAGAATCTATGAAAGATAGGTTATCATAGTTGTCACGGAAGTCAAAAGGGTTAAACACCAAAACAATAATACGACCACCTTTATTAAAAATACGAGAGAAAAAATGACCCACGTATTTTTATTGTTTTAAAATGTAACAAAAATAAAAACAAGATTTTTTTAGTATTTGGTAGTTGCATCGTTATTCTCGACTAATGCCTCGAAATGTGGTGCACGGTGGTTAATGCTAGCATTTTAAAAAAATATTTCTTTTGACACGTTTGTCAGTCACAAAATTAAATCAAATTGATGACTTTAAAACAAGCTAATAGATCGGGAGATTAAACTACATTTTTCTGTTTTTTTTTTCTGCACGATAGTACTTTTTGTAGTTTTGTTACATACTTGAATGACAGTGAAAGTTATATCAGAATAAATAGGTTCTATCCTTTGTTTTGTTAAGAAAAAAGTAGCATAATTTGGCCAACTTCTTTTATTTTTTTTATCTAAGCAAATATTATTTGAGACTTTCACTACTCGCAGCTGTTCCTGACATTGACAGGAGAAAATGGGCGTGAGTATCTAAAAGGATTTAAAGATCTGGTACAAAAATATCGGTGGCGGATTTTCTTTTTTTCCTTACAATATTAGGCCCAACCGCTGTGTTCACACATCGTCGTTGTGGTTGGGCCCAGTAGGATCTTTTGGAATATGCGCTAGAGTTGCTGGTTATCGGCAACTCTAGCGCATGTTCCAAATCCCGTTCCATACGGTGGCAACTCTTGTTGCCACCGTTTGGAACGGGATCCGAAGCTAAGATGAACACAAGGCTTTAACTCAAGGTGTTAGCATACCGTGCTGATGAGTGAATGACATCCTGTGCCTTAAGCAGGTGTCCCCACGGTGCCTCTGAGGTACAGTGCAATCTCTCAGAGTATCTAGCCTTACTGCGGTAATGCGGGGCTCTGCCGTGGTGGACTATTACTTCCCTAGCTCCAAACAGAAAGCGGACAGAACCGCTTTCATAGGAAAAAAGTGACAAAGGTGCCCTGACAGAAACGGATAAATCCGTTTCGAGAGGTGCCACTCAAGGTCACAAGCAGACAAAGGTGCGCCGACCGAAACGGGTGAATCCGTTTCGTAAGGTGTCCCTGAAGTCACCCTGTTTCACGGGGAAGGGCTAATCCATCCCGAACAAACAGGTGCTTAGAAAGGGTTCCCTGAATCCAAACAGAAGGCGGACAGAACCGCCTTTATAGGAAAAAGGGTTCCCTAGCTTTAAACAGAAAGCGAATAGGACCGTTTTCATAGGATAAGGCCGGAGATGCGGCCTCAGAAAGAACATCTGGTTCCTGTAACAAGGAACTGGTAGCTACCCACGTCACTAGACCGGCAGAGAAGGGCATGATGGATCTAATCGTCTGCTCGTCATACTCTCCAGGAAACAGGGACACCAGGACACATCAGAACACATTGTGCTCGTGTCCGGTAGCGACACGAGTAAGAGGAGGTGTAAGAACTCTCTCCCAATCTGGTATCGGATTCATTAGAAGTCCGATCCTATTGGGAGAAATATAAAAGGTGTGAGCCACAATAGACCGAGCGGTCGCAGTGGAGGGCGTAAAAAGTCCACTGACTTTAAACCTACCTACCTACCTACCTACTAATATTATGGTTCACTACCTCCAACATTTATGGTGGCCGCTATTTTTTTTGGGCTTATAAGGACGTCTTCATGATAATTACTTATTAATTTACAAGTATTAAGGGGTTATTATTTTAAAGTCGGGAAGGCCAGAAATTCGATTTTTTTTAGAAGACCTTTTTATTTAATAAAGTAAAAAAAATTACACATATAATGGTAACTTTCATCTGTATTTTTACATTTTTTATTTGTTTATTTTATTTTGATAGTTTAGATATCCAAAAATATCGTCTTAAAAGGATTTTTTGAAATCTGAATTATTTCAAAAGTTATAGCTAAAGTTATTGTTTGGCGCAGCCAGAATCGAAAGTTAAAACTTCATAGGCGTTTTTCTCGAAACTAATTTCTAAATAACCGATTATCTTGGAAGTTAGCATGAATTTTCTTTATATATTCCTCCATGACAGGAACCAACAAAAAATCGAAATTTTCATAAATTCGAAAGATAAAAAATAACTGAAAAACGCCTACCTGTTTTAATTTTTTTTTGTTCCTGTCATAATGACATTTGTAATGATACATTTTTATTTTTCAAATGACCTGAAGAGAGAGAATCGTGACAAGATGGACACGCTCTTTTTCCCCCCTTCTTCAACAGCGTGTAACTTTGTTAAATATATATTTTTTTGAATTTTTTTTGCGCATTCAGAAAATATAAATAAATAAGTGATAAAAAAATGGATAGCCAAAATATTATTTTTTTTTATCGACCATCAAAAAACGCTCGAAATTCGGGTTTCTAGACTAGAATACCCCCTTAATTTCTCAGACTATTTTTTTATTAGCAATTTTTACATAGCATTAATATCGAGTTATCTACCTACTGGCATAGGCACTCCTGCAGGAAGAAATCTATCTAAACTATGGACAGGAATTATAAAACAGTCCCTTTCTAGTCCCGATAGGGATCTTGCTACTTCTGGATTTCCATTGTTAAAACTGACCTGCAAATAAAAAGTATTAGAAAAATTACATGCACATGAGATTCGTTAAATTTCTTTGTAGCAAGTATATATATATATATATATATATATATATATATATATATATATATATATATATATATATATATATATATATATATATATATATATATATATATATATATATATATTATATTTATATACAGGGTGATTTAAAAATCGATCGTTTCGAGTTACAAGCCGACAAAGTTCAATTTTTTATTTTTGGTTTTTTAAATTTTTTACTTACGGAAAAACCGATTCCACTAATATTTGAAACGTAGACTGAATCGATTGCGCTTCATCATTTTAGTAACAATTCACATTGATTGTGTGCCGCTAGAGGGCACTTTAACTACATTAAAAATTGTTTTTTTGTCATAATTTTTTAGTTTTAAAAGCTACACTAGTTTTTAGTTTTGTTAAAGACTGATGCAAGGCCTTTAAAAAAGGTGCTCTTTATTTTACTCGCTAAATCCAACCGTTTAGACGTAAATCGCCTTTCAATATTAAGTGGCAAATTCATGTTTCTCATTTCCTTACCACCAGATACCAGGTATTTGCCAAGTTGAGAAAAATGACTTTTTGAAAAAAAATTACATGAGACTCTGCCATTATTGTGTCATGTAGAATCACCCTTATATATATATATATTATATATATATATATATATATATATATATATATATATATATATATATATATATATATATATATATATATATATATATATATATATATATATATAAATTACCTGTCTTGATGGTGTATTTTTATTAGTATTGCCGTAAGGTGGCCACTTAAGGCTGACAGATGGACTTCGCATCACGAGGGGTTGTGGTAGGTCAGATTCGGTCATTGCGGGCGATATAGTCGTGATGGGAGGAGGTTCCCCTCCTGCGCCTGTCATTGGACCACAACGCGGCTCTATAAATAAATAAAATATTTAGCGGAATCATATTATGCCCTTTAAACAATACATACTCTGCATACTCAGCTTAGTCTTTTACTATAGTTAGCGCTAAGAGGGAATTAGTAGATTAAATAAAACCATATTAGCAAAAAATTAATAATTTTGTGATTATAAACATAGAAGTTTGTCAGCAAAAGGATCTGAAAACGTCATTGCTGTTTAATATCAAGTTTTTCAAAACACATTTACCATATAAATAAAACTTCTTGAGACATTTTCAGTGATCAGTCATCTTGATTGATGTATCGTGACAAAGTAGCAACCCCTACACCACTCCTTGAAAGAGCTTTTTTATCACGTCATTATTTAGACTTGATAGCAGAACAAAAAAAAAAAAACTATAAAAATATATATTTTTTAATTTTATATCAAAAGACTGTTTAATTTTAAATAATTTTAGTTTGAGTTTGCAATACAGGGTGAAATGAGTTCAAAATAACGAAAAAAACTCTTAAAAAAACGAAATAAAACATGCTTACTAAGAGGTTTTTTTGCCCAAAATCTTTAAAATTCATTTAAGGTAGTTCACTCGTGACAGTGGTGCACAAAATTATCGCCTTATAGTAAGTAAACCCCGACCCGTTCACAATTCATCCGCGTCGAACTCGTCCATCTCTCTCTAACAAAAATTGATTGTTGAACCGATCGGGGTTAGTAGCAGAAAGGATCATTATATTTTTTCCTATTTTAGTTTAATTCGTAATGCAGTATTTTGAATGGATCCCAAATTTAGCATTGTTTCGAATAAGATCGAATACTCTTTAATAGAAGTTAGCTGATTGCTTGAAAATATTATTTTAATGGGAGAATGTACACACAACACATAGAGGTCTGTTTATTATTCAGTAATATTTTATTTAATATTATTATTTTTAGGCAAAAGTTGCGCAATTGATGCTGATCAAAATGTCACCTTAAAAGTTTAAAAATTTTAAATACTTCCGAAGATGTTTGAAAAAAACCAAATATTTGCGATTTTATTTTTATTTTTTTATGAATTTATTTAAATAAATATAACAAAATAAATTTTACATTCTCATTTCTACTTTTTCCGTTCTACAAGACAGTGTTATTAGATTTACACACCGACATTTTGTCTTCGAGCTACCATAATCAAATTTGTTTTTTTAAATACGGCCCTGGATTTTTTATTACGTATTTTAAGAGCTTCTACGGTCCTAAAACCAACGATGTACCGCACTTATTCGAAAAATTGATATTAATGGCAATTTCCATAAGAAACCAAATGTTAGAGAGAGAGAGACAAAGTAGGAAAACATTAAAATGATTATTCTGAATAAATGTGACACATCATTGGTTTTGGGATCCTAAAAGCCTTAAAATACGTAATAAAAAATTCAGGGCCGTATTAAAAAAAAAACAAAGTTGATGATGGCAGCTCGAAGACGAAACGCCGGTGTGTAAATCTAATAACACCGTCTTGAAGAATAGAAAAAGTTGCACTTAGAATTTAAAATTTATTTTGTTATATGGATGTATTTAAATAGTCATAAAAAAATTAAATCGCAAATATTCGTTTTTTTCCAAAAAATTTCGAAAATATTTAAGGTTTTTAAATTTTTTCAGGTGGCATTTTTATCAGCATCAAATTAAGCAACTTTGCCTCCATTTAATCGACCTCCTATCTCTTTAAGTTGCCAATGACGAAAATCGAATTTGGGACACCCTGTATAGGGTGTCTCGTTTTGGGTACTTTTGCCGGATATCTCCGTTATTTTTAACGCTAGCGGGATGCGGTTTTCGCGACAGTGTGCTGCTTTTTCGTAAAACTTAAGATGCCGTTAACGAAATTTTCATAGCCCTTTTAGTTTTTAAAATACAGGGCATTTTTTAAAATATTGCATTTCGGGACCCCCCTCGTATCTCCGTTATCCTTCAACTTATCGAAAAGGTAAAATGACACTCTGATCATTTTTTTCCGTAGAATGCAGTGGTGTTGATAATTTTTGTTACATATTTACTATTTTTGAGTTATAATCCAAACTTCTGTTTTTTAAATGGGACACCCTGTATATTTATAGAATATAAAATTTGTCTTTCTTTTAACGTTTTAAAAATATATAATAGTATGCACTTTTTCTTAAAAACACGCAAATAAATGACAATTTTCTAAAACTAAATGCATAATTTAATAGTAGGCCATGAATAACAATAATAAACAATTGAAAGTTACATATTACTAACGAAGAATTAAATACCTTGCAAGTAGGTATCTTCTTATAAATGCATAACATGTTCAAAAATACCTGTACAGTTTTTTTTATAACAGTAAGTTTGTAACAACCGTTTTGTAGCGTAAGTACACTATTTCTTAATAACAAACAGACCTAGTAAACTTTCAAAAATCAATATCTTTTTAACAAAACGATCAAAAAATTTAGAGTTTTTTTAATGTTCTAATAATTTGATTGATAATGCATTAGTTTTTAAAAAATGTCGTAAGAATCGTTTTTGAGATATTCCGAAATGAATGCATGGCTTTCATACATGACAGATATGGACAATGTTAATTATGCACAATTTGATTGTTAGTATCTTGTTTCACAGACGATAAAAACATTTAGTTTTTTTTTAATTAGATAAAATACACTTTTATTAACCCTAAACTACCTAATATATAATATGTTAACCATATTATATGGAAATTCTTACATCATTATGATATTGGCTTATTAATAATTATTAAACAACCAGACCACAAGTCTAAAAATTAAAAATAAACAGTCACACATTTAAATTAAAAAAAAAAACAACAATACGCAGAATCAAAAAAACATAACATCACGTCAGCTGAATTTTTGGCACTTAATACTGGATATCAGAAAATATAATAGAAAAGTGGGGAAACGTTTTTATATTAATAGGTACCTGCAAAAACAAAAGACAGACCAGAACACAAGTACTAATCAACCTATGTTAACTGAATTGTCACAGATTTACCTGAAGGGGTCCGAGAGTCGCGTTGTACCGATTTTAATACGTTGACAAATATTTTCTAAAAATACGGGCTGAACAAATTTAAACAGCAAGCGAGAAGCTACTGAATAAGTATTGATAGATCTTGCACGGACGGAAAATTTATTAAAAAATATTGAAGGATATTTTTGTAAATGAACTTAGGTCTTGCCAATTCGTTTTACGGGCGTTTACAAAAAATAAAACTATTTTCAGTTCTAAAACGTTTATTTAGTAAGTGATATTTTCGTTTTTACTGATTTTTCCGGCTTATTCGACACGTACTGTGACTCCTTTTAAATCGCACATTAAATTTTGTGTTTCTTGCCAAATTACATTTCTTAGAGATAAAATATTCGAATGTATAATTTTAAAATCTAAAATAATGTTAGTTAAAACTAAGCGTGGCTCGGATTACAGTTTTAATATTGTTTTTTTTTTGTTTGAATAAAAAATTTGATTTTTATAGTCTGTATTATAAACGCATCTCCTGAAATAGAAGAAAGAAAAACCCTCCAAAAATTCAAAAAATTCAAAACACCTTTATACCGGGACTGATGCGGATGCAAATTTTTTTCACATCCTCGGATGCGGATCTTGTTTTTTCTTTACAAGAAACTATATGTGTGCAGAAGTAAAATAGTAAGAATGGTATTTATTTAATAATTTTATTACATATCCAATTACTTAGTGTGAAAATTAAAAATTGGAATATTAAATTAACAAAAAAAAAAAAGGAATATTGCCGCCTTTTCGGGGTCAAGTCTATTACGCGGAGGTTTCTTAAATTAAACTCAAACTCCTGAATAATTGTTCCCTTGGAACACTTAATAACCGAAATGTTCATAGAGTTTATACGTTAAGCGGAACTAAACTTGTAATAATTAATTTACCATAAATAAATGATACACAATAACAAACGCGTCGGAGTTTTTCACCGAACGGAATCTTCGTTCTACTGGTCAATGATCACCACGACGCACGCGTCACTCGCCAGCCCCACCTAATTTCTTTCTTGTAGAGCAACTTGTGCGACATCCGCATTCGACTCAAACTCCGCATAGATTTATTGCAGATGCGTAAGCGTATGCGGATGTCCAAATTGATGCGAAAGTTCCGCAATTGCGGATGCGAATATTCGCAACATCCCTGTTATATTACTTAAATGTAAAATAAAATATAAATAAAAATTTAATTTGTAAGAATTTTGGTAAAAAATTTAGGAAATTCTAAGAATGGCATATTAGTTTTTTTTGACTGGTATATTTATAATTTTCAAAAAGACAAAAAAGGCGGTTTGTAAATTTATTTTAAGTTTGCCTGAAATTACTTCAGCATCAAGCATAGATAACCACATCTTAGTAAAAAAAAACCTACTTGAAATTTTAATAATAAGCTATCATTATCTTGGATATAGTTGAAAGTAGATGAAAATTTTAAATACAAAATGTATGGTTTTCCCAGTGAAGAAGAATCTAAATATGCAATCCATGCAGGATGTTCCATATAAAAAATAAAGTTGGTTTCCATGTCAACCAAACCAGAAAAATTACAGAAAAAAATGTGTTATTATATATCAGGTAACAAAATAAGATCGTGCGGTTTTTGGTAAAAAAATATAAATTTTTATTGAGAAACAATAAGACACCATTTATTCGTCGAAGTAATAACCATCACACGCAATGACCTTTTGCAAACGTGGAACTAGTTTTTGTATGCCGGTATTGTAGAACTCCCTGGATTTGGAGTAAAAAAATTGCCGGACTGCATTTATTACACCTTCTCGAGTTGTAAACTGTCGGTGCCTCATACAGTTGTCAAGAGACAAAAAAAGGCGATTATCACTTGGTAAAATGTCGGGAGAATATGGCGGGTGCGGTAACGTTTCCCAGCCGAGTTCAGAAATTTTTTCTCGGGTCACTCTTGCGTTATGATGCTTGGCGTTATCCTGCAAGAATATCACTTTCTTCCGATTGATCAAAGAAGACTGTTTCTGGATGAGTGCTGCTTGTACTCATTGAAGCTGCTCACAATACAAGTTAGCAGTGATGGTTTGACCCCTTTCCAAAAACGCATAATGGACAATTTCAGTTGCTGTCCACCAAACACACAACAAAACCTTGTTTGGGTGCAAGGAAGCCTTGGGCGTGTGTGGTACCGAATCAGTAGGCGACAACCAATTATACGAAAGCTTAGAATTCGAGTACAAGATCCATTTTTCGTCGCAGGTTAATAACCGATTAAGAAATGGTTCATTAGCGTTGCGTGAAATGTTTGCTGAACAAATGGTAAGACGACTTAATTTGTTATCATTTGTCAATTCATGTGGGACCCATTTGCTTAACTTCCACGTCTTTCCTAGCTTATGAAGATGCAACCGAATGGTTTCAGGACTCACATTGAACATTTCTGCAAGTTCCTGGCGCGTTGTCCTAGAATTTACGTCCACACCTGTCGAAGATCCTCGTTGTTTATTATTTTTGGTCTCCCAGAGCGCGGTGAGATCTCCCGATAAAAATTTTTAAAACCACTTCTGTGCTGTTCGATCACTAAAGCCGCGTATTCACTTAGCGAACGTATAAGGCCGCACGGCAACGAACGTATACGTTCGGTTAGTGTGGACGTAAATAATTTTATCTACGAACGCATGCATTCGGTTGCGGAAAGGTTCGCTCGCTTGTCGGTACATCAAAGGAAATTCGTCACACGTCGTTTTGGGATGTGTACGTATATGAATGAAATACGAATGAAAATGAATTGTCGGAACGAAGGTGAACAACACTACACGCATACGTTTGTTAAATGTGGATGTTAGAGCGCATGTCAAACAAAATTTACGCACATTTACGGCATATACGTTTGTTACCGTGCGGCTGTATACGTTCGCTAAGTGAATACCCGGCTTAACAGCATCATCTCCGAATGCGGTACAAATTTTTCGCGCCGCCGCGGCAGCTTTTGTACCAAATTTTTTATTCATACAGTAAACAACTTCGAATTACTGTTTTATTCGTTGCCATTTTCATCTGTTAAAACCAGGAATGCAACAATTTTTAGCAACTTTTTATGTGTGTGAGAAAAGAAGGATTCATATTAAAGTGACAGCAGGTAAGAAACAATCGCTATCGATCAACAACATAAACAATATCCATGGCAATGTGCGATATACAGCAACCGCACGAACTTATTTGGTTACCTGATATTTTGCAGACATTATGCACTATTTTTTTTGCCAAGTGTTTTATATTTTTGTTCAAAACAATAAACGTACAACCAACGGACATATAAAATAATTTTTAAGTAATGGTGTTTGTAGTTCAATTCTTTCTGCGAAAAGAAGCTGCAGCTATACCTTTTACCGGTAAGTAGTTCAATTCTTTTTTTTTTTCGAAAATAAGAAATGTGTATTACCACCGCCAAAATGGAAAACATTGAATATTAGGGCTGAATTTAGTGCGCCAACATAGGTTGAAGTCACTAATTAAATACTTATCTTTTTAGTTATTTATTAATAGGTTATATAAAATTCGTGCATAAAAAAGTTAAAGATGTTAATTGAATAAAAGTTAAACAGATTATTATATAAGCCGTAAAACTACCAAACCTCTGCCAGATATATTTCTCCGACTTGGGTTACCTGGAGATCCGAGGGATCCTGCAAAAAATATGACATATGACTTATGACTAAATTTAAAATAAAAAGATCGTTACTCATTCATGTTAGAACAGGGACAGTTATATATGAAGTTTAGTACTGTTTTTAACAGAATATGAATCCACATCCACAAGGAGGTGTTATATTATTTAATCACAAAGGTAATGGAGAATATAATACAGGGTGTAAAAAGTATGATGCTCACGATTTTAATGGGCGAAAGTGAAGCTCAAAACAAGTCGAAAAAGCCAAAAGCACATGGGTCAAAAGTTCAAAAGTTAATTTCTTTCGAAATATGGACTTTCAAAGTTTAAAAAAGTTGGCAACACCGCGCCCGTTTCATTGCAGCGAATCGAACGTCGAACGTTTTTTGCGAAGTTTTGCATATTTGCACTTTTTTTAAGGAGATGTTAATTTACATGCAAATAATAAAAATTACTTCTTGCAATTTGTTTTGATATTTATTTTGGAATTAAATTTAAGTAAAAAACAATCAATTATTGTTTGGTTTTTATTTGTAATTAAAAAAATAATTTTACCACAAGAATAGGCTTAATATCCAAACACAAATTATTATGCTTTAAAACAGCACTTTTTTATTTTGCTTAGAGAATAAGATTTTCGGTCGCACACATTCCGTTTTCATAACTCTTTGGTATACTTGCACTACGTTTGTCTTGAATTTAAAACATATCGGCATATTTTCCCGATTTAAAAACAAACAAAAATATCGCGGCCGGCCCGGTGAGCACAATGTACAACTGACTTTACGCATAAAGGTTCTGAGTAGCTCTATTTCCAATTGTTTTTTATATTTTTAAATGGAAGAAAAATTATTGAAAAAGTATTTTATTTTTATTTTATAATTTTTTTATTTGTATACTAAAATATTTAAAACTTAGTTTATTTTATTAACAAATAAATCTACTGATAAGCGATTAAGAAAGAAGTTTCCAGTTTTTAAGGTTTTCAGAAATTACTGCTTTCAAAGATCATGACTTTGACATCGTTTAGACAAAAATCTGTCAAGTTTTGACACATATGTCATATAAATTTTTCGACTTGTTTTGAGTTCCACTATCGCCCATTAAAATCGTGAGCATCATAGTTTTTACACCCTCTATATTGAATTCTTTTTAAGAGAGAAATTTATGGTAATTGTCTACAAAGTTGCCTCAATTCTGATTTTGACTAAATTTGGTATCGTGGTGGCGAGGGAGGGGGGTTTGAGGCGCTGATCACGATTTTTTTCGGCAACGTTTCGTTTTCGAGATATTCATTATCAAAGTTAAAAATCAATATAACCTCATTTACACTATTCCTCCTTCTTTTTTACACTAAATTGGCACACAATATTTTATAAACACCTTTTAAAAACTTTTTTTTATAATTATTTTATACTTTTTTTTTCATTTATTTGCAAACCTTCACATTCAAACGCCACAACCATGTATACACTAGGGAATCATTCAGCAAACATGGCCGCCCCGTTTGAAAGTGAAGCTTAGCAAATCAATGGAAAAAAGGTTTAAAATAAACATAAAAAATGATATTTAAAAGGTGTTTTTAAAATATTATGTGTCAAATTAGTGTAAAAATGATAAATTGTGTGCAAAAAGAAGGAGAAATATAGTAAAAATGACGTTTGTTTGATTTTTAACTTTGATGATGAATATCTCGAAAAAGAAACGCTGCCAAAAAAATCAGATTTGTGATCAGCATCCCAAAAAACCCCCGTATACCAAATTTGGTCAAAATCGGAGTGGAGGCAACTTTCTAAACAATTACCAAATGTATAATAGTTACCTGCAAGTTATTTTTTTACCATAGAAAAAAAAACATATTTTTAAGAGGCATGTATTTAATACATAAAGAATACTTTAATTTTGTAAACGATCTGTAAAAAAAGTGCAATAATAGATTTATATATATATATATATATATATATATATATATATATATATATATATATATATATATATATATATATATATATATATATATATATATATATATATATATATATAAAACCCGTATTCCATCCAATAATTAAAGAAAAAAATTTATGTTTTTGCAGACATGGCGCTTTTCCGTTAAGTTTTTTTTTATCTTTAGTGTTGTAAGTAAGTGTTAAAATATCATCAATCAAAAATCCCACCTGTCAAAAATAAGATCAGCCAAAAAAAAATTGTCAAAAATAACACCTGTCAAAACTGACAACTGTCGAAATTAGGTTAGTTAAAAATGACGTTCATTATTTAACTTACGCATTGTCTAACTAACTTTTTCTTTGGCTTTTTGCACATTTAAATTATAAATTGGATGAAATTTTGTTATAATACCAAATTGCTATTATTATTTTTTTTAATTTAACCAAATAACGGTAAACAACCTCAATATAGCGTCTTTTATACTGAATATTTTATTTATCGTATTTATATTAAAATATTAAGTGCACACAATGAGATAGAGTGGTATAGACAGATAATAAAGTTTAAAAAATGGAACGGTTATTATTTTTGGATTCACTGGGAATTAAAAAAAAGTGTTCAAAAAACAAATCGGGGAAAAAACTACAATAATATTGTACTTACATTAACGAAAGATGGGGGTGCAGAGAAAAAATATGAAACAAAATTCTGCCATTAAAATAAAATACTCTTAGGGCCGTTTGACACGATTATACGATTAACATATCTGCGCGCAGAAATGATATCAAAAATATGAGCATAAAATATGGAACACGTCCTAATTTTCACAAAGACGCGCTTAGAATTTTAAATAAAGATGCATAATTTATTAGAGTTTTATCAACCATTTGAATAGTTTTATTTGTATTATTATTTTATAAAAAAAATTAATAGACAAATGTTTTTAAACAAAAAAGTAAGATTATTACAAGGTAAGCTAAGCAATGCTACAAACAAAAGATTTTTTTTCTGAGTAAAAAAGCAAGTCCCGAGAAATTACTTGGAAATGCGGGCGTACGTGTAAAAAGTTTTATCGAAAAAATGTTATCGTTACAAACAACAATTTAATGACACTCTGCTAGCATTTCTAAGCGCGGAAATGTTATCAAAAATGTAATCGTATCAAGCAGTATTTATCTTATGTTTTTCACATTCAAACCTAAATTAGTTTTACGAAAGCTGAATACCTAAATTACTATAGTTTCCTAATAACATATTATCGGTTAGGAACCTTTAAATTTTTTTTCATGTTGGGTTTTTAATTAAACTTTAAATTATCATTTTAAAACTTTACATAAATTTATGACTTTATAGTAATATTCGCATTCTACAGTTTAAATCAATTATTTTTTCTAATATTTCAATTTGTTCCAGTCAGTCAGCAATTTTTAAAATTCGATATTTACACAATACAATTTCGGAGGATAGTTAATTTAAATAGCAATTATTGTTTAAAATTGGTAAACTACATAACTAAATAAAAAGTTGGAGGGAAAAACGACGAATTTACAAAATAGGTAATTTGAGAAAAAGCGTTTCTAATATTTCAAATTTAAATAGATGGATTAAAAAATGTTCTAAAAGAATAAAAGGTAAGTAGCAGCAAGCCCGATATACAATTAATTAACTTATTTATTTTGTAAGTTATGACAACAAGTTTTTTTTAATTAAAAAAAAAAAACGAGTGTTTTGCTGCTTATACTTTGACAAAAACAAACACTGAATAGTTTTTACATAATACTAAATATATGCCATTTTTCTTTAGTGATTGCTTTTTTGTTTTTTTACTGCAATGTTTTGCATTTCGCATTTTGCATTTGTAATTTTGGGATGTTTAATATAAATAAAAAAGAACAAAGAAGCAAAGAAAAATCTTTTTAAATTGACAGGGAAAATTTTAGCATCCAAACTTTAAAGGATCATCTTCCAGAATATTAATTAAAGTTGCTGCTTTAATATCAACCGCATTCCCTTTGAATGCAGCACATTCTCTAGGTCTTGGTTCATAATTACTATAAATATAAATGGGAGGCGGTCTCAGCACTAACCAAAACAAATAAGCTGTTTAAACAAATAAAAACATACATTCTCTATGAAATAACTTATTTCGGCTCAAAAGTGGAGATTCATCGCGTTTCCCGCCGACTTTTCAATGTCTTTTATCTACAATTGCTTATTAAAAGTGTCAAAAAAATTTGTTATTATGCCTCACGCTTTATTAAAGTCCCTTCTTAACTAAACTATTTACAAAAGAAAACCTACTTCGGTCTATGTACAAAAAAAAAAGAAATAACTAAAAAAAAACTATAACTTACCATCCGAATCTTCCTGGCTGTAACTACACCTTGGAGGACTAAAAAACAAATGCGTCCTATAGTGATGTTCTTCAATTGGCGTGTATCCTTGGTCTCTGGTACACCGTTTGGTAGCATGTCTACCAACTGTACCTTTTACACCTTTTCCAACCGAGGCCCCGGATTTTTGCTCCCGAAAGTTTTTCCTGAACATCAAGTTCATTGTGGCGGTAGTGTATTTGGTCTTTTTGGAAATTAAAACCTACGAAATAACAACTTTATAATTTTATAAAAAAAGCTTTATTTTTGAGCCCAATAAAGTTTTAGAAAAAAATAAAAAAAAAATATTTCTTCTTAAACAGTTATTTACATAAAAAGATGCGAATGTTTACTTTTAGGTGTGGGGTGTTTTTGGATGGCCGAGGTGAAGCCGAAGCAACGATTTAATATAATTGTTACTTATCTGTCATTATAAAGTCTGACAGATTATCAAAAATTAATGCATTTTGTGCACACTTTATCATTTTATAAAAACCGAGGAATTGTAGCACAAAAATAGGCCTTACGAGGGATTTTTGTGCAGTAAGATGGATTTGAATGTGGTTTTTTGCATTCGATTCGTATGAACGACTAGAAACTTTGTGAACAGATTTAATTAATGTGAAATTAAAAACTGCATTTGTGCATTTAAAAAATGCATTTTCTAAATGCATTTTAAAGTTTGCAATTATAAATAATTTATAACTAGGTAAAGAATGATGGAAATGAGTCCAAATTTGTTTCCCGGGGGTTTTCGAGGTCGCTTAACACGAATATGATATTGACAAGAACCTACGGAGTACCTGCTCTAAGGATGGTGTAAACGTCGTCTTCTGGAGTTTTACGACGATTCCTCCTAATATCAGCCCAATTTTGTAACTCGAGGGTTTTTAAGGTCGCTGAACACGAATATGATAATAACAAGGACCTGCGGAGTACCTGGTGCGCGCTAAGGATGATGTAAACGTCGTCTTCTGGAGTTTTATTACAAATTCTCCTAATATCAGCCCAATTTCTTTACTCGAGGGGTTTATGTGGTCGCTGAACACGAATATGACATTGACAAGGGCCTGCGGAGTACCTGGTGCACGCTAATGGTATAAACGTCGTCTTTTGGAGTTTTACGTCAATTCCTCCTAATATCAGCACAATTTTGTTACTCGGGGGGGTTCAAGGTCGTTGAACACGAATATAATATTGAAAAGGGCCTGCAGGGTACCTGTATTGTATTTTTTTTACTAAAATATTATTAAAAAACAATTTAATGAATAAACACCATAAGCGGAAATTATAAGTTTTGATTTTTAACTAATTACTACAACATTCCAGAAGACGACATGGACACCAATCTATCGGGACCATGATCTGATACCGGGTACTAGAATACGACGTTTACACGATCCTATGCGCGCGCCTAGTACTCCACAGGCCCTTGTCAATGTCATATTCGTATTCAGCCACCACAAAAACTCCCAGAGTAACAAAATTGGGCTGACATTAGGTCGTAAAACTCGAGGAGGTGCTCCGCAGACCCTTGTCAATGTCATATTCGTATTCAGCAACTACAAAAACCTCGCGAGTAACAAATTCGGCTGATATTAGGACGAACTGTCGTAAAAGTCCGGAAGACGACGTTTACACTATACATAGCGCACACCGTGTACTCCGCTGGCCCTAGTCAATGTCATATTCGTGTTCAGCGACCTCGAAACCCCGAGTAACAAAATTGAGCTGATATTAGAAGGAATTATCGTAACACTCCAGAAGACGACGTTTACACCATTTTTAGCGCGCACGAGGTACTCCGCAGACCCTTGTCAATGTCATATTCGTATTCGGCGGCCATAAAAACCCCCCGAGTAAAGAAATTGGGCTGATATTAGGAGGATTTGTCGTAAAACTCCTGAAGACGACGTTTACGCCATCCTTAGCGCGCACCAGGTACTCCGCAGGCCCTTGTTAATGTTATATTCGTGTTCAGCGACCTCAAATACCCTCGAGTAACAAGATTGGGCTGATATTAGGAGGAATTGTCGTAAAATTCCAGAAGACGACGTTTACACCATCCTTAGCGCGCACCAGGTACTTCGTAGGCCCTTGCCAATATCATATTTGTGTTCAGGGACCCCGAGTAACAAATTCGGGCTCATTTTCATGATTATTTACCTAGTTATAAATTTTTTATGTTTGCAGGAAATGCAGTTTTTCATTTCCCATTAATTAAATTGGTTCACAAAGTGTCTAGACGTTCATACGAGTCGAATGCAAAAAACCGCATTCAAATCCATCTTACTGTACAGAAAATCCCTCGTGCATTACTTCGTTTCCTCGACTATTTAAATTTTTCCTAATAAAATGTGAAGCACATCGTAAAATCAATTTAAACAAAAGTAATGAAATATGTTAATTTACTTAGACACGCAAAGCTGCGGTTTGTTCTGAACATTTAAATGTCAACTATCTATTTATTTTAGTACTGAAGAGACAATTTGTGAATATGTTACATGTTTAGATATTATTTAATATTAGTTAAACAAGCAAGCATGATCCCAATCATATCATTTATTTTATTTATACATTCTCATAACTTAATACCACATAACAGAAGCTTTTTTCAGTAAAATTTTAAAGTTAAGTATTTGGCAAAGGATAATTATTTTTATTTTAAAAATCCAGACACTATAAAAAATTATAAAGTTTATAATTTTTAGCATGACAATCGGTACGCGTATTGGCATTTTCTTTTATGGCACGACGCCCACCGCTGTTCGCACGTCGATGTCGTGGTTGGGCCCAGTAGGATCTTTTGTAACATGCGCTGGAGTTGCCGGTTATCGGCAACTCCAGTTGCTAGCGTATGGAACGGGAAGCGAAGCTAAGACGAACACAAGGCTTAACTCAAGGTGTTAGCATACCATGCTGATGAGTGAATGACATCCTGTGCCTTAAACAGGTGTCTCCAACGGTGCCTCTGAAATATACGGCGACCTCCCGGAACATCTAGCCTTACTGCGTAATGCGGGGCTCTGCCGCGGTGGACTATAACTTCCCTAGCTCCAAACAGAAAGCGGACAGCGCTTTTACAGAAAAAAAGTGAGAAAGGTGCGATGACCGAAACGGATAAATCAGAGGTGCCACCCAAGGGCACAAGCAGATAAAGGTGCGCCGACCGAAACGGGTGAATCCGTTTCGAAAGGTTCCTCTGAAGGCACAGGTGCCTGTTCCACGGGAAAGGACTAATCCTTCCCAAACAACCAGGTGCTTAGGAAGGAATCCCTGAATCCAAACAGAAGGCGGAGAGAACCGCTTTTATAGGAAAAAGGGTTCCCTGGGCATGGTCACGGGCAAATTTTTTGAGACCCCCCACTTCATCAGCTGCTAATTTTTTGAATTTTTAACTTTTTTTATTTTTTAATTTTTTTCTGGATTTTTGTAATGTTAATAAATAACTCATAAAAAAATGGATAGTAAAAATATTAATTGCCTTTTTTTTACGGCACTTCAAAAATCACCTACCATTCCTGCCTCTACACTAGAATACCCCCTTAAAATCTAAACCCTCATCTTTTAAAAAATCATACATATTTTTTTCCAAACTAATTATTTAAGACCATAAACAAAATATTCGTGAAAAATTTAAAATGATTTGTTGAAGATTTTCTGGCCTTTTTTTTTTCAGCTGAACACGAATCTAAACCTAAAGTCTAAATTGCGGGGTCAAACAGCAAAAAATCGAGAAAGGCGTGAATTAAGATATATTTTTTTAATTAAACGCAATATCTCAAAAACTATAAAAGATACACGAAACTTTATATGAAATAAACTATGTAGTTTTACAAGACCTTTATTTAAAGTTATACAGTAAAACTTGTGTTGACGGACACCCTTTTATATCGGCCACTTTCAAGCTAACAAAAATCTACTTTATAGGAAATTCCCTATATAAATACGCTTAGATTATGGACACCCTTATAAAACAGCCACGGCTAGACAAATCTCAATTTTTATAACCTATTTCAGGTGAATCAACCTTTTTATATTGTCCGGAATTTCCTTGGGCTAATTTGTACTTTATTATTTTATGATTGTATTCTGCCAATTTTGAAGGTGAAAATACCCAACATCAATATTTATGGCCAGGTTTAAATACCATTAGTGGCTATAGGGAGATTATCTTTACATTATATTTTTAGGTGTGTCTTAAATCGATAAGAATAAAGGCATCGTGTTCGGAATCGAAAAGTGTTTAATCATGTCCCTAAAACGAAAAGGTTTGTCACTAAAGGAAAAAATTGATGCTATCGCGGAAAGTAAAAAGTACGCTTTGGGTTCGCGAAAACTGGCTGAAAAGTTTGCGGTGGAAAAATTCCAAATAAATAATATCATCAGGAATAAAGCTGAACTAAAACGAATGTTTGAAGAAGGTGTTAATTTAGATCAAAAGAGGAAATTCCTGAAGTCGGGAGAATAAGCAGTAGATCAAGTCGTCTACAATTGGTTCTGCAAAGCAAAAGGTAAAAATGTTCCAATATCTGGACCGTTAATTAAACAAAGAACACTTGAGGCAGCAAGCAATTTATAACTGGAAAATTTTGTAGCCTTGAATGGGTGAACAACTGTTATCTGACAATACTGGCCACCCTTCTATAAAGGCCAATTATTCTTAATTTTATGGTGGCCGCTATAGACAAGTTTACTGTATAACCTTTTTGTCTAAATGCAATATTTTTCGGGTTATAATCAAGAAACCGAATTTTCAGGATTTATTCAAGGCATTCCCCTGGAAAAAAATTAAAAAACATTTTTTTAGTATTTTTGATTTTTTTTCTGCAAATTTTAAATAATTTGAAATTTAACTGAATAAAATAAATGATTTATAATAAAAAAAATATATATTTTTTCCTATTTTGGACCGAATTTTTTAAATCAAAATCACATTTTCGTTTATCATTTATCTTATCAAAAATGTTTATATAACTTTTTTTAGACACTTTAAAAAGCTTAATTTTTTGTTATATGATGTTTTTGTATTTCTTATAGTTTATATAGTCGTAGTCCAAAGATTCCGTGGTAGCAAGTTTTTGTCGGTAAATGTACCGTATCGGTTTTTTTGTTTTTTCTTGATTTTTCTGCTGTTTGACCCTCAATTTTGACTTCAGATTCGTGTTCAGCGGTAAAAAATACGCCAGTAAATCTTAGTCCGACACCCAGCACACACCACTGTTTTTGTATAATTACCCAGAAAAATATAAAGTCTTAATATCTTTGGAACTTTATTCGCTGAGGGGTTAAAAAATTGTATGAAAAAAAGTGTATGTTCGCAAAATTTCCAATATTCCCCGAGAACGGAAAAAATAAAAACGGATAAAATCGTGTAGACCACGCGGCAAAAAACTAGTTTATTTATAACAATAACTTAATATTCATTAAGGGAATTTTTTATAAATAGTAGTTTTTGAGTTGATATTTTTTAAGTGTTACCTCATTATTATTAATAACAATTAGTTTCTTTTTTGCTTATAAATAAATTAATAAATACACATGATAAATATCATAAAAGTCTAGTTAAAAAAAACGTTAAATTTCCAGTAAATTTATCAGTACATTATAGTTATAATGCTTACCTGCAAATATTAGAATATTATTAATAACACATAAAAAATCCACTTGCGCAAATAAAAACCTAAAAGACCAATCAAATAATTCATATACAGTAAAATCAAGGTCTTTTGCACTATCGCGCCGTGCGATCAAAATCGATTAAAGGGCCCAACACTGACCCTTCTGCTCTACTTAGTGCTTCAGTAAACGTGCCAATTTAGGATGATAAACTAAACGACCTTTGAAGTTTTCAAATAAAACAAAGGACTACACGTTATTACGGCATTTTCAAGGCAAGCGACGCTGGCCGACCGTTTTGTGGCCGCGTCGTGACGCTTTCTAGCGTCGTCGTATGCTCCCGTTTTCCAGATTCTATTTTTGCGATTTGCGCGAAGTTCAGTCGGTCGACTGCTTCGGCCAAGGTGATTGTAGCTACGTAAAAGTGTTTCCACCGACTAAACCGTTAGAAATATTTTGAATTATAAAAAATGTTGAATTTATATTTATTTAATAATATTGCATGTTATTAAAGATTTAAAACTAATTTTCAATTTTACATTTTTAGCACTTTTTGAATAAACTAAAAAATTATTTAGCTTTTTAGTGTAATTCGTAAATTTTACACAAAAAATGTGTTTATTTTTAAGGCGAGGTCAAACTAAAATTATTAAAAATAAACAACATGCTTAGTATGTTCGAGCATGGCAACGGCCGGACAGGAGGGAAGACAGGGAATATCAGCTGACCACCCGCCACTAGGAAATTTGATTAAAATTAACTCGGCTTTTTAACTTTTGGAAATAAATTCATTAAATACAAAAGATGAAAACCTTAGACACTTTTTTTTATTAGAAAGGAAGAAATAGCCAAAATAATATTTAAAATTTTGCAAAAGAATTCTAAAGACATGGTTACATAGCTAGGTACCTCACCTATGGAGGACTAAAAAAAAATAGTAAAAATTTGGTTTTTATAAAAACCTTAGTACAGAAGTATAATTTTTTCCACAAAAAACGCAATTTTAATAATATTTTTTTTATGGTTTAACAAAAAATAGCAACCTTAAATCAAAACCTTTAGAACAAGCGTGGCTAAGAGTATTCTTTGAATAAACTCTGGGTATTCTTATTAAAAATTGACACAAATATGATGTTTTTTACTTACACAACTATACATCAATTTTTGACAATTTTTTATATTAGAGTATTTTCATTAAAAAAAAAATTATTCAAAAATTGTTTTTTATTGGTACCCTATTTTGCTTAATTAAAGTACGCCTGAGCGTGTTCAAATCCAACCTTCAAACATGCGCGTGTTTTAGGTTAGATTAGATTAGATTAGATTATTTGAGCGGAGATGGCGAAAAATGACCTCCACCACTGCAACCTAACCAGATTTATTGTTGTTTCTCCGATCATTCTTTAGAGTACCTTGTCCAAGCCCGTCTTCTTAACTAGACTCCAGAGTCTCGACACTGGCCACTCCATATAACTTGCCGGTTTTGGCTTCTCCTCCCCAAGCCTAGTAAACCTAAGCCTGCATAGTGCTTCGCAATGGCACCACACATGTAAGGCTGTTTCTTCAGCCTCCCGGCAGAACCTACACAGGCTATCCTCCACCAAGTTTATTCTTTCCAGGTGCTTGTTGAGTTTACAATGTCCTGTTAGTTGACCTACCGTTATCCTTACGACCTTACGGCTGTGGCTCAGTAGGTCCGATGTAAATTTGGCCTAGCGGGTCTTAATGAACTGCTTTGCCTGTCGTTGTCCCGGTGTTTGTACCCACCAGCTTTGAAACTGTCTGTCTACCCAACTCTTAATAGATGCTTTGAAGAGACCTGCCGAGATACCGCAGAATGGCTCCGGGCCTATCATTTCCGCGGCTGATCCTCTTTTGGCTAGGTCGTCGGCCTCTTCGTTGCCTGGATGGCCCTCGTGGCCTGGTACCCAGCCGTAAGTTTGTTTGCCAAGCTGACTTTTTCCAGGGCCTGTATAGTCCCCGACTAGTTTGGAATTAACTTTTGGGGAACTGATGGCCTTCAGGGCCGCTTGGCTATCTGAGTAAATAACGATATTTTTTCCTTTACTCCCTTTTTCTTTAATCCTCACGGCGCAATGCGCAATTGCTGCGATTTCCGCTTGGAAAACCGTGGCGTGCTGACCGAGACTTAAGATTACCTTTTCTCTAGGCTTATCTCCATAGATGCCAGCTCCTACACCCTTGTTGGTCTTGGAGCCATCTGTATACCAGATATGATCGGCTTTGATTGGAGGGCCTCCCTTCCAGTCCTCCCTATCTGGTATGACAATACGAAAGTGTCTATTGAAGATGAAACGAGGGGTTATCCTGTCTGAGGGCATCTCAAACAATGAGCTGACCTCTTGGTCCTCCTCTATTTCTCATCTTGAGTCCTTCGGTGTTCTATAATTGGACTTTGACCTCCTTGAGCCTATAGAGTACCGCCTTACTCGCCCCTGTATGTAGATGTGGAGTGGCGGCAGGTTTAGCAGCACTTCTAGGGCTGCGGTTGGAGTTGTTCTCATAGCTCCCGTGATGCATACGCATGCTAGCCTTTGCACACTTTGAAGTTGTCTGATTGCTACGGTCTGTGAGACCCTTGCCCCCCCGGCAACTGAACCATAGGTTATCATGGGTCTTATTACCATTTTATACAACCACATGTTCATCTTTGGGTTAAGTCCCCAGCTTTTTCCACAAAGTCTGCGACATCTCCCGAGGGCAATTTTTGCCTTCTGAACAAGTTTGTTGAGGTGTGGTCCCCAGTTCATCTTTTGGTCAAAAGTGACCCCTAGATACTTAACCTCTTTTGAGAAGGGGATTTCCACTCCATTGAGCTTTGGACATCTGAGTGCCCTTAGTGCTCTTTTCTTTGTGAAGGGAACAATAACGGTCTTTTGTGGATTAACCGACAGACCTTCCTCCCTGCACCATTCGTCTACGATGTTCAGTGCGTTTTGCGTCCTTTCTGAAACAAAGTCTAAGTGCTTACCTCTAACTACGATGGCTATGTCGTCTGCGTAGCCGAGGCAGTGAAACCTCTATTTGGCCATTTTTGCCAGAAGGTCGTCGACTAGGATCGCCCAGTATAATGGTGATAGAACGCCTCCTTGTGGGCAGCGCTCCCACCTCAGCTTCTATGGTGTCCTCGCCCAAGGTGGATCTAATGACCCTGTTTCTTAGGCTGGCCTCCATCCAGTAGCATATGGTGTGCGGGATGTTCCTTCGTTTAAGAGCCTTCATTAACGATCCTGTTGGAACGTTGTTGAACGCTCCCTCTATGTCTAGAAATGTGCCAAGCGCTATCTCTTTGTCATCGATTGACTTTTTCAGGAGTCTGCTCAGATCGTCCAGAGCGGAGTCCGCAGACTTTCCTGATTGATAGGCATACTGGCAGTCACATAAAGGGTATAGTGATAGTATGTTATCCCTTATGTATCTATCCACAATTTTTTCCAATGTTTTGAGCAGGAACGAGGATAGACTTATAGGTCTATATGACTTAGGCGTTTGGTCTGAAATTCTGCCTATCTTTGGCAGGTAGACTACTGTAGCCTTTTGCCATATTTTTGGTATGTAGCCCCAGGCAATGCAAGCTCTGAAAATTTTGCAGAGATGCGGCAGTAATATGGCCATGCCTTTTTGGAGCAGTACCGGGTAGATTTCATCCGGGCCTGGCGACTTGTATGGGTGGAACTCGCCTATGGCCCATTTGATTTTTTCATATGTTACCACTTCCTTTGCCTTATCCCAGTCTTCCTTTAGGGGTCTTCTGGGATTGCGGGCTTGTTTTCTTGGCCGAGGTTGATCAATTATGGTTGATCCTGGAAAGTGGGTGTTAATCAATAGCCCTAGGGTTTCCTTGTTAGTGCTTGTGAAGGCCCCGTCCGTTCTTTTTAGGGGGCCGGGAGCACTCGCAGTACCTTCTCTTGCGAGGACTCTTTGGATCCTGGCGCATTCCGGGGTTTCTGTGATTTGTTCACAGAATTGTTCCCAGGAAATTCTTTTCGCCTTGCGGATCTCTTTGTTGTACTGCGTAAGTTTCGTGTTTTAGGTTACCATGATACATCAATCAACAACACGAGAAATGTTAAGTCTAAGATGACATTGCCAATCTTTAACCTCGAACTTTGGCACATGTCAGGCACTTTAAAGAAAAAAAAATATTGATCCGACATGAGTACTTTATAACGTTAAATAAAATATTATTATGACAAATGTTTTAAGTACTAAAAAAGGGAAAAGTATTCGTGGATAACTGTCTTTAGAAATACTTGCTCTATTTCAAGAACTTCGGCTACGCCATCGTGCTCCAAAAATCAAACCCTTTAATAGTAATTATTTTCAAGTGCAGCAATAGAAAGGAGTTAAATTACATCCACATGAATGGGGTTGGAAGTCTACCAAAAAATGGCTTAATATCTATTCCTACTAGGCAGCTAGACAGCTTGTAAGTGTTCTTAAGGTTGTTTGGCAAGTTGCAAAAAATTTGGTAATAAATGTTCCATTTTTTGTAAAGAAGGCGTAGGAGTAAATTACAAAAATGCAAGCCATCTGGAAATAACTGAAGAGGACCTAAATCAAAATATAGACCCTGAAAAGACATTGACATTCATGTCACTTATCCTAACCGTTTTAGAAAAAACGTCACTTTATTTACACTGTTAGTCACCTAAGTTCTGTCAGGTAGAATATATACAGGGTGCCACAGATTCGAGTGCATGCATGGGGATCTCGGAAACCGTAAGAGATACGAAGTAGGTTAAATTATTTCAAAGTTACGCATTTAGGTGCCTAACAACATGCCGTTTAAAAAGTTGTAAAATTCCGAGTACTTTCGGAGATATCCGCAAAAAAAGACGAAATTTGCCGATTTCGTTTTTATTTTTTTCTGACGTTATTTAAAAAGATATGGAAAAATAAAAGACACTTTCTTATGGCCACTTTTAAAGCTGTATAAAACAGAGTTGAGAGATTTTTCGTACGACGTTTCGTTTTCCTTAAACCATCAAGTTTATTTTTTTAAATACGGCACTCAATTGTTTATTGCATTTTTTGAAGCAGTTATTATCCCAATTATAATGATGTTTAACACTTAACATTTTTCTGTTAAATAAACATATTTTTTATAAGAGACAATGAGTTAGACAAGGAACGCACATCATTTCTTATAGGGGCATTCCATATTTGTCAATAAATATTAAGTGTTATACAATTTTGTAATTGGGATAATAGGGGGTTTAAGAAAATTAAATAAAAAACCCAGGTCCGTATTTAAAAAAATAAAGTTGATGATGATTTAACGAAAACAAAACGTCGTGCGGAAAATCTCTCAACGCTATTTTGTAGAGCTTAAGAAGTGGCCATGAGAAAGTGTCTTTTGTTTTTCCATATCTCTTTAAATAACGTCAGAAAAAAATAAAAACGCAATCGGCAAATTTCGGTTTTTTCCGGATATCTCCGGAAGTAATCGGAATTTTGCAACTTTCTAAAGTGGGAATTGTTAATTAAGCAAATACACAACTTTGCCATAATTTAACCGACTGCGTATCTCTTACGGTTTCCGAGATCCCCATGCATGCACTCGAATCTGTGGCACCCTGTATAAAAACAAATTCTCCTGTCCCCAACATAATAGTTTCAATAAAAAGTTTAAATTTTAGGAGGGTTTAAAATGTGTCTTTTATCGAAATACGCTAAAAACATGGTATATTAAAGTGACGTTTTTTCGAAAATGATTAGGATTAGCGATATGAATGAAGGATACTTAATTTTTGGTCAAAAGTAAAAGGTTTGTAAAAAACTTCCAAAGTTTTTATCAATACAGGTCATTATAAAGGAAGTGTCACAGCTAGTCCGTTCCTGCAGCTGTGAGTAATTCACACCACTTCCTTTGATAGTAATCTGAAAAGTCTTACTTGCTATAACATCTTATTAAAAAAGAATTTAAATATACTTGGTGGTTTAATAACTATGTCTAAAAAAATTGATTCCATGGGAATTCCTTGGGTTCCAATATCTTCAAAAAGAAGGCCCATTTATGTGTGTTTTTCATATCCGAGAGATTTCTCACATTTTCTCGGAACTCTGTATAAAAAATATTTGATATAAAAGAAAAATCGTCAAAAATTGATAAAAGTTGTTAAGTTTAAATAATTATATCTGTCATATTTTCGTTTAAAAGGTTTTAACTTCATCTTTGTTTGCATTGCCAATACCTTTAGCAAAAAGTTGTGAACAAATATCTTAAAAAAAATGCTTTTTTGCAATAAATATATTTTTTCAACTTAAGAAGGTGCTTCGCTAGAGCATGGACTACCTTTAAAAATGTAAGTAGATGGCAACTTTTTAGGTAACAAGAAATCGGAGAACTATACAGATTTAGTTGAAGACCTCATTCATTGTTAAAAGACATTGCAACATATAACTTAAGCTGCTTTTTTTTCCATTAACAATTCTTGCCTGACAATTTAGGTGCAGTTTTAGATGAACCCGATTAGTTAGACGATTTTAGCAGCAAATTGCTCAAATGGAAAAGCGGTATAATCGCTTGATGGAAATGGAAAATGGACTCCAAACATGTTAGGGGACTACAGTTGGACCCTCAAATGTAAAACCATACCTTTAAATACAAGCGAAAAAAACAACAAACTAATTTATTCGATTGCCTTGTACTATTTTTGATACAAAATAAAGTAAATTTTGTAATAAAAGACAATTTTTGTTTTCAATCTTTGAAAATTCATTTGATTGCCTATTTTGGGTTTGGATATTTAATATTTATTATTCTTCAAAGTGCCTAATAAAATGCCAAAAGAAAAATGAAAGGTAAATAACCAAATGTTTATTTGTAGTCTAAAGTGCACGTCATAAAAATAAATGGTTTAAAGTGATCCCCTTGTGTTTTATGATATAACCAAGTAAGTAAACGATAAATCAATGTCACTTTAATAATTTAATGGCAATTGTCTTAAATTAATAATGTTTAAATGAATCAGACTTTGATAAAACAAGTGTTTATTAAAAGTGTTGAGAATTTACCTCTAAGGTAACACAATAAAAAACATGATTAAGATTGGGTAATTTTTTGGAAAATATTTTACGGTTCGATTTTGTGCGCGTTGAACAGTTAAAATAAATAATTATTTTTTGATTGAAAGCAGTTTAAAGTACACAAATTACGTTTTACACATAAAAAACATTTTTAAATCCCTCTTTTGTCCTATTGTTTACTTGAACAAGTGAACCGTGTTTTATTTAAAAGTTACCTTCATAGTTAAAAGGAGGTGGGTAGAATTCGGCCTTTTTTGCTCATCATGTATCATGTTGGTAAAAATTTAAAGTTTTAATTGGGGCATTTTTTATTATATTTATAATAAGTCCAAACATTTTTCATTTGCATCTACAATGAATTGGTAAAAAAAATCAGAATGACATGTACGAAAAAAAATTCAAACTTTCTAATTTTATTGAATTTTTGCCATTTTACACGTTTTTTGATCTTTTATTTTAAAAAATTATATTATGCGCTTTGTGCATGAACATAATTTTTTTATTTTTAATATTATACTTACTAAGCTTATAAACTATCATTTATTTATATTGGGGCGTTGAGCGCATCATGAAAAAATAGCAAGTTGGAAGGTTTTTTTTGGTACTTGCCATTCTGATTTTTTTACCAGTTCTTTGTAGATGTAAATAAAATACTTTAACTTATTATAAATATAATAAAATGGCCCCAATTGAAACTTTAAATTCTCACGAATATGGCTGAATTTTACCCACCTCCTTTTCATACTGTTAAAGCGACCAAACTTTAATCAATAACAAACATAACAAATAAAGTTTGCGGCCATTTTGCTCCTTTGCAAAGGGTACATTTGGCAACATTAGTGTACATCCGCGCCTCAAATGACGCTTCAAGTACATAGATCCTAAGAAATCATGTGGTCAATGCACCGTTGCCAGTGTAAAACCAGTGTTGGCAAATTGCATATCGGGAAATCAATTGTACCGACTTGTGTATATTATTGTCAAATAGTTTTAAGTCGAATAAAAGCGTTTCTGTTCTTATACGTCCTTGGTTAGTCCGTTTGGGGAATAAATAAAAGATAATTGTTTTTAGCCAACAAATATTTAATATATTCCTTCACATATATTAACTAACTTTTAAAGTATCGACATTTAACAATTATTAACAATACATTTTAACTTTACTAATAGTCCAAGAGCCTATGACACATGTTTCATAACCATTAAATATTTATTAATATATTTAATATGCACTTAATAAATTAAAAAAAAACCCGAACCCCAAATTCCTTAATTATCCCCAAAAAAAGTGTTTGATTCAAATGACTTTGGAGGGGGTTAACAATTGGTAATCCTAAAAATCAAAGTTGCGCGGACTTCCTATATGCGCAGTAGTGATGTAACGAATATTCGCATTCGCAATCGCAAAATTTCTGCGAATGCTTTGTGAATATGAATATCAGAAAAAAACAATTTAAAGATAATCGTAGGTTAATAAAATTAAAATCCATTCATTTTTTTTTATTAAAAGAAAAAGTAACTTAACCTCGTAATCAACTTATCAGTCTTCACTTTATCGTGTGGTATTATTTATTTATTTACTTTACTTTTGGCAATGAAGCTTAACAATTAAATTTTTATTAGAAGTAATAAAACAAAAAATTTATAATGCAATGTAAACAAACAAAAACAAATTCTTCTATAAAATCTAAACAAAAAGCATTCGCGAATGTCGGTAGCAGGTATTCGCATTCGCATTCGCGAATGTTCAAAAAATGACATTCGTTACATCACTAATGCGCAGTACCTGGTCTACCCAGATAAGTCAGGCAATCAGTCGATTACTTACTCATCTATCCTGTAGAAATAACATAAAACATATGTCATGAGCTTTCCGACTATATAGAATTAAAAAAGATACTCCTCCCAACCTATTTAATATATTAAAATTATTTACACCTTTTAGTGTTCAAAAATGTTAAGTAAATTAAACGTGGTTACATTAAAATTCGACAACTTAAGTTTTCCATACGAATTTAACTATTTTCGTGTACTCTTCACCGGCCATACCTTTTTCACAGAATACAGTAAATTTAATTTAAAATACTAAGATATCCTTACTAACACTCCATTTAACAGTTTTAACCAAGAAGAAAATAATACACTATTAGTCAACAAGAAATCACAATAGGTATATTTATATAAAAAATAAATAAAATATAATTTAAAACTTAATAAGTTCAAAGCTTTCGTTCAGATCAATTTAGATTGATATAGTTTGTGTTTTAGAGGTAGATTATATAAATATCATAAACAAAAACGTTTTGTGTAAACTATCTAGTAGGTGAATACTTACATTTATATTTTTTATTAAGTTGATATTTATTCAAAACACAGGGGAACAGAACTAAACGGTAATACTGGATTATTTTTCTCTTCCATAAGAGCAGTAGCCATGGCACTGCTGGCTTTTTCATACTCACCTAATGCTTCTAATACTTTTCCTAGATTATACCTAAAAATTAAACAGTAATATTGACAGTGCTACCTTACAGGGTTTTATCAAAACAAATCGAAAAAAAAATGTGAAAAATAGCAGACAACTATTAATTCCTGAGATATGTGACCCTAAAATTGTAAGTTGAAACATCATACCCGCCACTGGACGTCTTGTAAGCAAACCCTTAAAATTTCAGTGTTTCATATTTTGACGTAAGTAATACACATTCTTTATTTCCACACAAATAATAGAATTACAAACATCAATACCCGAAACCAGGGAATGGACCCAAAACAAACACGAGAAATACTCGGGGAGCCTCAGTAGTATAAGACATGAAATAAGCTTCATAAAAGGCCCAACCAAAAGAACGAAGGAAGAACTACTCAGACAAAGTAGAAAAAGAATTCACATAATAGTCGGGCTGCTAACAGGGCACGATAACCTGAGAGGACACCTGCACAAGATAGTCTCATATAATGGGGACCCAAGTTGCAGAATATGCGACGAAGGGGAAAAGACAGCCTACCATATCCTGTGCGAATGTGAAGCGTTAAATCACAAAAGATAGGCATTATTTGGGCAACCGAAAATGAGCCGACAGGAATATATTAACCATCCAGTCTCGGGGTTATACAGACTCGTAGAAGCAACAAGACTAATGGGAGAATTGGTATAAAAGATAAAGGGAAATTATGCACTGCGCTGCACCGGTAGTGAATCTAGATGGATCCCAGGAAAGAAGAAGAATACCCGAAAAATATTTTACGATTATGTTACTTGAACCGGGTGTCCAAATAAGAAAGGACGCCGGCTGTATCTCGAAAACTATTTATGCATTCTTATTGCAACATCTGCGATCATATAATGGCTATCGTTTTTTGTCAGTCTCCATGGTATGCTGCCTACTCCATTCTACTCCAACATTGTAATGTCTTGGTTCAATTATATTGTTAGTCAAAGAACTTACAATTTTTGACTTCTAAATCTAAGAAAATATGGTCGATTAATTACTTACCAAGTGATGGTATTATGGGGTTCGATTTTTGCCGCTTCTCTAAGTGTAGTTTCAGCAAGACCTTGCAAACCCAAATAATGATAGACCAACCCCAACTGCTGAAGTGATTTAACGTGTAGTGGATTAATAGCTACTGCATTTTGAAAGCACACCTTTGCGTCTGCCCATTCTTCTTTATGCATATGTAACAACCCTTTCTAAAAACATATCGATTTATTTATGAGAAAAACGACGTGAACAGTTTTAAATTTGGTTTAATGTTAGATACTGTGTGACACAGGAATTGGAACCCTCACAATATGCTAAGATATACACATAATTTTTTGTCGGTTAATTGCTCTTATGAAGTGTAGCAAACGATAACATTTTTGTCTTAATTTGTTTTAAAATTCAACAAAAAATATAACAAGTTTTTATTATTAGTTTGCTTAAATTCATTCAGTATTATTGCTTTTGTGGCATTTAAGGCCGGTCGTACATTTATTCGACATGTCGTTGACAATTTGTTTGCGACAAATGTCCGAAAACAAATGTTGTAAGAAAATAAAACGAGTTCGTCCACTTATACTCATTATGTCGCCGACCGAGAATGAATTTTTCTTACTATGATGAAAGAAACGAAAACAAATTAAAAGTTAACGAATGTTCAACTACTAACATACTGCAAATTAAGGAAAAATGCATTTGTAAGCGATAGATCAAAAGATATTCTCAAAGATCCATATACAGCTTTACCATGGCAAAATCAATATGCTCTAAATTCAAACAATAAAAAAATATCAAATTTTAGTCCAGTCACCGTGTCACCGAAATCCTATCTGTTGCTTTAAATTCCCTTTCAACTTCGTTTCATTTTTTTTTCCTGAATTTGTCGAATGGAATATTGGCCAAAAATGTAATCATGTAAATATGCTCTATTTTCTATAGCTTTCACAAATGTAATACTGAAAGTAGGATCGTCCTTCCTAATTTGCACCACTCACACATTGTTATGAAACACAATCGACAAATGACGCTTGAAAACACAGCAAGTAGTGTCGTATGGAAATTGTCGCGGACAAGCACTGGCTTGTTTGCGACATGTCTGCCTAGTGTACGGGTGGCAATTTAAAACTATGCGCTTTAATAAAAAGTAACACATCCACGACATGTCGAGGACATGTCGTAAACAAATATCTTTTAGATGTACGATCGGCCTAAAAGATCTTTTAGCAATGCCTTTTGTGCGAAGACGTGCCGTGTATCGTCAATTAACTGAATTTGAACGAAGTAGAATGGCAAGAGTGGTCTATACAAGAACAGCTATTAAAAGTTAGTGTCTTTAGAGACCGTTTCAGAACAACAAGCGCAATTGGACGTAAGTGGAGGGTAGCTACGGGTCGACAGATATCCTTAAGATCGATTTATCGAAGAATTATACCGTTCTCGGCTTGTATTGCCATTGACCAATTGACATAGACAGCTACGTCTGGTATGGTGTCAAGAACGGGCTGAATAGAATGAGGAATGGAATCGGCTCGCGATTTTGTTTGTGGGCTCATGATGGTCGTAGGAGAGTTCGTCGAAGACGTGGAGAGAGACGACAACTTTAATTTTGCGTAGGGCGCGAGACTGCGCTTACTAGAGGCGTTATGGTATGGGGTGCCATAGCATTTGGAAGCAGATCACATCTAGTTTTTTTAGACCGAAACAAGAACGCCCAGTCTGACATTAATAACGGGTTACAACCTGTTGCGTTGCCATACCTTCAACAACTGCAAAACCCAATTTTTCAGCAGGAGAATGCTAGACCACACACAGTTGCAGTTACAAGAGACTTTCTAAGATAAGCTAATGTTACTCTTCTTCCGTGGCCTGCAAGGTCACCTGACCTATCGCCTATTGAACATGTATCGGACATGATGGGTAAGGAGGCTACGCCTGCTATGCTTTATGCTGGATGTACAACGTTTACCTTATGAGGTAAGATTGTCCACAAAGTATTTCATCAAACCAAATAATCAGTAAAAAGATTGTTGAAATACATAGAAGTATCTTAAGTTATTTAGTAACAGGTATCAAACACTGAAAAATATTCGTGTCTTCAAGTGTCGCAGGTGAGGTCCCCACCTCAGAAGACACATATTAAAAATAGGTATCTCCTGTTGCAGCCAAGCTGAGCACTTGCCGCATGCAGGATTTTTTTGTACCTAATCTAGTTAAAATAAAGAAAAAATAAAATTGAAATTAGAAGGTTTAATTATAATTCACGTTTGGGGCAAACAATTATTGTACTCTTAATACTGTAAAGTTGAATTATTATTGCTCAATTGATTATTGTTAATTTTGAATAAACGATACTCTTAATATTGTAAAATTGCATTATTATTGCTCTCTCTCGTAAGAAATGTCTCTCTACAAAATAACTGATTTTTAAAGTGGGCGTTAGACGAAATTAGTTTGGGAACCTCTGTTGTAAAAGATTATAAACATTTTTTTCCTGGTTGTAATTTGGATCTTATTAACGTTAACGTTACCATACTTGCATTTTAAAATATCATATTACCATATGCATAATATGATGACTCAAGGGATAAATTTGCGTTGCTTCCTGGATACACTGTTGAACATCTGTTATTTGATCCAGAGCTAAGTATAGGTCAGCAAGGAGAAGCCATACTTCCACTTGTAACATCCAAGCCCTTTGCGGGCCTGGTCTCGGGCTAAAACTGCTCATCGAACTTGCAACTTCACTAAGAGCCTGTTCTACTCTGGTAGCTGCTGTGTTGTGTAATTGTAAGGAACCTGATATAGATATAGAGGTAAAAAAATAACTAATAATTTTGTTACTTATGAATACTTAAGGAGTTATTAAAATACTTTAATACAGTGAAACCCTGCGATCTTTAAATAAAAAAGTAAAATATAGCAACTATTAAAAACTAAGATATTTGACCCTAAAATTATAAGTCAACACAATAGAATTCAGTGGAAGTTTTGTAACCTAGCCCTTTATATTTCCGTATTTCCGCGCAAAGAATTGAATTAAAAATAATACCCGAAAAATACTTTTTATTGTTTGGATAAAAATATTACAAAATTCTTTATTAGAACACCTATAATTTTAACAGCGAATTTCAGGAAACTGTTTTTACTAGCGGCGTGTCAGCTAAACGCTAAGGTCAAAGCCTTCGATCATCTAATGACTGTCGTTGCTTGTAATTCCTTTCTGGTTAGATTAAATTTAAAAAAAAGTTGAGTGAATCTACATTACTCAAAGAGTCTTTCGTTTTAATATATTAAAGTATTTCCATAGTATCCAGTATAACATACATATAGAACACAAACTGATTTTTTGCAGGAATTTTAATTACCAAAACAAATTAACTTACTTGAATCTTTATCTGACATTTCCGATGTATACAACTGAAAAACTGACCTAGTGTCACTTTTTCTATCACATTCAGGCATATCCGAAATTGTTTGTCCTTCATAGAGGTTCTTCCACAGTTCCAGCATTTGTTTAGCTGTTACTAATGCCACCTAAAAAAATATTATTGAGGTAAAATATATTGTTAAATAAATTATTTACTTTGGGTCACTTTATTGGAAGGAACCCGTAAGCCTTTTTATTTGGTATTACCCGCCTTCAAGCCACACTCTGAACTGCCAAATCTTGGACTCTCCGAACTCCCGGAACGGTTGTCCATTAATATTGTTCGTACCCTAATTAAGGAATTACTTACCTCACCACCCATTTCATTTAATTCTAAATGTGCCTTAACGTATAACAAATTTAGACAATCCGGATATTCTTCCAATGCATTTTCGACTATGGACAACGCCATCTTATGCTGTCTCTCGGCCGACAAAACCAAAGCTAGCAAGTGCAATGTCGAAGAATGTTCGGGTTGCAAGTCCAGGCCTACTCTAATGTGTTTTTGCGCTTCTGCCATTCTACCTATGATGGCGAGTTGTAGGCCCAGGTAGTAACGGGAGAGGTGATCGTTTGGTTCTAATTCGACTGCACTAAAATATAATACCATTATATTATGTTTGGAAAAGTAATAAAGTCGCATTATACTCATTTGTAATGACGTCATTTGTGTTTATTTTGTATATTCCAAACAGCGGTGACATTAAACTTTTGAAAAAAATCGGTGTACGATGATTATTTACTTTTTATATTTTTGGTTATGTGAAGTATCCATTACTGTCAATTAAAAACATTTGTGTGTCAACTTGTTGCGAAAGTTTTTACGAAAAGTTTTAAATAAAGTTAAAATAGATATAATGAACAATCGGAGCTGATAATTTTAAAAATCTTGACTTTACTGAAGTCCGAAACGAAATCGCAGGACAAATTGAGCATGCAATACAGCAAGCCGCAGATGCAACAAAATTGGGCCCAACAACGATCACAAATACAGGGTTCCCCCTTTGAAATAAATTCTATATAAGTCAGTACGTTTTTTTATATTATTATCTTATATGGCCTTTGGGATTTGAATCAAATATTTTAATAGAGTAAGCACCTGTTACAAAACTAGAAAAAAAAATGATTTTCGTAAAAGGTCATTCTTCTAATAAAGCATCATTAGGTTTGAACACATAATTTAATGTTTAGTTTTAATTCTCATGGATTATTCAGTTCAACGAGTTTTTTACGTGAAAATATAAAGAGTAACTTAATAGAAGAAGATGAAGCGACAGTACATACCGCTAAAAACTCTAAAAAAGTTCTGCGAAAAGTGTTTAATGGCCGACTCATTTCACTATTTGGGAATTTAAATTGGCTTTTAAGGTCCCCGGGCTTAACTACACCAGACTTTTTTCTGTGGGGCTATTTAAAGTCAAAGGTTTTTACAACTTGTCCAGAAAACATCCAAGATCTTAAAGTCCGAATTCCTGAAAAGGTTCGGTAAATAGATCAGGTTTTCCTTCATAGTGCCATGAATCATTTCTTGTCAAATCTTGAAAAGTGCATTGAAGGTGATGGCACTTACTTAAAAGACGTAATTTTTAAAAGTTAGGATAAGTCGTATGCTATAGTAAATCCCAAAGAGTCAATTGTGATTAAGTGTAATAAAATGTCAGTTTTATTAAGTTTTAACAATTTTACTGAGCAATTAAAATGGGTAGTCTATTATGGGAAACCCTGTATAAAGAAGAATGACCAGGATTACCCTTCCAGTGTGTGTTCCAAGCAAAAGACGGCAAAAACCAAAATTACAACATATTTAAAAAATATAATTCGGGGCAATATTTATTCTATGTACTTCAGAAAAGAATATGTAACAATGGCAACAATAAGACAAAAGTTTAGGAAAAAATTAAGAATTCCTTAAGAAGATGGATCCAAAATATAGGCTTTAAGTGAAAAAAATTAAATAACAGAAAATATTTGATGGACTTGCCAGATATTGTTTATAAAAGAATTAATTTTTTAAGGGAGTATATCAAAAAAAGTTTAGGTCCGGAAGGTTTTATTCAAGCTTTTATTGACGTGGATCTTTAGCAAGGGATGTTCATTTTTGTTCATTATTCATGATTAATCATAATAATTGTTGATTGTTATTAAGTTTATTGATAAATAAATACTACAAGATTATTTTAATTTTTTGAGATTTAAAAAATATAGACGAATGTAAAAATTATAATATACTGCTAAATCATCATTTATTAATTTCTGAACGTATAAAAAAACGACATACTATTAATTTTTGAGCGCGATAGTAAATTTTCTAAAAAAGCTTTTACCATCGGGTCGGACCGCCATTGTTTGTGCCCTGCATCGATAATTTTTTTTGCTAAGAATTCAAGTTTTGGAAAAGTTCGGAATTTCTGGGGGTTATAGAGCCCGACGATCCAGAAGTTCCACCTACAAAGCTCGGGAAAGCTCACGTTGACAACAACGTGTGTCTGGAACAGGGAGAGCTGGCAACCGCCTTGCAGCAGCGCCATAAACAGAGCAGTATCCAGTATCCTAAATATCTATTTACGCCATAAGTTTTTTCTTACCTGGAAGACGTAACTACAAATGGGTATAATTTCGACTTTAGCAAGCATAATAAAATGGTTATGAAATCACATGTTATCACATAGTGTCAAAAATAAGTTAAATTTTAAACTTCAAAAAAGTGAGTTTATTGCTGACAAAAACAAAAAAAAATGACTTTAATTTCAAAAAGTAGACTGGGTATGTATTTGCTTATATCACAATCTCTATTATTTTTTTATTTGCCTAAATTTAATAATATATCTAGCTAAATCGTAAAACAGCAAAAATATTGCATTAAGTCTACGAGAAATCGGCGCATGAGTACCGAAAACTATTCCACCTAAATTTTTCTATACGATTCTTTTTAAATTGTCCTACTGATGATACAAATGCATGTTGCCATGGCGCCACCTGCTGTCCTATTGTTTAAACCGAAATTGTTTAAACAATTGCAAGGAATTGTTATTTTTTAACCGGACAATTTATATTCTTTATTAAATTACACATAAAAAAGGTTCTATGACTTTTTACGATAAAGTTAATATTTTTGGGAATATGAATTTTTAAACGTCAAAAAATTTCAAATTTGGTTACTTCGTCCCATGAAAAATATATATAAAAAAAATAAAACAAAAAATATATTTTATTATTCTTTATACAATAATTAATAATATTCTTAATTGAGATTTAAATGTTTTTTATTGTTTATATCTGTTTTTAAATTGTTTATTAAGCGCGCTCACAAGCTATAACAACTTATAAAAAATTGTTTTCCATAAAAAAACTTATAAGAACAAATTGAAGATAATTTAATTAGTAATACCATTGCATTTTGATAAAGTTAATAGTTTTTAACATAAAGGATAAATAATGATTCAGAACACAGAGAGGCCGATGCAGCGTATGAGTCAGAGAGACGCATACTTGTGAGCCCGCTTAATAAACAATCAAAAAACAGATATAAACAATAAAAAAATTTCAAATCTTAATTTAGAATATTATTAACTATTGTAAAAAGAATAATAAAATATATTTTTTATATTTTATTCTTTTTTTATAATATATTTTTCATGGGTCCAAAGTACCCAAATATGAGATTTTTCGAACTTTTAAAAATGTATATCTCCAAAAATATCAACTTTATCGTAAATAGTCACAGGGCCTTTTTTATTTGTATTTTAATAAAGAATATTAAAAAAAAATGTTCCGTTGGGAAATAACAACCCCTTGCAATTGTTTAAACAACTTCGGTTTAAACAATATGGCACCAGGTGGTGCCATGGAAACATGCATTATTTTATATCATCAGTAGGGCAGTTTAAAGAGGATCGTATAAAAAAATTGAGGTTGACTAGTTTTCGATACTCATGCCATGCCCATTTATCCTAGATTATAATAGGTTATGGGATAGCGACGAAAAACAAAATACTGTTTTTTTTCATCTTTGATTGCTTATAACTCTTGCAATTTTTAATGTGCTAATAAATGCTTTTCGATTCAGTTATTCCGGATCGACTGAGCTATCGCACGTATTTTTAGAAGCAGTATCTCTATTTATTACCATTTTAAACTTATTAATTAAACTAAAGGTTAATTTTAAAACAATTAGTAAGCATAAAGAAATGGTTATAAAAAACTGTTATAAGTGTCAAAAATTTCTGACATTTTGAACTTCGAAAACGTAATTACAAAGTTTATGGCTGACAAAAAAAGAAAAATTGACTTTCATTCCAAAAAATAGATTGGCTATGTATTTGCTTATATTATAATCTACATTTGCCTAAAATAAAAATATGGGATATAAATATCTAGCTAAATTGTAAAACAGTAAAAATATTGCATTACCTTCTTATATTATCTATTGCCTTGCATCTTAAAGTATCCCTTTCTTTTTTAAGAAGATTCGTTTCCGCTAGTATATGATATCCAATTCCTGCATAAACATGACATCTACCCAGAAGACCCGAAGAATTACTAAGTTCCTTTTCTCTTGCTTGTAAACTAAATTCTATACCTAAAAAAGACTGATACATGTAACAACACCTAAAATTGCATGGAAAACGGTTTTCGTCGTCGTATAAAAAAATACTTCTTTAATATGAGGCTCAAAATATAAATAGTACACCTCTTATCATATGTCTATATTAATAAAATAGTATCCACTTTATAATACTATAATGTTTATCGACAAAATTTATATTAAAATCATAAATATTTCATATGCAACTTCATTATCGAGTTTTCAATAGATATCTTTAACTGCAGTGTGATAGTCTAAGATCCCACTGCTCGATTCTGCAGGATCTGTTTTTTTGATACAACCAATTTTAAATGAATGTTAAGGAAGTATGCAATGTATTAGGGATAGGTTGCCTATAAAAAATTAGCCGCAATTATCTGTAATTAATTTTAGTATGATTAATTCGCTAACATAACTTGCAACTATATGTTTTTTTAATGAATTTTACGACATTTAAAAGATAATAATGTCACAAATTGAAAAAGAAATGGTTGCCAGCTCTCAGTCAGCCGCAGCGTTAGGGTTGCCAGCTGTAAACAAGTATATCAGTGTTAATTGTTTACACTTACCTCTTTTTTTTTAATTTTTAATACAAAATTAAAGTTTTATATATACTAATAACAAAAATCCAGGGTTGCCAGTTGGAAAATGGACGCAAACAGAGGTTGCAATGATTTCAATGAACGAAACTCGCTCCAGGTAAGTGGAAGCGCAAGAGAGAAGATGCACGCATTGTTATGTGCTGTAAACAAGGAAAAAACATGGCAGCTGTGACTCTTATACCATAAGGACTGTTTACTACGTATAGTATACTAGTGATGGGCATAATCGGATTATTTGAATTATATAATTATTTTATTTTTTTAATCGTTTAAATTTTAAATTCTTGATTTCTGAATGAATATGTAACTCGATTCCGATGTAACTAAACACAAACACTAAATATTATATACAGTTTGTCAAAAAAGTCCGGGATCCCCTTAATAATTCGTCAACGGGGATTCTCGACTTTTTTGACACTGTATAATATATATTATTATTATTATTATTATTATTATTGTAAGTAAATTTTCCATTAGCCATAATTTTTTATGGTAATTTTTTACTTACCGGACCCACGGCCGATTTTATTGAAATTTTGTATACCGGGGATTTTTGAGGCGCTGATCACGAATCTGAAGTCAAATTTATTCGTACTCTGCTAGTTTTTAAGTTATAACTCCCCTCTCGAACCTAACCAGCATAACTTTCCTAAAATTCCTCCTTAAAACTGATTACACCCAAAATGGAAGATTTTATCGAAATACACTTATTATTTTTTAAGATAAATTTAATTTTACCTTCATTTAACAAATATTTTTAAAAAAAAAAACACAACAATCACTTCCCAAAAATATTATTTTTACTTTTATAAATGTCAACAAAATTGTCTAGAGATTTTAGACTGTTTTATGTTGGTACGCCAGAGACCCGCGAAACAATACTATACGTAAACTGTCGTTATGTTATAAGGGTCACAGCTGCCATGTTTTTTCCTTGTTTATAGCACATAACAATGCGTGCATCTTCTCTCTGGCGCTTTCACTTACCTGGAGCGAGAATCGTTCATTGAAATCATGGCAACCTCTGTTTGCGGCCATTTTCCAACTGGCAACCATGGATTTTGGTAATTAGTATATATAAAACTTTAATTTTGTATTAAAAATTAAAAAAACAGGTTAGTGTAAACAATTAACACTGATATACCTGTTTACAGCTGGCAACCCTAACGCTGCGGCTGACTGAGAGCTGGCAACCATTTCTTTTTCAATTTGTGACATTATTATCTTTCAACTGTCGTAAAATTTATTAAAAAAACATATAGTTGCAAGTTATGTTAGCGAATTAATCATACTAAAATTAATTACACATAATTGCGGCTAACTTTCTATAGGCAACCTGTTCCTAATCCATTGCATACTTCCTTAACATTCATTTAAAATTGGTTGTATTAAAAAAACAGATACCTGCAGAATCGAGCAGTGGGATCCTGTACTATGATTTTTATCTGTAAATCCTAAATAGGTTTGTTTATAATTTTATCCTACATTCTGTCTTGCATAAATTATGAACCGGTATAATATATAGAGGGACAAGAGAGTAAAAATTTCTAAATTTACAAATGTTTGTCGGCAGTGTGCACCCGGTGGCAGATTAAACATACATCTAACAGTCCTCTTCTGCAAAACAAATACTCTATCAACATATGCTGAATTTCCCCAAAACATTAATACATATGATATATTTGATTAAACTAAACCGTAATATGCCAACTTTAATACATTTGGTTAAACAAACACTCTAGGGCTAGGTCAAACCATTATAATGGCTCTCCCAGGTAATTTTCTGATTCAATGTTACTCCTAAAAATTTTATATTGATAACCAGAGCGATATATTGATAATTTGGTTTAATTAAGCAACTTTGGTCAATCGTTGAGTTTCTTGAAAAAATTAATAAAACTAACCCACTATTTGTACACCAGTTTCCCCAAATTAAAACACCGATCGATTTGCCCCTTTAACAGTCGCTTCCACGTTGTATTCAGAAATTAAAAAATTCGTATCATCAGCATAAACAATCGTTTTACTTGAAGAGGAGCACCCTATAGGCATGTCGTTAATGTATATAATAATCATACATTACCGACATGTCTATGGAGAACACAACATACGGAACGAGACGAGACTTCATGAATGATTAAAACAACACCACATACAGTGGTCCGAAAGAAAAATTAATTCATAAAAAACCCACTGGAAAGAAACAAAGTTTAAATAAGCTGCAATAATTCTAAACAATCAGAATGCATATAGCAAGCCTAGAGTAGTATTGGGGTAGATAATATTAAAGTTCATAAATTTATTAGTTATTTTCAGAGTACTCTGTGTATATATTAAATAAGGTCAATTAAGTTAAGTTAGCATATTATTGCATTAGGCAATTGTTAAGTATTAGAAATAGCTTAGTAAACATATTATAGCAATGAACCATATTTGTAGAATCGACATATTTAATTATTCAATACAGAATTTAATGATACTTAGTAGAAGCAGGGTGTATTTTTGCCTAGTAACAACTTCCCTAAAAATCCCAAGGTTCTACATTTATCACACTAGTATTGACATCCAGCCGTTTTCGAGCCGTGAAAAATCGGTCAAGCTTAGGTAAACAACGAATAATATAAGTTGGAGCTTTAAAAGTAGTTTTTAGTTATCACTTGATATCGGTTAGAGATATACAGAGTGTAAAAAGTATCGCTAATTTGAGCGATAGTGGAGCTTAAAAGTAGTCAAAAAGTTTATATGACATATGTGTCAAAACTTGACAGATTTTTGTCTAATTGTTATCAAAGTTTTAAACTTTGGAAGCAATTATTTTGAAAAGCTTAACAATTGGAAACTTTCGTCTTAATTGCTTATCAGTAGATTCATTTGCTAATAAAATAAACTAAGTTTTAAATCTTTAATTCTACAAATAAAAAATTATAATTTTTCTCGTTAAAAATTTAAATAACAAATATGATTTTTATTTACGGCGAGGCGAGGCAAAATGCTAATTTAGCAGCTCAAATTTACCGTAAAAGATTTGTGCAGGTGTACCAAAGAATTTTAAAAATGGGATGTGTGCAACCGAGAAATCTAAATAGAGGAGCTGGGAGATACATAACTGTGAAACAAGAGGAAAAAATTATAAAAATTGTGGAAGAAACTCCTGGTATTAAAGGTCATTAGGCCGCGAAGAAAACCCATTATATACCACAGCTTACAGGACCTTACGGAAAATTTACTTTATCACTACTACCACCAACGTGTGCAGGCTTTACTCCCTAAATTTTTAATGGGGCTGAATTAATTAAGCAGAGAAGGAGAGTACGCGAAAACTGGGTTCCTCAATGTGAGGCTTAAGTAGAAACGAAAGGACGACATTTTAAGCAACTTATTAAAACTAAAATGTAGCTTTTTTATAATTAGAAAACTCCAAATAAAATAGAAGAAAAAAACGTAATTTTTCCGCAGGGGAGGCTGGTGCATTTGAGCTGCAGAGCTGTGTACCGTCAAAAAAAATAGGTCAAACAATAATTTATTGTTTTTTACTTAAATTTAATTCTAAATTAAATATTAAAATAAATTGCAAAAAGTAGTTTTAATTATTTTTTATTTTTTTAGAGGTTCTGCAGCTCTTATGCACCAGCCGCTACTATGTAATTAAAAATTTCTTTAAAAAAAGTGTAATTATGTAAAACCTCGCAAAAAACGTTCGACGTTCGACTCGATGCGATGAAGCGGGCGCGGTGATGCCATTTTTTTTAACTTTGAAAGACCATATTTCGAAAACGATTACCTTTTGACCCATGTATTTTTGGCTTGTTTTGAGCTCCACTATCGACTATTAAAATCGTGAGCATCTTACTTTTTACACCCTGTATACAAACCGAAACGTTGTGTACCGATTCACAAATAAAGGCAATGGAAGTCCAAGATTTTAGTTTTATTAAAACCATAACATTGTCTAACACTTTCAAGGCAATTTATTTTGGTGTTTCAATTATATGTAATGATCTGCCAATTTTGTCGTCAATTATAGCAGAACTACACATCTTTTATTTTCAATGAAATAATAATTTAATTTAAATTATCCTTAAGTTTAAGTGAAAAAGAAATTTGTTTATAGTCTTTTTTCCCGGTATTTACATGATCAATAACAATATTAGACGCTTACCTTCTTCTGCCAAATTTAGATGTTCATAACAAAGTTTTGCCGCCAAAAGACAATTGCTAGCATTGTTGGGTTCCAGCCTGATAACCTCTTTAAGTACTCCCAACGCGTGCTCATAATTTCCTATGGAGAGCAAAGCCAGTGCGTGCTGTTTCCAAAGATGCGGTTCTTCAAATGAAAACTTCATAGATCTTTCTAATGACTGAAAATAAATAAATACCTTTAATACGTTTATTCCATTAAATATATTTTGAATCAAAATACATTAAGGTGATTCACTTGTAAAATGGCCTTTCTTAAGAATTAAATGTGTCTTTTATCTAACTCAAACAATTTTTTTTTATCGTCTGTAAATCGAGATATTAACAATCAAATTGTGCATAATTAACATTGTCGATATCTGTCAGGTATGAACTCCATGTATTCATTTCGGAATATTTTGAAAACGGTTCTTACAATTTTTTAAAAAGTAATGCAATATAAATCAAAGTATAGGAAAATTTTTAAAAAATATCCTGAATTTTTTGACCGTTTTGTTAAAAAGATATTGCTTTTTGAAACTTTACTAGGTCCGTTTGTCAGTAAGAAATAGTGTACACTATTTTATTTTTTTTACGTAATCGCTCTTCTGGAAGGTGTATTTTAGGACTAGGTGGTTCAAAAAGTGTAAAATAGTTTAAACTATAACTGAATAACGAACAGACCTCATGTGTTGTGTGTACAGTCTCCTACAAAAATATTATTTTTAAGCATTGAGAACCTCTAATTTTTGGCAAAGTGTATTCGATTTTATTTGGAACAGCCCTAAATTTTTGGTCCATTCAAAATATTGCGTCACAAATTAAACTAAAATAGGAAAAAATTTAATGATCTGTCCTGGTATTAGTCCCGGCTTGTTTAACAATCAGTTTTATTAGAGATAGATGGGCGAATTCGGCGCGGATGGCATGGAAGAGACGAAGTGAAAAGATAGGCGATAATTTTGTGTACTCTCTTTCCTCAGCCACTATTCGTCCACTCCTGGATATCGGCTTTTTTTTCCACTGATTCCTATTCTGGGCCTTCTGGTACCAGTTTACACCAGCCATCCTTTCTATACATCCATCCATCGCAAAGGCGGTCTGCCTATACTTCGCGTTGTCTCTCTTGGTCTCCATTTTATGATATTTGGTGTCCATCTATCGTTGTCTTGTCTTGCTACATGACCCGCCCATTGCTATTTCATTTCTGCGATCCTTTCTATTATGTCTTTAACTTTTGTTCTTCTACGGATTTCCTCGTTTCTGATTCTGTCTCTCAGACTTACTCCCAGCATTGACCTTTCCATTGCTCTCTCCATCACCCGCAGTTTACCGGCGTTGCTTTGTGTTAAGGCAATAGTTTCCAGGCCCTATGACGTAACAGGCAAAACACAACTATTGAAGACTTTGCGTTTTAAGTTTATTGGGATAACATTATTCTAATATAAAAAAAAATTTTTTTTTTTAATATATATATATATATATATATATATATATATATATATATATATATATATATATATATATATATATATATATATATATATATATGACAGTTTACCATACGCGACTCATGAGAGTTTTATTCGTGTCGATACTTCTGTCGATCTATTTCCTTTCTCTAATGATATTATATGCCCCACATAGTTATTATTCATTTACATTTTAAATATTGGTGCCATCAATAGACATTCGTATTTTCTGGGATCATAATCTTTGTCTTTGAAATGTTTATTTTCAGTCCGACATTTTTTGCTTTCCTGTTTAGTTGTTAGAGCTCTTTGATCTTTGTGACGTCTTCGTCATCCGATATTAACACGATATCGTCCGCAAATCGTAGGTTATTTAGGTGTGTTCCATCTATTTTGATCCCTTTATTTTCCCAGTGTAGCCTTTTGAAGACATCCTCAAGAGCTAACGTAAACAATTTTGGTGATATGGTATCCCCCCTTTGGGACTCCACGTTGAACCTTAATGCTGTTAGTTTTGGTGTCTTCGTCGATTTTTACGTGAAAGGATGCGTTTTTGTATATATTTTCGATTATAGAGGTATACCTAGAGTCCATACGCGCATTATCCATTTATTTTAAAATATAACATATTTCAATTGAATCGAAAGCTTTGTGGGGATCAATGAACGCCATGTGAATTTTTTTTTATCTCACAGACAGCTCACGAAGGATTTTTCATAAACATATATACTATACTTGACATATACATATACAATCCTAAGTACCAGCGTACCGTGCGGGCCGGGTTTTCCGATGTTTAACCCATCCTTTTTCCCAGTTCCGTCAACGCTGTCCAAGCACTGAAACATGTAAATATTGCATTTCACAGCACCCTTTAGACAACGCGGTAGTGCCACCACGGACGTTATTTTGAATAACTACTACCTAAAAATGTCTTCCCGGCGGGGAATCGAACCCGGATCGTCGGCGCGGCGAGCCGAGACTCTGACCACTGCGCTACCGGAGAGATTGGTATGTTATATTCAGTTGTTTTTTTCGATAAGTGTTTTGATTGATTGTAGATGGTCTATTGTGAAAAATTCTTTTCGAAATCCGGCCTGCTCCACAGGCTGGTATAAATAGAATTTCTGAGCTAGTCTGTTTATTAAAATCTTTGTAAAAAGCTCATAGAGGTGCAATAATACGCTGATGAATCTGTAGTTTTCTATATTTGTTAAGTTCTTCTTTTTGAACAGTAGGATGACTGCGGCCTCATGCCAGCCTTTTGGTATTCTGCTCTCATGAAGACACTTACTGAAAAGAATCCGAACATGTTTTTCCAATAAGGTTCCGCCCAGTTTAATCATTTCGGTCGTTATTCTATCCTCACCAGAACACCTGCCGTTCTTCATTTTACTTAGTGTACGACTGCAGCGAGTCTCCCTTAACAAAAAATTTATAGAATTTTGTGTAGAATCTAAAAATAAATTAAAAATAGGGTGTTCCGTTAAAACGAACTCCACGCTTTTTTTTAACGACCCTTTATAGTTAAAAATAATTTTAAGCTAAGTACCTCAATAGTCTCTAAAACTTTTGAACTTAACGTTTTTTTTTTGTAATTCTCGAAACAAATAAGATAATGAACTTTACCTTATGGTTAACTCACTCTGTATAAAGAAAAAAATACCTCTTGCAAAAGTGCAATTTGTCCCCATCTCACTGTCGCCACCGTCAGCAAATCGTAGACCATAGTAGCATCCTGATAAGCACTGGCTCGTATCTCCTTAAATTCCGGACTTTGGGACAAAACCGCATTTCTGACAGCCATCGATTCAGCTACTAAAAGGACCAAAATCACTTCTTCGCTGTCGCATCTCGGTATGAACTGCAAAAAATCGTTTATCAAGTATCGGTTTATACAAAGGTAACGACTTCGTTAATTATTAACAATTTATTCGATTTGAAGGAAATCTTTAATTATAAATGACATTAAAAGGTTGGGTTTCTAAAGCGTACTCTACTGGGTTATTACTTTTGTCAAAGCTATTATTATTAATAGTCCAGTAAGTAATTTAATATTATGGATTTTACAGGTTTTAAAGCAACAACAGGACAAAATATGGCTATTTAACAAAAAAAAAAAAGATTTCGGGTGTTTTACCAAAAATGGGGAGGTGCCATATAAAAAAATACTCGCACCTAGAGATACCCCGGCTCGCGAGCTTCTTAATAGTGTTGACACATGAAACGCTTTATTATGCAGGGACTCGGCTAAAAAATTACATTTTCATGTAATAATTTAGGGTCTTTTTTAATACGTCCCCGCATTTTTACGTCTAAAATATAATTGGGGAAAATAAAAAGCAGCTTTGCTAACCAGAACTAACCATGACCGACTAGAACTTAGGGCTTTTGAATTTGTCTAAATTATTTGTAGAAGTTATAAACAAAATTTTAGCAACGTATTAGAAAAAACCCGGGGAATATATAATTACACTTTTAAATTATAACTTCTGCCATATCAAAAATTATAAAAATTTTGTTAATAACTTCTATGTAGGGATAATTTAGACAAATTCAAAAGCCCTAAGTTTTAGTCGGTCATAGTCAGTTCTGGTTAGCAAAGCGGCTTTTTATTTTCCCCAATTATATATCAGACGTAAAAATGCGGAGACGTATTGGAAAAGACCCATGATTTGCTTTTTTTACATTAAATGCATTATTTAGAAAAGCCTACTTTTTAAATAACGCGTTAAATCTCTGCATAATAAAGCATGTTTCATGTGTCAACACAGTCAAGAAGCTCATGAGCCGGGGTATCTCTAGAGCGAGTAAAAAAAAAATTTAAGAAAAGCGACCCAATACTGGATTCAGTGGCGGATTTACATTAGGGGCTAATGCCCAAGACAATAAATTTTCTGGGGCGGCGAAGTTGCTTTAAAAAGTACATTTGTGTTGAAATCATTTTTATATTACGATAAATAAAATAACGTGTGTGTGTATTAGTGTACACACGTATGAAGTGAAACTTTTTTATAAAACATCATTCACCTGCACAATTTCAAAACACAGTTAGTGACAATTATGAGATTTTTTTTCGGTTTGCCTTATGAAAAAAAAATTGTACCCTAAATTGATAAAAAAAAATCAATTTGAGGTACTATTTAAAAAAAAAATCATTAGAGTTAGTCCAAGAAGTAATAGAAATAGTGAAAATACTGAAAAAAATCAGTTAAAATATTGGGCAGATACGTGTTCAAAATAAGACAGGTAAAATTTTATTTAACTTTATATTCAACATATATCGGTACGGTTTAAGAAAAAAAAATTAAAACAGTTGACCCAACAGGCCATCCCTGCAACTACCCGTTAATTTTAAATTTACAAATAAATTTCTCGGTAAATTCTACAGTGACATGAGAAAGTCTTCTTATTTTGTCAGAATTGTTGAAAGATGTGAAGTGGTCCAATTAATTAAGGGTTCGAAAATATCCGATATTCAATATAAATATGAAAATATCGGATATTTATGATATATATATATATATATATATATATATATATATATATATATATATATATATATATATATATATATTTTATATTTTTCCATTTAGTTAATAAACAGTGTTATTCTATAAATACAAAAGTTATGGAATGCTTCTTAAATACTCAATAATGAGGTTAAATCGTTTCTACACTTTGTCAAATACTTTCTTTGTAAAAATAATAAAATAAACACAAAAAAAAACTTAACTTAACTTTCGTAACGAAATTTTTCTGACACGACTGACGCCATTAATGCCGGCAGAAGTGTTGCCAATTATGGATTAGAACTTACTATTAGGGAGTATCTTTTAACTCTACTTCAACGTCATTTACATTTGGAAAGAAGAAATAAAGTAACAAACCCCAAAAATTACTTAATAATATAAAATTTTTAAACCATTTTTGTATTGATATATATATATATATATATATATATATATATATATATATATATATATATATATATATATATATATATATATATATATATATATATATATATTTTCATAAAAAACCATTTGATATATATCCTCAAACCCTGCCAATTATAGAAAAAACCACATAATTTTTGGTCAGTTTTGGCTGACCTGACTTGTAATTTTAACGGGAATTTTTCTGATGACATAAAGAGCTTCCTGAATTTCGCACAGTGTTTTTGAAAGGTGTAAACTGGTTTAAATATTAAAAAAATAAAATAAAAATATCAATATAATGATCCGAGGTGAGTCTTGGAAATGGGGAGCGTCCGATGCTTTTAATTTTCACGAGGAATTTCCTGGATGTACAAGATAGACTCCTGAATTTGCCCATAATTAAATAAAAAAAAACACTTTTTTCAAAATATTTCGACAACGATGTCTCTCGATCGAATTAACCAGTTTTTAACATGTTCGGGGGCGATCGACGTATTTTTGGGATTTGTCAAAATCCACCCGTCGAAATCGTTTCTAATAGTAAAGAATGTGCTTTCAAATACAAGGAGGTACTAATGTGTGCCTTCCTGGATATAGAAGGAGCGTTTGACAACACGTCCCTAACATCTATCTCAAACGCGTCGAGGCGCAGAAGGATCGACCCCACAAGCTGCAGGTGGATATACTGCATGCTTAAGAGCAGATCAGTATATACTTCAATTCTTGAAGAAACTCTTGTAGCTCGGGTTGAGCGAGGATGTCCGCAAGGGGGAGTTCTGTCCCCACTGCTATGGAACCTTGTCATGGACGACCTACTAAATGTCCTTCAACTTGAAGGGCACCAAACCTTGGGATATGCAGACGATCTCGTTATTATGGCCCAAGGAAAATTTAACAATACTGTTAGGGATAAAATGCAACAGGCCCTAAACGCAGTTACCAGATGGACGAGAAAGAAGGGCCTAACATAAACCCTTCTAAATCAGCTATAGTTGCCTTTACCAAAAGAAGAAATCTAGAGGGCTTAGGACCCCTGATCCTACGAGGTGAAACAATCAAGATTATGGGAGAGGTAAAATATTTGGGTGTCATCCTAGACTCTAAACTTACCTGGAACCATCCTCTTCAGAAAATAAGAAAAAAAGCGGAGATGACTCTTATGTTAATTAGACGCGCTCATGGGAAAACATGGGGCCTTAAACCAAACATGGTCGATTGGTTATACACCATGGTGGTAAGGTCTATTAACATACGCATCACTGGTATGGTCGACAAAAATGCGACAAAGAACTGCTATTACAGAACTGGGCAGGTACAGAGACTTGCTTGCTTAGCTATAACAGGAGCAATTAAAACAACCCCAACAGCAGCCATGTAGTGTCTCTTAGACCTTTTACCACTTAAACTCATAGTGATTGGAGAGGCAAGAATGAGCTACTTCCGACTGCAACAGAAACCAACTGGTGTCTACGCTAGTTTGGGACACAACAAAATAAAAAGTCAGGTTGGCGGTAACATCCTGGACGAGAGAACAGACAAGATGATTCCCCAATACTCATTCAACAAAAATTTCGAGGTAAAAATTCCAGATCGAAGTGAGTGGCAGCAACCCGATCTCCCCGGCACGGTTGGAGAAATAATCTGGTATACGGATTGTTCCAAAACCGAGCAGGGAACTGGAGCGGGCGTATACAGTGAAATGAGGAATTCACAATTTTTCATTCCACTAAGAACACACAGTTCTGTATTTCATACGGAAATATATGCTTTACTGCACTGTGCAAAAGAAAATAACAGGAGGGCTTATAAAAACAAGTGGATCAAGGTAACGTCCAAGCTGACATGGGAATGCCAAAAAGAACTGGAAGTCCTGGGAGAACGCAACAGAGTATCTCTCTTGTGGGTACCAGGACATTCGGGGATAGAAGGCAATGAAAAAGCGGATGAGGTAGCGATACAGGGATCATCCACACCATACTTTGGGCCAGAACCTGCCCTTGGAGTGACCAAAACCACAGCACGAGGGCAAACCAGGGAATGGATCCGAAACAAACACGAAGAATACTGGGGAAACCTCAGTAGAATAAGACATGGAAAAAGCTTCATAAGAGACCCATCCAAAAGAACGAAGGAAGAACTACTCAGACAAAGTAGGAAAATACTTCGCATAACAGTTGGGTTTCTAACAGAGCATGATAACCTAAGAGGACACAAGATAGGCTCATACAATGGGGACCCAAGTTGCAGAATGTGCGACGAGGGGGAAGAAACAGCCTACCATATCCTGTGCGAATGTAAAGCATTGAATCACAAAAGACAGGCATTATTTGGGCCACCGGAAATGAGCCCACAGGAATATATCAACCAACCAGTCTCGGGGTTATACAGACTTGTAGAAGGAACAAGACTAATGGGAGGATTGATATAAAAGACAATGGGAGATTAGGCACAAAAAGCCCATGAGGCTGCGCTGCCTCCGGTAGTTAATCAAGACGGGTCCCAGGGAAGAAAAGAATAAGAATAGTATAGAAAATCTAAGTTTGGTGAAGCCCTTTTCGACACAAATGCCTAAATTAAGGTAATTTAGTAGGTTTAAATTAGGGCAAGAGTCTAAGGGACTAACACAGCAGCACTTGCCTACGGCAGCCGGGACGGTCGAGCGTAACAAGAAAAGTGTGGCGTTTTAACTTTGCTTAAAATTTCTCCGATATAAAGAAGATTTACTTTTAAATCCGGCCCTGACTGGATTAAATAGTTGTTAGTTACTTTCTGATAGTAAAGTTTTAGGTGTGATCTGTGAATTTGTCTTTAAAAGGGCTATCCAAAAATGTAATAAAATATAGGGTGTTTCATTAAAAAATCAACTTTGTGTCCTCACCTTGTATGTAAAAACGAAACAAACCTAAAAATATCATAAATTTAAATATATTTCATATAACAAACAAGTTTTATACAAAACTTTTTCTCGTTTAACTAGCAATTTCCAAAAAAGGTAAAGGGTCCCTTAAGGTAGTTTACTCGTAAAACAGCTTTTTTTAACAATTAAATGAAATTGAAATTTGGGGTTAATAAAAGTGTCTTTTATCTAAATGAAAAAAAAACAATTTTTTTATCGTCTCTGAAACGAGATATTAACATTAAAATTGTGCATATTTAACATTGTCGATATCTGTCATATATGAGATCCATGCATTCATTTCGGAATATCTTAAAAACGGTTCTTACGATATTTTTTAAAAACTAATGCAATAAAAATGTAAGTATTTAAAAATTTTGAAAAAATCCTGAATTTTTTGACCGTTTTGTTAAAATGATATTGATTTTTGAAAGTTCACCAGGTCTGTTTGTTATTAAGAAATAGTGTATAGTTTGTCTCAAAGTATACCGTGTTAGCTTTCGCCTTCATTTATGGATTTTACCTGCCGACAACAATAAAACTGCGGATCAGTAGGTATTAAAGGACAGAACATTAGGGACGGACTCTAATAATATAAAGATTTATAATTTATTGTTTATTTAGGTAGGTATAATCTTAAAATTACATTAAGAAATTAAATATATGTAAAGTTTTAATAAGTTTATAACTATATTATCTATACCTAATTACATTTTTAATCTAAATATCTTAATCTAATTCTGTGTCACTATCAGAGTCATCATTAAGATTAATTACAATAGGATTTATGTTAGGATATATGAGTTATGTTAAGAGTCCTTAATTTTTATATAGTGCTGTACTGAATTTTTATGTTAGTAATTCCATTTTTTATCAAATTTATAACACTGGGACTTAAAGTATGTGTAACATTTTCTGCTCTGATCTTTGATTTTACTTGGTTTCACAAAGGCTCTAGGGAGTTAAACATACAGTGATACGGAGGAAGAAGTAAGACAGTATGCCCAGCCTGTTCAGCCAAATTATCACATACATATTGTTTTTTAATTGCATATGAATTTAGAACTTTTAAAAGTTGCGCTTTTTTGTAATTAAATTTAAAATAAATATCATTTTTTAACAAATATTCCTGGATTTCAGTTTTTGAACTTGATGAAGCTGGTGCTTTGTGTAGCAGACGGCTGTGGTAGCTTGCGCTATCCATGACAATAACCCTCTTGTTTGGAATATTTTTAAAATATAATTTTAAACCAGTTTTCAAAAAGTTCTGCACTTGTATTCTCATAATAATCCAAGCTAGAATCCTTAATATTCTTTGCAGACAACAGCAAGCAGTTTGGGACAAATCCGTCTTCTGAACCAGCGTGTATTATGGTAATGCGTTTTACTTTATTTGAAGGTGCTTTCGTTTGACAGTTTTAACTGGAAGCAACCCATCCTTTGGATACTGCGTCGTGTGTATCGAACCATGTTTCATCAAGGTAAATTATGGATCTGTTTTCTAACCTTTATCTTTTAATTTCTTGAAGGTAATTAAATCTCCAAGTGCGTAATATATGCTATTCCATTACTACTTGTCTTTTTTCTATTTTGCGGTATTTAAATCTCATTTTACAAACAACTCTATGAAGGGTAGCACGGCTAATATTTATATTGGTTTCGTCTTCGTCTAGCTTCTTTTTCAGTTTATCCAAAGTAGAAACAACTCCGCTTTCATAAAGATAATATATTTTTCTTCTTGTTAGGTACTAATTACTATTGTCTATACGGTGAGATTAAAAATCATTACGTTTTTTTCTTTTGTTCAATTCTTCACTTATAATAATATCCTTTATCGATGATATTGGAGTTTTTGTAAGTAGACATGTTTCTTTCAAAGCTTCTTGTTTAATTAGTCCCGTACTGATTAAAGTTTGATACACATTTTTCACAACCTGTTTGCATCTAATGACAAATGATTTCGATGCGACATAGTTATATTCTCGTAAAACAACTTTTTCGAAACGCACAGTAAAAACGGTTATTCAACACTGCCACTAAAATATTAGCCGAAATATTTATATACCTAATGGTCAATACTTAAGAAATACCTGGCCCACCTCTGCCATTATGAAATAATGGGTTTACCCAATAACATAGGTAATAAAATCGTTAAAGGTTTATTGGGGTATTGTCCGTCAAAAGCCATGGCGATATACTTTGAGACAGACTATACACTATTTTATTCTTTTTTTACGTAATCACTCTTATGGAAGGTGTATTTAAGGACTGGGTGGGTCCAAAAAGTGTAAAATATTACTGAATAACGAACAGACCTCATGTGTTGTGTGTACAGTCTCCTACAAAAATGATATTTTCAAGCATTGAGAACCTTTAACTTTTGATAAAGCGTATTCGATCTTATTTGGAACAGCGATAAATTTGGGGTCCATTCCAAATAATGCATCACGAATTAAACTAAAATAGGAAAAAATATAATGATCCGTACTGCCTCCCTATATACACTAGTTCGACATTGTCAAGCGACACTGTCGATCGACGCCATTCGGCATATTATGAACACGGGTATATCTTAAGGCGGCCAACTTTATGAAAAGTCAATGCGGGACATACGTCGACGACAAAGGGGAGGGAGGGGGTGAGCTAGAAGAAGTAAAATTAATGAAAATTGGGTAATACTAAATCAACAAATAATCATTTAAAGTGGTATTTTTCCGTTGAATGACATTTCTTAACTAGATTAGGGTTCTTGTTAAGTATATCAAAAAAGTTTTAACAACCATATTAAATTTTACAATATGTATTGCACGTAACGTTTCAACCGTATCAAAAATATATATACTCCTATTGATCATTGAACCGTATGTAATGATATTTCGATGTCCATAGGCATTCATTAACGAAAATACTCGTTCTGTAGGATGCGCTTTATCAATAAATTAATTAATTTACCGACATGCGGAACGCAAGAGATATATTGCGGGACAATTTTATTAAATATTGCAATGCGGGATTACAACCGCCAATACGGGACCGTCCCGCATTTTGCGGGACGGTTGGCCGCCCTAGTATATATCTAAACCCGTGTTTTAGTTATGTGTTATGTTATCCAACAAGCCGCCATTACTTTACGTAAATCAAGGCTTAAAACAGTTTTATTTGATAAAACATTTTATATCTTAACTAAATCCACCGGACTATACGACTAAAACAAATAAAGTTTTTTATGTTATTTAACAATCACTAAAACTAATAGAAAAATTCGACGACATGCGTCAATATTTTTATCTTCGTACAACAATGTTATTAAAATAATTGCATTATTATTGTTAATTAGAACTACATGAGCTAGGAATTAATGCGATAATATTTAACATCGTTTGGTAATTATCCAATGTTTTTTTTGAAATAGAGGAAATGGCGCCAAATTTTGTATAATTAGTTCGACATATACAGGGTGTGTCTTTATTATTGCGAAAAATTTTACAGGCGGACTTCTTGGATAAAAATTTGGAAAAAAAGTTTATATTACCAAATTCTTAACTTTTAAACATAGGGCGGTAAAGTTTAAGCAAAAAAAGTTACATTATTTTATAAATGTGGATAAATATAAACGCATGAAATTTAGAATAGATCTTTATATTTCCTGGGCTTTTTGTGCCTAATCTCCCATTTTCTTTTGTACCAACCCCCCCACTAGTCTTGTTCCTTCTACAAGTCTGTATAGCCCCAAGACTGGTTGGTTGATATATTCCTGTGGGCTTACTTTCGATTTCCCAAATAATGCCTGTCGTTTGTGATTTAACGCTTCACATTCGCACAGGATGTAGTAAGCTGTTTCTTCCCCCTCATCGCACATTCTGCAATTTGGGTCCCCATTGTATGAGCCTATCTTGTGTAGACGTCCTCTTAGGTTATCGTACCCTGTTAGCAGCCTTACTGTTATGCAAAGTATTTTCCCACTTTGTCTGAGTAGTTCTTATGATGCTGGACCAGTATTCCCCGTGATTGTTTCGGATCCATTCGCTACTTTGCCCTCGTGCTGTGGTTTTGGTCACTCCAAGGCGGGTTCTGGTCCAAAGTATGGTGTGGATGATCCGTCTCGCTAGCTCATCCGCTTTTTCGTTGCCTTCTATTCGCGAATGTCCCGGTGCCCACAAGAGAGTTACCCCCATGTGTTCTTCTAGGACTTCAGTTTTTTTGACATTCCTATGTCAGCTTGGACGTTACCTTGGGGCTTACTAGTGCCCCTAGTGACGCCTGGCTGTCTGTTATTATGCAGATCCGCTTGTTTTTATAAGCCCTTCTGTTATTTTCATTTGCACAGTGCAGGAAAGCATATATTTTCGTTTGCAGTACAAAACAGCGTGTTTTTGGTGACTTTCTTATTTCACTGTACACGCCCGCTTCAGTTCCCTGCTCAGTTTTGGATCCATATGTGTACCAGTGTGTGATGATATCTCCAAACGTGCTGGGGAGATCGGGTTGTTGCCACTCACTTCGATCTGGAATTTTTACCTCGACGTTTTTGTTAAATGAGTATTGGGGAAGAGAATTACCCTTTGTGGACCAATGTTCCTATGTACCTGGCTCGGTGATTCTATCTTGGCTGATGGCTGGTAGGCTGCTTGCCTGGGTTCGAGAACCTGAGGAAACACGGCACGGGGAGCGTAGTAAATAGATATTCCCCCATTCGCAAAGGTCGAGGGCCGTGCGGTCGTATCGCGAAGTTTGCCGCGGGTTTGCGAGTACTTCCTATTAAAGTAAGTACCGTATGTTGTGTTGTTCTATTTAATTAATAAATGTGGAATCACCGGACTAATCTGTTACTTAAATTAAATACACAATTATTTTCTTAATATTCTATAAAAAGAACGTGTTAAATTCAACGAAGTTTGAAGGTTTATGGAAGCCCACTGCTGGAGAACAATTTTGTCCACGCGTGCAGGGCAAAAAAAGCAAGCGGGTATAGGGAAAAAGTACCTGCGGAGTTTGCGCAATGAATAGTACGGTCAGGCCCGGGCTTCTATAATTCTTTTTAACTATGTATAAAGTTGACATCAAATGCCAAAGTCAAAGTAACTACACTTTCACTGTTTTTCTTATTTTTTTGCAAAACATATTTGGTTTTTAAACGAAACTATTACAGAGTATTTAAAATATTTAATATAATTATTTGATTTACTTTTCCCGCGTTTTATTGCGTAATATTAGATTTTATACCATTTGCCTTAATACTGAAAGAATATGCACTACTTTACAGCCTTCTGTTTAAATGGTCGATATTTGTATTTTGACCAAAAATCTTAATAAAATAAATGAAAAAACAACTATTTTTATTAAATTTTAAACATTGTATGATAGTTCAGTGTACTTGTCACCAATTTTGTGATAAAAAAAAGCAAGATAGCGGAAATGAGTAATTTAATTATCATATTTAATGATCAATATCTCGACAATAAAACGTCGAAAAAAAATACTTTAGATTTGTGATCAATTTTTTACTATTTGTCTGCAGTTATAGGTTATGTTTGTGACGTCACCGTTTTCCCCAGAATGTTGATTTATTTTATTAAATTAGGTTCAATATTTAACTTTTAAAACTTAATTTGGATAAACACCTACTATTGGATTTATATTGTATACCATTTGATAAAATTAAGACTATCCTGGTATAAAGAAGAGTCTTACGTCAAAATCTGACTTTTTGTTAAACATTCTAAACCGTTGTTAACTTAGCAATTGTTAAAAGTTAACAACGGTTTAGAATGTTTAACAAAATGTCAGATTTTTGACAGGTTGCCTACTAAAATCATTGAATAACACTGACAATGACGTTTTGTTAAACATTCTAAACCGTTGTTAACTTTTAACAATTGCTAAGTCCATTGCTAAGTTCAACAACGCGATCATCACTCGGCCGTTAATTTTATAAGGATAAAGGACACTTAAAATGCATTTAAGTGTCTTAAAAAGGACATTTAAAATGCATTTTCTCCATTAAGCTATTATTTTTTTTTACTGAAAATGGGTAGTAAAATTCCAAATCAACTAAAATAAAGTTATATACATATTGTTTATGACATATTTTTTTATTTATACTGAAAATTCCGTTCAAAGAAATTACCAATTATCAATGACGCCTGTCTCTGTAACTAGCACCAACACTAAAAATACAGTAATAAAAACTTATTTTAACTAAATGTAATAAAACCCAAACTAATACCAAAGTTCCAATGTCTAAAAAGCTTAAAATATAACCACGAAGTATAGAAATTCGTGATAAAACAAAAAAAAACACGAAAAAAGCTCCCAAAAATTCAATCTGAATCACAAATTGTAAACACAACAATAGGGTAAACGATACGTCACAAATGTCGAATTGACATTTAAATTTGGCAAATATAGGTTTAAATGAAATCATTTAATTCTGCAAGTTGACACTGATTTTTCTACAAAATTTCGTGGGATTTTATTACTGCGCCGAATCAAAAGGGTACCTTAATGACAGTTATTTTCATAGTGAGCCGGACATTTTTTTATCAAATAGGCTATTGCTATGTTGTTACTTCAACCTTCAAACTTCCTTCGTTGAATTCTATGCAAAATAACGGAGTTAGTTAACGGGACCAATAAATAAAATAATTAACTTTCTAATTTTTAGTGATTTTGTTACAACATGTCTATGTAGCTTAATATATATTTGGTAACTAACAAACACAAAAACACGTTTTTAAAAAATTTTGAAAATCTTAATTGCTAAATAAATAATAATATTTATAATTACCCCCTTGATATGTCACGTTCACATGAATACTAAATATGAACTTGGCAAAATGGAAACTTTACTGCACGAAAATCTATAAATTTATGCAAAGAATTAAATAGAAAATATGCAAGATCAATACACATTATTCCAAACCAATCTTATCCAAGTTCAAAAAAAAAAAGATAGTTTAGCTTGCATAGTTAATTTTTGCAATGATAGTCTAATTATTTTCAAAACATAATATGTTTGTAAATACGTTTATCTACAGGGTGGATCATTATCTGAATAGCAATTGTTTTTCATATTAAAAACGTTGCGTTAATTTTAAAACAAAAAATGGATTATATAACGTAAAAATACCAGTGGGAGAGTCATGAGGGAGGGCTCTGGGGCGGAGCAATATATGATTACGTTCTATTTTATATTTACTATAAATACATTAAATAAATACAGGGTGGCTAAACAGAAACGAGCAAAGGCCCTTTTTTAAAGTAATTTTTATATTTTTATCCACAACCCTTTAACCAGACGAATTCACTCCTGAAATCTTAAATGGAAAAAGGGTTGGTTGTACCTGTTTAAAAGCTCTTTTGATCCTTTTTATGTACAGTTGTGTATAAAAGTCGTAAAAATTTGTATGGTGCAAACCTGCCTATGATGTTTCAGATTTCATTAAAGAGTAGTACACGAATACATTCAGACGTTTGTAATTATTCCGAGAAGTGTAGTGGAGACTTGTACAACAATATAATTAGTTTTCAGACTGCTACAGGGCTTAGGACTATTTCATATATAATTAGTTTAGATTTTTTTTTTTAATGGGAACGATGATCTTTTAAATAAGGTATTTTCCTTATGCCTCTTTTTTTTTGTATACCCTTTCCCCTGAAATATTTTATCCTAATTTTCAAAGTAAAATGTTTCTGACCTATTATTACAAAAACACATGCTACGTTTTTTCCTAAAATGTCAAAATAATTATTTATTTTTAAAATAAAATGAAATATAATTATAATAATTAAGTCAATGAAAACATAAACTATATCAATTTCGTCATAGCACCATTATTTTCTATTAATTTATTTAGTCTGTTGGTATCGAAGTATAAAGATTTTTATGAGATCGGAATCATTGGCTAGTTCCTCCCAGGTTTCTTCAATAAAGTTTACTAACTTATCCCTTGTGTTTGGTTTGAAGTTAACTTCTTAAGAACTTAAGATCTTTTTAGTCATAAGACCCCAAACTTTTCCAAAATTAATATTGGGACTTTTGCGGGAATTATCTTCTATATTTTGCCGTTCAAACTATTCTGTTATGATTTGCATTGTGGACCGGGCAATTATCTTGTTGGTATATAAAATTTTGACCGGGGAAAAGTTCTGAAACACTAGGTAACATGTATTTTCCAAAATATTCCTGTACGTTAAATCTTTCATTAATAGTCTAGCACACGACCAATCCACAGAGCTTAACCAAGCCCAAACAATTACCAGAATCTACCGGTTTTCTGTTAGAATAAATTTTTTCATTAAATCTTTTTCCTCTTGGCCTGCTCTTATATGTTAAACTGACTGGAAATCTTTTTCATTTCTAACTATTGTTCTCCAAAAATGTTATTTAAAGCGAAAATGACTCTTGCCTGTTTATGTTCATTTCCAAGGATTACCTTTTTGGCAGCAACATAGTTTTTAAATGTGATTTTTTAATTCTTCGATACTGTTGATCTTAGGGAAATGGTGTATGTCAAATGACGGATGGGCCATAGGGAAGCCGGGTAAATGCCGTGGATTCCTATTACTTGGGTTTTGGGGCTTCTAGTGCCCCAGTGGCCGCTTTATTATGCAGATCCGCTTGTTTTTATAAGCCCTTCTGTTATTTTCATTTGCACAGTGCAGGAAAGCATATATTTTCGTTTGCAGTACAAAACAGCGTGTTTTTGGTGACTTTCTTATTTCACTGTACACGCCCGCTTCAGTTCCCTGCTCAGTTTTGGATCCATATGTCCAGTGTGTGATGATATCTCCAAACGTGCTGGGGAGATCGGGTTGTTGCCACTCACTTCGATCTGGAATTTTTACCTGACGTTTTTGTTAAATGAGTATTGGGGAAGAGAATTACCCTTTGTGGACCAATGTTCCTATGTACCTGGCTCGGTGATTCTATCTTGGCTGATGGTGGTAGGCTGCCCTGGGTTCGAGAACCTGAGGAAACACGGCACGGGAGCGTAGTAAATAGATATTCCCCATTCGCAAAGGTCGAGGCCGTGCGGTCGTATCGCGAAGTTTGCCGCGGGTTTGCGAGTACTTCCTATTAATGTAAGTACCGTATGTTGTGTTGTTCTATTTAATTAATAAATGTGGAATCCGGACTAATCTGTTACTTAAATTAAATACACAATTATTTTCTTAATATTCTATAAAAAGAACGTGTTAAATTCAACGAAGTTTGAAGGTTTATGGAAGCCCACTGCTGGAGAACAATTTTGTCCACGCGTGCAGGGCAAAAAAGCAAGCGGGTATGGGAAAAAGTACCTGCGAGTTTGCGCAATGAATAGTCGTCAGGCCCGGGCTTCTATTTCTTTTTAACTATGTATAAAGTTGACATCAAATGCCAAAGTCAAAGTAACTACACTTTCACTGTTTTTTTATTTTTTGCAAAACATATTTGGTTTTTAAACGAAACTATTACAGAGTATTTAAAATATTTAATATAATTATTTGATTTACTTTTCCCGCGTTTTATTGCGTAATATTGATTTTATACCATTTGCCTTAATACTGAAAGAATATGCACTACTTTACAGCCTTCTGTTTAAATGGTCGATATTTGTATTTTGACCAAAAATCTTAATAAAATAAATGAAAAAACAACTATTTTTATTAAATTTTAAACATTGTATGATAGTTCAGTGTACTTGTCACCAATTTTTGATAAAAAAGCAAGATAGCGGAAATGAGTAATTTAATTATCATATTTAATGATCAATATCTCGACAATAAAACTCGAAAAAAATACTTTAGATTTGTGATCAATTTTTTACTATTTGTCTGCAGTTAAGTTATGTTTGTGACGTCACCGTTTTTCCAGAATGTTGATTTATTTTATTAAATTAGGTTCAATATTTAACTTTTAAAACTTAATTTGGATAAACACCTACTATTGGTTTATATTGTATACCATTTGATAAAATTAAGACTATCCTGGTATAAAGAAGAGTCTTACGTCAAAATCTGACTTTTTGTTAAACATTCTAAACCGTTGTTAACTTAGCAATTGTTAAAAGTTAACAACGGTTTAGAATGTTTAACAAAATGTCAGATTTTGACGGTTGCCTACTAAAATCATTGAATAACACTGACAATGACGTTTTGTTAAACATTCTAAACCGTTGTTAACTTTTAACAATTGCTAAGTCCATTGCTAAGTTCAACAACGCGATCATCACTCGGCCGTTAATTTTATAAGGATAAAGGACACTTAAAATGCATTTAAGTGTCTTAAAAGCATTTAAAATGCATTTTCTCCATTAAGCTATTATTTTTTTTTTTTTACTGAAAATGGGTAGTAAAATTCCAAATCAACTAAAATAAAGTTATATACATATTGTTTATGACATATTTTTTATTTATACTGAAAATTCCGTTCAAAGAAATTACCAATTATCAATGACGCCTGTCTCTGTAACTAGCACCAACACTAAAAATACAGCAATAAAAACTATTTTAACTAAATGTAATAAAACCCAAACTAATACCAAAGTTCCAATGTCTAAAAGCTTAAAATATAACCACGAAGTATAGAAATTCGTGATAAAACAAAAAAAAACAGGGAAAAAAGCTCCCAAAATTCAATCTGAATCACAAATTGTAAACACAACAATAGGGTAAACGATACGTCACAAATGTCGAATTGACATTTAAATTTGGCAAATATAGGTTTAAATGAAATCATTTAATTCTGCAAGTTGACACTGATTTTTCTACAAAATTTCGTGGGATTTTATTACTGCGCCGAATCAAAGGGTACCTTAATGACAGTTATTTTCATAGTGAGCCGGACAATTTTTTATCAAATAGGCTATTGCTATGTTGTTACTTCAACCTTCAAACTTCCTTCGTTGAATTCTATGCAAAATAACGGAGTTAGTTAACGGGACCAATAAATAAAATAATTAACTTTCTAATTTTTGGGATTTTGTTACAACATGTCTATGTAGCTTAATATTATTTGGTAACTAACAAACACAAAAACACGTTTTAAAAAATTTTGAAAATCTTAATTGCTAAATAAATAATAATATTTATAATTACCCCCTTGATATGTCACGTTCACATGAATACTAAATATGAACTTGGCAAAATGGAAACTTTACTGCACGAAAATCTATAAATTTATGCAAAGAATTAAATAGAAAATATGCAAGATCAATACACATTATTCCAAACCAATCTTATCCAAGTTCAAAAAAAAAAAGATAGTTTAGCTTGCATAGTTAATTTTTGCAATGATAGTCTAATTATTTTCAAAACATAATATGTTTGTAAATACGTTTATCTACAGGGTGGATCATTATCTGAATAGCAATTGTTTTTCATATTAAAAACGTTGCGTTAATTTTAAAACAAAAAATGGATTATATAACGTAAAAATACCAGTGGGAGAGTCATGAGGGAGGGCTCTGGGGCGGAGCAATATATGATTACGTTCTATTTTATATTTACTATAAATACATTAAATAAATACAGGGTGGCTAAACAGAAACGAGCAAAGGTCCTTTTAAAGTAATTTTTATATTTTTATCCACAACCCTTTAACCAGACGAATTCACTCCTGAAATCTTAAATGGAAAGAAGGGTTGAGTTGTACCTTGTTTAAAAGCTCTTTTGATCCTTTTTATGTACAGTTGTGTGCATAAAAAAGTCGTACAAGGTTTGTATGGTGCAAACCTGCCTATGATGTTTCAGATTTCATTAAAGAGTAGTACACGAATACATTCAGACGTTTGTAATTATTCCGAGAAGTGTAGTGGAGACTTGTACAACAATATAATTAGTTTTCAGACTGCTACAGGGCTTAGGACTATTTCATATATAATTAGTTTAGATTTTTTTTTAATGGGAACGATGATCTTTTAAATAAGGTATTTTCGCTTATGCCTCTGTTTTTTTGTATACCCTTTCCCCTGAGAAGTATTTTATCCTAATATTTCAAAGTAAAATAGTTTCTGACCCTATTATTACAAAAAAACACATGCTACGTTTTTTCCTAAAATGTCAAAATAATTATTTATTTTTAAAATAAAATGAAATATAATTATAATAATTAAGTCAATGAAAACATAAAGCTATATCAATTTCGTCATAGCACCATTATTTTCTATTAATTTATTTAGTCTAGTTGGTATCGAAGTATAAAGATTTCTTATGAGATCGGAATCATTGGCTAGTTCCTCCCAGGTTTCTTCAATAAAGTTTACTAGCTTATCCCTTGTGTTTGGTTTGAAGTTAACTTCTTAAGAACTTAAGATCTTTTTAGTCATAAGACCCCAAACATTTTCCAAAATATTAATATTGGGACTTTTTGCGGGCCACATTAGTCTCTCTATATTTTGCCGTTCAAACTATTCTGTTATGATTGCTGCATTGTGGACCGGGCAATTATCTTGTTGGTATATAAAATTTTGACCGGGGAAAAGTTCTGAAACACTAGGTAACATGATATTTTCCAAAATATTCCTGTACGTTAAATCTTTCATTAATAGTCTAGCACACGACCAATCCACGAGAGCTTAACCAAGCCCAAACAATTACCGAGAATCTACCGGATTTTTCTGAATTATGAATAAATTCTTCATTAAATCTTTTTCCTCTTGGCCTGTATACTCTTATATGTTCCTTAAAGCATGACTGGAAAACTTTTTCATCGGTAAATACTACACTATTCCAGTTCTCACGTAAAATGTTATTTAAAGCGAAAATGACTCTTGCCTGTTTATGTTCATTTCCAAGGATTACCTTTTTGGCAGCAACATAGTTTTTTAAATGTGATTTTTTAATTCTTCGACTAGCTGTTGATCTTGATGCCGGAAATGGTGTATGTCGAACAGTGACGGATGGGCCATAGGGCAAGCCGGGCAAATGCCCGGTGCGCCGCCGAGGTTTCGATACTGTAGCGCCGGTACGTTGAAGAGAAAAAATAACTCTTTTATATAATAATTTAAAAAAATAAAAATTAAATAAGCGTACGCAAGCGGTTTGCGGTGACAGTCGAAAAACGTGCAGATAAGACGCTATTTAACCGCTTGGCGCCGATTATGTGACCAAACGTACACTGAAAATTTATTTTTTTACTGGAGCGCGCCAATAGGCGTGCGCAGCAAGTATGCAAGGTGCATAAATGGTTTTCAAGCATGGCTAAGTCAGCGAACTGGTGCACATATACTACATGTTTGGTGCTATGCGCATGTATTGAATTTATTTATTACAGACATAACCAAAAAGTCGACACCTGCTACTTCCTTATTTGGTCTTCTAAACGAGGTTGCAGTATTTTTTAGAGAATCATACCAGAGAATAAATGTTTGGCGAGCATTCAGTAAAAAAAAACGTTGCCATGAATTAATGAAATGAGATAGTATAGCTAACAGATTTCAGTTAAAAAAAATTTTGGCGAATTCAACGACAGCAAAAATGCTTTGTATATCTCGCTTATCAAAGCACTTCTGAAACTGGAAACCGATGGACAATTTTCTGCAAATGTTTGTTTTAAAGCCAGAAATTTAAAAAAAAATGAAATTTCGATTCCTTTATCTAAATACTTGCAAAATTCATAAATATTTTTTTTATGTTATGATTTAGTAAATCATTTGAAAAATAAAGTAATAACTTTTCTACGCGTTTTGAGCGAGTAAAGTCTGCAGCAGACAGTTTCGAGACAATAATTAACTCAATAATGGAAAATAAAATGCCAAAAGAAAAGAAAAAAAGATGGGACGAATCAGGTTCCGATTCGGACAAGGAAGAGCTAAGCGTACTTGATAAATATAGAATTAATACTTAGAATCCCGCTATCGAATTGTTGCATACCTAGATCCTAAAAATGTCGACAAGATCAACGAAGGAACAATACCAATGAATGCTTTTGATCAGCTCAGCAAATTGTTGATAAAAATAAACGAAGAAGCTACCGCAGAACGTTTGAGAAAAGAATTGATCCACTTTGCTGAGAACCGGCCAAATTTGAAGAATGGTTTGAGTTTAATTCAAGCTAAAGACAATGATGACAAAGAATTCCCGGACAATTCTGAAGGCGAAAACGAAGTTGATGAAGAACAAGACGATAAAATTAGTTTTCAAAAATTTACCAATTTTGTCGCAGTTGAGTAATTTGCTGCCTTTCAGTTTTCGAACGGTACAGCTTTGGTATGTAGTGCCTGGGGATGGGGGGTTGTGTGAAGACAAAACTCTTATGGCGCCGCATCACTCCAAATGCCCGGTAAAAATTTTAGCGCCCATCCGTCCCTGATGTCGAATAGCATTCCGCGCTGCTTCAAAGGGATTGTCCTTCAAATAGCGCAAGAGTGCATTATCTTGTTCTTGCGTACTTATTTTGGGTCTTCCCGTTGGCGTTTTCCTATTCACGTTACCTTCAGTCTCCCATTTGCGCTTTATGTTTTGTACGGTCTTCTTATTTACATTTATAATATGGGCTATATTTCTTATGGGCATACCGTCTTGTAAATACATAACTATTTGAGCTTTTTTAAAATTATTTAGCTGTGGCATTGTAATATTGTAATATTTGTACGAGATAAATGTTAAACGCGCGTTAAGTGAAAACATTTTTTTGAATTTTGACACTTCTTGTCAAAGTCAATGAGAAGTTTAATTAAGCCTGATTTAACATAGCCTATAATTGCTGTACGACTTTGTAGTATAAACTAAGATAATATATAAGAAAGGTATTCTAATCCTGCAATGCATCATGGGAATTGTGTCAAGTGGTGGCGCCGCCACCGGTGTGTCTTGGACACTAAAGTATATTTATCCCAACTTCCGCCATAATAAAAATAAGGATAAAAATACTTTAGTGTGCAAGACACACTCGTGGCGGCGCCACCGCTTGACACATTTCCCATGATGCATTGCAGGATTAGAATACCTTTCTTATATAATAATATTATCTTAGTATAAACATATTTTATCCATATATTGTTTAGATGTTATATTATTTGTCTTTTTTGATTTATGTCATTAATAATTTGTCAATGTAAACAGAACGTCACGTTTTGCGAATTAAAGCCTATTTCTTTAAAAGGTATTTTTTATTACAATTTAATTCGCAAATAAAACATGGAAAAATACTTTAAACCTGATAGACTAGAAGCTGATCCAAATTCCACAACTGCAGCAAAATAATTTAAGCATTGGTATGAAACATTTAGAAATTTCTTAGAAAGCACTTCACCTAAAGAAAAATCACTTGAAGATAAAGATAAGTACATGCTTTTAATTAATTTTGTCTCATCTAATGTCTATAATCATATGATTCTGCTATAAAAATTCTAGAAAGTTTATATATTAAGCCAACAAATGAAACCTACGCAAGATATATTCTGTCTACTCGAAAACAACAAGTTAACGAAACTATCGATCAGTATGTACAAGAGCTTAAACTTTTGTCTAAAAATTGTAATTTTAAAGCTGTATCTGCTCAACAAAACAAAGAAGATTTTATCCGTGATGCTTTTATAAACGGCATTATACAGTCTAACATCCGCCAAAGATTACTGGAATTTACTACCTTATCTTTAGATGAAGCAGTCTCTAAATCGAGATCATTAGAAGATTCTCAAAAACAAGCCGAATTGTATAACAATACAACATCAAGTTTTGCAAACAGTGCTTCATGTTCTAAAACTTATACATTAGAAGAAACAAATGTAGCTAACGTTTAAAGTCTGCAACCCAAGTTTTAACGGTGGAAAATGAAGGCACTGACTCACCTAAAGTAGCATCTAACTTTGCTTTAATTTCTGTAGGAAATAGACTTTTAATATGAAATAATTTTATAACTGCACAAATCTCGATTTTTTTCGTGCTCGACAAAATGTAAAACTTTATAACTTTCAACAACTACATAATATACACCATTTGACGAGCTTCCTTCAAACTTTTAAAATAAACTAGCAAAGCATGAGGCTATGTAAGGGGGTATTCTAGTCTAGAAAGTAAAAAAAAATAGTTTTTTTTGTATATTCCAACAGTTTAGATATTTAAGAATATCTCCTTAAAACGATTTTTCGAAATTCGAATTATTTTAAAAGTTATAGCTAAAACTGTTGTTCGGTGCAATAAAGCTAGAATCGAAAGTTCTGAGTTTCGAGCATCAAGTGATCCATAAGAAGAAAGAAGTGCTCGTCTTTTGGAGAGTAAATATTCAATTTGACAAAGAAGAAGGTCCGATATATGCAGCCAAAATTGCTAATTAAAGAAATGTAAGTAATATGTACTGTTCTCTCTGTTAGACTACCGGAAACTTAACTTAAAAACGCTTTTTCTCGAAATTACTTTTTTTCGAAACGTTTGTTACGAAGTCTCAAGTTCTAATTGACCGATTTTCTTGAAAGTTAGCATGAATTTTTTATATATATGGCAGGAACCAACAAAAAAGAAAATTTTTAATTTCTACAGTTTTGAAAAATTTGGAAAATTAAAAAAGTAACCTACCGTTTTTTTTTAAATCGTTTTTTTTTTTTAATTTTTTCCGGTTCCTAATAATGATATTTGTACTGATGAAGAATCTACCATTTTTTTTTATTTTTTAGGTCACCAGAAGATACGGAATCGCGAGAAGATTGACACGCTCTTTTTCCCCCTCTACTTCAACAACATGTAACTTTGCGAAATAAGTTTTTTTCTTTTGAAGTTTTTTTGGGAATTTTTAAAAGATAAATAAATAAATGATAAAAATATAGATAGCCAAAATATTAATTGAAACTTGGTTGTGGTTGTGTGCACGTAAGAATTTAGGGAATGAAGAGACTTTGTATTTCGTGCAAACTTTTATTTAAAACAATCCTAGCAGAGCGCTTTCGGTATAACCACCATCAGTGCTATTCGTCGTCAAGCTGGAGTCGTAGCAATTTGAGCCAACAAAACTACATGTAGTAGGACCCTAGTAAACTATCACATTATGACATAAAATAAAATTAAAGTTTAAACAACAGTGAGTAATGCTACATTTTCCCTTATTAAGGGGTGAATTTTTAAAAAAGACTACACAAGTATACCGTTTTGTGGACATGTTTGTCTTTCCACAAAATGGTATATTTGTGTAGTCTTTTTTAAAAATTCACCCTTTAATAAGCGAAAATGTAACATTACTCACCTTAAATTTTATTTTATGTAATAATGTGAGAGTTTACTAAGGTCCTACTACATGTTTTGTCGGCTCAAATTGCTACGACTCCAGCTTGACGAAGAATAGCACTGATGATGGTTATACCGAAAGCGCTCTGCTGGGATTCTTTTAAATAAAAATTTTCACGAAATACAAAGTCTCTTCATTCCCTAAAATATTAATTGTTTTTTTTATCGACTGTCAATAAACACTCGAAATTCCGGCTTCTAGACTAGAATGTCATTTTAAATGTGCAGTGATATGACGGCAACTCGCGTCCTCAATGGGTTAGGCCGGAAATTTTTTATCCTATCCTCGTAAAATATTTAAAACAAATTATACTGCACGAGAAGTAGTGTAGCTAGCGGGATTCTGTGACACTTTTTTGTACTGCGCATGCGCGAAAAGACAAAAAGAAGTCGATGGCATGTTGTCCACTCTTCAGCAGGTTTTCTTTGTTCTTGGAAAAGATTATTATCTTTCTTAACATCTATGGTGTGAAGTTAGTCTCAGATAAGCTGAAGAAGCCACAAGACTTCTTGTACCATCTTCGCTATAGCATTCTTTTAGTCTTAAGGAGGTAAATTTAAGATAATTGATTATTTAATCTGTTACTAATGATGTTGTGATGACGTCGTTAGTACAAGAAGTCATGCGACTTCTTAGTTCTTCGTGAAGCCTAAAAGAAGTAAAGAGAGAGATGGATATAGGTGGGTATAGAAAGAGACAAAAAATATAGGAAAAGAAAGCTAGGTTAGGCTTGTTTCCTCTTCTCTCTCTGCGTACTTATATAATAAAAATGCTAAGTAAATTGGCGGGAAATTTTTAAAAAGGCTTGGCTAGTCTTGGCTCGGCTTGGCTTGGGATAGATTCGATTTGAAAAAAGGTGGGAAAAATTATAACAAATTTTTTGGAATAAAACAACAAAATAAAATTTAAATGTGATGTGGTATATTTTTGTTCATTTTTTTAATTAATTAGTACAATTACAATAATGGTTTCCTTTTAATTTTAAAGTAGTAGTTTTAAATTTTGATTCTTGTTTTTTCATTATTGATTTCACACATAAAGTGGGTAGGCTGTTTGGTTTTAGATAGCTTTGGTTTTCAGGTTCTTCTTGGTCTTCATTGTCACTATATAAACAGGACCATGGGTGTTCTGTATGATTTTCTTGGAATATAGTAAACGAATTATTCATAATGGCTATTGCACATCTATGAAAGGAATTTTCATGTATATGTAATAAATCAAGACTGTCTACATATCTTAAAAAAAAAATAATGGTAAACTTTTTAATTCATTTGCAGTACAATCTTTTATATTTATATTATCGGTTAATAAATCAAACATGTGTTCTGTCATCGTTTTAATACATTATAAAAACTAATATTAAATGTATGTTATTATATTTAACCAGTGTAATTCAAATATTTTTTTCCCCTACCAATGACGCAATACTAGACAAAAATACGTATTTAAAGCAAAAATTAATCATATTTAATCATTAGCAATCAAATAGCTAAAAATGTCAAACCAAGTCCTATTTTTTATTCTACAATATCTTCTATACAATAGTTTTATAAGTTATAGTAACTGTGAAAGTACATGTGATATATATAAAGATAATTATAATTATTTAAAAGACGATTATGATACTTTATATAATACAAGTCTAAACTTGTATAAAGAATGTACCAATCAGCTTAATTATTATGTTGAATTATATGATAGTGAACTAGAAGTACATGATATGTGTATGGCATCACTTCAAAAATGTGAGAATAAAACAACAGACCTGACAAACACTCAAAACTTTACAAATCAAGTTAGGTTATTAAAAGAAAATATTGAATTGGAATCGGCTTTGCTTGCACAAAAAAGCAAAACAAAAACATGTGAAAAATTTAATTTCTCTTTCTCTTATAAGTGAAAAAACACAAGAAATATTAGATTTAAGAAACAATTTAACTAATATTACTGTTGAAATTTATAAGGTAGACAGTGATTTAAAGGAATGTCAAAAAAATCTTAAAAATAATTTAAAATGCCAAAATAAAATGTTTGACAATCTAAATGATTGCATTGAACGAGAAGAACTATTACAAGAACAAAAAAATAAATATGTAACTAGATTATCTACTTGTCGAAAGAATAATCGAAAACTAAAAGAAAACTGTACTACTAAATAACTTGCACTTACTGTATAATATTTTAACTAATAAGAAACAATAAAAAAAGTTAACATTAACACTAAAAAAAATACAACACTTCAAATGGTTACATGGTCTTTTGCATATAGAGATGCAAGAATGGGTCCATGGGAAACATATGCAAGAGATCAAGAACGTTTTTACCAACGAATTCAACGCTCTAAACCAATTTTGGATAAAATATTGGATCCCTTTCATAGAATAAAAATTTATGTAGCACGATTTATTAAATAAAATGTGTTTTTATTTTATAAAATGATTATTTTATTTTAAAAAAACATACAAAGTAAAGTCCTTATGAATTTTCTTACCTTTTTTCCAATAAAATATACCCAAACCAAGCCTTTTTAAAAATTTCCTACCCCATCATTAGTAACAGATTAAATAATCAATTATCTTAAATCTACCTCCTTAAGACTAAAAGAATGCTATAGCGAAGATTGTACAAGAAGTCTTGTGGCTTCTTCAGCTTATCTGAGACTAACTTCACACCATAGATCTTAAGAAAGATAATAATCTTTTCCAAGAACAAAGATAACCTGCTGAAGAAATTTTGCTGAAGAGTGGACAACATGCCATCGACTTCTTTTTGTCTTTTCGCGCATGCGCAGTACAAAAAAAGTGTCACAGAATCCCGCTAGCTACACTACTGCGGAATATCTACGTTTTTATTGAGCAGCCCTAATGCTAGACTGCTAAATCATTTTACTCCGAGATTTCGAGCGCAGCGGAGATCTGAGATGGGGCTTTAACATACGTCGCGGCTGCCATCACAACCCTACGACGCGGCTTGTTTTAGAGCTTCTACATATTTGCTCATCAGCTCGTGTTTCCCTCCCACCGAGCAATGAGCACGTTGAAACGAGAAAGAAGGGTAGTAGTCCCATTTTTCTTTCTCTCTCGCACGCCTATTTGTACTGCCGAGAGGCAAGACTACCTCTAGAACAGGGGTCTTCAAACTTTCCAGCCTTAGGGCCATACTGATTACTCCAGTAAATTCCGAGGGCCAAAACCATATTATCATTGTTGCCGGTGGTAAGAAGTGAAATAGTCCACTGATGAAAAAAAAAGTCCGAAAAAATACACGTTTAAAAAAGGCTGCAAATCGGACTAAAGTCCGCAAAACGGCAACACTGCATATTATTAATTTTCCTGTCATTATCTGTAATTTCTAGATTAGTCGTAGAGTACGAGCCATGAGGAGTAACGTGACACGACATCTGGTGGACACAAGCGGAAATAGGTAGTACCTTCTATCGCTAACAGATGGCGCTAATAGCACGTACAGAATAATCTCGTTGGTTCGAGAAAGTTCTGGTGTCTTCCACTCACTTCTAGATGGCAGTAATTGGAATATATAAGAAGGCTAGTGGCGCAACCACAAGTCAGTTCCTATGACACTGTTGTTAAATAAAATATTGCATACCTCCTTAAAACGTGTTTGTGCGTGTTTAAGTTTAAGACATTTTTATAACAGTATTTTGATTTGAATTGTTGCTTTTGTGTGTGAATTAGTAGTATGGAAAAGAAGCGAAAAATTGATAGTGAATGCAGAAAATTCAAAGATCAGTGGAACATTCAGTATTTCGTAATTGAGTCCAGTAACAAGGCGCTATGTTTGATTTGCAATGAAAGCATAGCCGTTCTCAAAGAATATAACATTAAACGTCATTATGAAACAAAACATTTTCAAAATTACTCAAAATATACAGGAAGTTTGCGGACAGGAAAATTCGAAGCTATGCAGCGCGGAATCTTCATTTACAAAACTCAAAACTGAACAAGAGGCTGCAACTCGTGCCAGCTTTCGTGTGGCTCTTGAAATTGCAAAACGTGGAAAACCATTCACCGATGGAGAAATGATGCATAATTGCAGTAGCCGAAGAAATGTGCCCTGAAAAGGTAAATTTATTAAAAACTGTCAGTATGTCAGCAAACACTGTGGCTCGAAGGGTAGAAAACATCGCTGAAAATATATCCTCTCAACTGTTCGACAAAAATGGACATTTTGAGTGGTTTTCTTTGGCCTTGGATGAGTCAACGGATGTGTCAGATACTGCTCAGGTGTTGATTTATATTCGAGGAGTAGATAAAAGCTATGAAGTGCACGAAGAACTTCTTGATATGTATAGTATTCATGGCACAACTACTGGTACAGATATTTTTTAAAAGGAGTTGAAATGGCCATTAATCAAAAGAACCTTCGATGGAAAAACTTGAAATGTATTACAACTGATGGAGGCAAAAACATGAGTGGGAAAGATAAAGGAGTGGTCGCTCTTGTGTCAAAGGCTGTAGAAAATGACGGTGGTTCAAAACCATTAGTCTTACATTGTATCATTCATCAACAGTCTTTGTGCGGAAAATGTTTGGATATGTCTGACGTTCTGAAACCAGTCATATCAACTGTTAATTTTATCAGATCTTTTGGGCTGAATCACCGACAATTCCGACAATTTATTGAAGAGATTGGAGAAACTGACTTACCTTATCATACTGCCGTACGCTGGCTTAGTTGTGGGAAAGTCCTTCAGCGCTTTTTGAACTTCGAGCAGTGATCGAAATTTTTTTGAATGAAAAGCATCGCCCTCTTACTGAATTACAAAACAACGCATGGCTGTGGAAGTTAGCATTCTATGTTGATTTGACAAAACATGTGAACGAACTGAATTTGGGATCGCAAGGAGAAAACCAGCATCTTCCTGATTTATACACTAATATCAAATCATTCCGGAAGAAATTGAGACTGTTTCAATCACAACTACGAAGTAAATGTTTTTCACATTTTAAAACATGTGAAATATTCAGCCACACTACTGAGACTGAGTTTCCTATCGATTTTGCAATCGAAACTTTGAGTGCTTTGAAGATAAATTTTGATACTCGTTTCTCGGACTTTGATGCCATTGCGAATCAAATTAAGATTTTTCAGAATCCTTTTGATACTGACATTGAAACCCTAGCCCCGGAACTTCAAATGGAAATGATTGATCTACAATGCAGTGATATAATTAAGAACAAATATCAAAACTCATCTTTGTTAGAATTTTATAAGAGTCTTCCACTGACACAATTTGATAATTTGCATAAATTTGCTCTTGGTCTGTTTCCTGTTTTTGGTACTACTTATTTGTGTGAGAAAACCTTCTCCAAAATGAAGTACACAAAAAATGTTTACAGATCGAAATTAACTGATGAGCATCTTAAATCTCTTTTAATAATTGGTACAAGTAAAATTAGTCCACAACTACAAACTATTGTCAGTGGAAAATCTCAATTACATAAATCTCATTAGTATTTCATATGTCATTATGTTTGTTATAAGTTATGTGATTATTTAAAATGTATAAAATGTTAGTTGGATTCATTTCAATAATTTGTTAGTTATTATATACTGAAGTTAAATTTTCTGCATATTATACATGTCTTTACTCATTACAATTCTGTGTTTCTTTATCCAACTTATCACAAAAACAATAACAATAAGCCTACAAGAATGTTATGAGTTAGCGGAGTTAGCCCATGACCATATCAATGTAGATGTCATATTAATAATTATTCAACATAAAATTAGAATACTTCAGTAAACTAAATTTAATTTGCTATAAAAATTATTTGTTCTCTAAAAGGAGTTTTCAAGTATGCTAGCTCTCCGCGGGCCAGACAAAATCTGTCCGCGGGCCGGATGTGGCCCTCGGACCGTAGTTTGGAGACCCTGCTCTAGAAGGTATATGCTCAAAGAATATACCGTAAAACGCAAATCTTACCTGGTTAAGTGATGTATAGTACTTTGGCTTCCAAAACGATGCCTTCGGAGTAATATTTAACGGTGGTTGGTATTTTTCGCCAACCAGTCCTTGCAAAAGCAACTCGGCCATTTGTGTCATGAATTTAAGGCGAAGATTGTGCACACCAGGCGATTCAATAGCACATAAAGTGTTTCTGTAACATTAAACTAATTTAGTATCTAATAAGATTCTTGAAAACTGAACAGAGCTTTTGGTGCACAATAATAATTTTATTAATAATCTTTATTCAAATTATGATACATATAACATATAACACTAAATGAAATGATATCAAACAAGGGGTTCATAGGTCCCTAAAAACTTACAAATGTGGACAGTACTCTCTCTTTTAACATTTTTTTTTTAGCTCAGTTTTAAATTTCTTAATTGATTCTACAATAAAATGCATAAAATCGAATATGGCGATTTGTGTACATTTGCCATCTTTAAAACCATGCTGACAAGTACTACACAAACAACATTGTTTTAAAAAATTTACCAATGTTTTACTCATGGCTAGCTCAAAAATCTTAGAAAAAGCGGGTATTAAACTTATTGGTCTATAATAATCTAGTACGCCAGGATCCTCTTTTTTATAAACTGGTTTAATCAGTGCAATTTTCAAATTTTTAGGAAACACTTTAAGGTTAAAAGAATTATTTATTATGTAACATAAAACCTTTTGCAACCCTTTAACTTCTATACTTGCCTGCCTCACAATACTCTTAGGAATTTCATCGATACCACTATATTTATTTCTTAATTTTTGTTCTATTTCATTAATTTCGTTTGGCACAAACTACATATTAAAAATACATGATATTTAATATTTATATAAATTTCATTTAAAAAATATTACATTATACAAAGTTACTAAATAATATGGCAAAAACATTTGTTGTCAATTCACCTCAAGATTAGATGAATACTATTTTTTATCAGATATAATGTGTATCGCCAATGGGTTGCCTAAAAAATTGTGATCAAGGCTATGATAAATTTTAATTACCATAGTTACATTTTTTCCAATACTTTTACTCATCTGCAGGCGAACTCCGTAATACCATAGAGAAGAAATTTCCTGTCTATAATAGAAAATCCCTTTAAACCCGACTCATTTTGAACTTTTGAAGTGATTCTAACCTAATAATCTTTGTTTCCTTATGAGTTTATTTTTCAAGTCATATTTTATTTATTTGAATTACATGTAATTACCTAGAGTGTTGTATAATATACTATATTTCCGTTACCGAAATTCAACGAGCCACTTAGAGAAAAATGATATAGAGTACCAATTAGTGATAGAAAAAAAGAATCTTTCTAACTTATTTCACTCTTGCCTAAGTTATTCTATTCCTATATCTATTGGGTTGTCAGGGATGAACAGGAAAGTGGATATTGTAATTTGTAAAAATTCGGTTAAAAATCAGGGCTGCCAAGCCATAAAGTTTTAATTTTTTTTTAAACTAGCTAACCCAACAGACGTTGTCCTTTCTTAACAATGAATATTAAATTCGAATTGGTATAAATAATAAAAGAAAATATTATTCAAATGCTTTATGATACACAATTCTGTCTATCTATCTATCTATTTCTAATTTTCTGCACAATTTTCTTAATTTTTTTTTTTTTAATAAGAACCTTCTCACACAACAAAAAGAATAAGCGAAATCCATCCAGCCGTTCACGCGTAATATCATAACCAAGGAAAATAGGGATTCATTTTTATACATGATAAATGCGCCAGATTATTCGCATACGTAGTGCCATCTTTCCGTAAAGTTTAAAAATGTATCTCCGGAACATATATAGGAAACTATGATTTAGCAAATAGTTTTTCCAGACATTGTTAGATAGCACACATTCTCTTAAAGATTATGTTTTTGCCCCTCATAGAGGACGCTCCAGTAAAAATACTGTCCCACTTCCATGGTGGTTAGGTTGTCTTAAATTTTCTAATTTTCCGCACAACTTCCTTATAACAAACGCGACAAAAAAGAGTTAGCGAAATCCGTCCAGTCGTTCACGCGTGATGCCTTGACCAAGGGAAATCAAGGAAGTTTAAAGGTGTATGGAAGCCCAATGCTATGGCCCATTCGATCAAAAAATGTCCAGCCCAGTATGAAAATAACTGCCAGAGTTGGCCCCGCCGATTCTACGCCGGAATACCGTTTTTGTAGCAAAGCGCGCGCGGCGCGTATTATACTATATTCGCGCTGTTCCATCAACCGTCGTTGTGGTTTGTGCCCTTTGCGCCGTATTAGTTTCGATTGTTTTGCTTTGTGTGATTATATTTTGTGGTTGCAGAAGTTTTTTGGATTGATAAAAACCGTCTTATTAGTGATTAGTGTTTATTAAATTGTGACTATAATTTTGTGTTTATTGTTTGTTACTTATAATATCGTAACAAAGTTACTAGAGGTTGTATGGTTTTGCCTTGCAAATCCAAGGGTAACATACCCGGCATTTTTTACTTTAGGTAAGTATTTCTTAAATTTCATTAGGTGCTTCTTATGAGACGTAATGTTAGGTAACCGAGTAAATAATAATATACCAAGTATGAATAATAGAAAATGAAAATTTCATGGGAAATAGCAGTGAGAAAAGTAAGGCAATCTTACCTATCTTTTAGATGATTTCCACAATATTTGTGTATTTCTGTGGGTTATGTAAAAGAAATAAGGTTTTGGTACTGTTATTTCATTTAATAATTTAGTACATTCTTTTAAAGAATCAAAATTATTAATTACTGGGCAGACCAGGCAAATTTTAATATATACAGGTCCCTCTAATTAAATGAAAAAAAGTAAAATTTTATGTTAAAGTTCCTTTTTGCTTTTTTCTGTATTTGTTTAAAAAGAAAATAGATTTTTGGTTTCTTAAACTTACATTATCAACTTTTTAAGCTCGACATACTGTAGACACATAATATTTAACGGATACTGTTACAATGAATACCTAGGTACCAAAGGTTACTAATGGCCGGTTGCACCAACACTTTTTGGGACACTTAAGTTGTTCTTAAGCATTAACTGCCCCTTAAGTTTTAAATGTTTCTTGCGCCAGCTGAAATTGGTCCTTAATGGTCCCTTAACTTTAAGTTTGGGATTTTCTGTACTTAATGATCCCTTAAGTAATTTGAAGTTGACATTTGACAAATATTTTGTTTATTGTTTATTTATTTTTCGTTTGTAGTTTCAAATAATTAATTTGATTAAAATAAATTAAGTAAAAACGGAGTTTTTGAACAATGTTGCTTTGGATTGTGATATTTTAAATGCGATGTTAATTAGATTTTCACGAAAAATGTAGAAACAGTGAATTTTTATTAATTATGGCATTTTTCAGGTTTATTTACCTTTTTTTATTCCTTTGGACATTGCTCTGTTATTTTTAAAAGGAACCGTTTTAACGAGATGGACAATCTTACATTTTTCAAAAGGTGCAAATTAACAAAGCCAACAGTGCTCAGCTTACTTGAGCAAATCGAAGATGAGCTTTAATTTAAACATGACAAGTTGGTATTAGCTTTTAAATTTAAAGTATTTTCTTGTAAATTAAGAGTATTTAAATTTGTTCACATAAAATAATAAAAGTTTTTTTTTTAGTATGTATTTGTGTTTATATTTCATATTGACAATTATTGTTCCCTTTCCATGGCCGTAAAGAAAGGCGCCCTGGATCTTTTTTTCCCATATTGTTATAAATTTTACAACAAGAAATCACAAACTAACGACTAATTTTGTATTATATTGTCTATAAAATGAAAAAAAAAAAGTATTAATTATTTACAAAGATACAAGTCAGATTACTGCTATCATTCAATGACACACAAGCTAGAAAAGAAAAGATCTAATATTAGTTAATTCTGATTATTTGCGTTGTAAAGGCCAACAAAAAAAAAGAAGAACGATGCAACGTTGCCATCTTTCTAAGTATTCTTAGTTAAGTTGCAATAAAACTCTTATGGTGAAAGCGAAAACAATTTAAGTTACCCTTAATTTTAAGAGCCTTTTAATAAAGGTGTACTTAAGAGACTTTTGGTGCAACTGGTCATAAACATTTTTAACCACTGTTATTCTGTCTCATGAATGTTTGTTATTAGTGAAAAGTATAAAAGTATATAGCCTAATAAGCAGTTAGGTATAAAAATTTTCACTTTTTAATGTACAACCAGAATCTTAGGATTAGATTAAACTCATTTACACTATCTTGCCCTTCTTTTATCACAAAATTGGTGATAAGTACATGAAACTATCATACAATGTTTAAAATTTATTTTAAAAAATCGTGTTTTATTTATTTACAAAGATTTTTGGTAAAAATACAAAACTCCCAAAAATATCGACCATTTAAATAGAAGGCTGTAAAGTGGCGCCATCTATTCTTTCAATATTATATCAGATGATATAAAATCCAATATTACACAATAATTTTAAATATTCTACGGTAGTATCGTTTAATAACCAACAATTTTGAACAAAAAATAATGGAAACAGTGAATGCTTGATTTTGACATTTGATGATGGCTTTATAGATAGTAACAAAGAATTATGGAAGTCCGGCCCTGACCTACTATTCATTGCGCAAACTCCGCGGGGCCAATCCCCCTATTCCCGCTGCCCTGCACGCCTGGACAATTTTGTTCTACAGTATTGGGCTTCCATACACCTTTAAACTTCCTTGAGGGAAATACGGATTCATTTATTTTTTTAAATTAATTACAGTCATGACCATAATTTTTTAGGCAACCCACACGCGATTCTTTTGTTTACATATAATATTTAATTAAAAAAAGCTTTCATCCAGATAGCAGATGAGTAAAGGTCGTCTCTATTTATCTATTAATATTTTGCAACAATATTTTGGGAGGCCCTCCCTTTGCATCTATAAAATACCCACCTATATCTCTCAAGCGCCTTTTCTGGTTTATTTTGTTGTAACAATGTTAACGGCGCAGCCTGTAACCCTTGCTCTAAAACTTCTCCAAGAGTTTTGTGAGGTCCAGGAGGTTGCGGGGAGTGACTACCTGAAAAAAAAGTAAATACTGTAATAAAGCTAATTTTGAAATTCGTCATGTTCTTAATTAATTTTAAGTTTACCTAATATTACTTCAGCATCAAGCATAGGTAACCATGTATTAATTAAATTAACAGATATTGATGGTACACATTTATCTTTATTAAGTAATATAAATGCACTTTCCTTTATTTAACGTTTTTTGAACAAGTTTACTTTGCTAAAATACTAGAAGCATTCCAGTTTATTCTGTGGTTGTTATTAAATGCATGTTGACATATTTGTGGAACTTTGTGTTTTTAATGTATGTTCTATGTTATTTATGCGTTTGGCTAATGGTCTGGAAGTTTTACTTATATAAAATTTATTACATTCACAAGGGATCTCATACATAACATTTTTTGTGTTTTCGTTTATATTGTATGACTTTGTTTTAATTACTTGAGATCTAATAGTATTTTGCAAATCAAAGATAATATGAATATTAAATTTGTTACCTATTTGATGAATTTTATTTGATAAGCCAGGAATATATGGTAAAAATAAATTTGTAAAAAGCTTATTTGGATTTTGTCTTAAATTCGATTGTTCAAATTTTAGAAAGCATTTGTTTATAAAAAAAAGAGGAAAATTATTTTGAACTAAAATATCTTAATTTTTTTTTTCGTTTTCATTGTTTTGTTCAAAACTAATTATTTTAATTTTATCAAAAATACTGTTTACTTTTTTTTACCATTATTGGATGATTAGAGTTAAAATTAAAGTATCTGTTTGTATGTGTAGGTTTTCTGTAAATTGTACCATTTACATGTTCTTAACTATCTTAATTAGACTGTAATTTATGTAGGGATTAATTTTTTGACAGAGATATACCTACTGCTAATTTGTATGTTTTAAGTTCTTAATTTGTAATTGTGGTTATGTTTGTTTGTATTATTTCCGTGGAGATGTTTTAATAGTTGACAATGTTCAGGAATATTTTTATAGTTGACAATTTTGAAAACTTATTGTAAGTCAAGTGGAAAGTAAAAGCTATTTATTTACTTATTTAATTAAGTAATGAATCTATTACCTGTAGTTCCTGAATTCATGGTGGATGTTGAATTTATTTCTTTCTCCAACTTCTGCATATAAAGCAAACTTAAATCTGAAGCCAGATCAAAACATCTAGCAAGCTCTTCTTCTTTTTCGGCTTTTTTAAATTTACTTGAAGCAGTTGTATCCTTTTGTAAACATAGACCCTTTATGGCATATGATTCTGCGACTATTTTTAAGCTCCGTCTGAAAATAAAGTAATAATTTAATTTCTTTAATGTGTCCTTTTATACTGATTATTTTTGTTTACTTGTAAAATAGATAACAATAGTAGTTATTTTTTAAAAACTAATGCAATATAAATCAAAGTAGTGGAAAATTAAAAAAAAACCTGATTTTTTTGACAGTTTTGTTAAATAGATATAGATGTTTGAAAGTTTACTAGGTCTGTTTGTGTACACTATTTTATTATTTTTTTACATAATCACCCTTATGAAAGGTGTACTTTAGGACTAGGTGGGCCCAGAAAGTGTAAAATAGTGTAAAATATTACTGAATAACAAACAGACTTCATGTGTTGTGTGCACAGTCTCCTACAGAAATAATATTTTCAAGCATTGAGAACCACTAACTTTTGGTAAAGCGTATTTAATCTTATTTGGAACAGCACTAAATTTGGGGTCCATTTAAAATACTGTATCATGAATTAAACTAAAATAGAAAAAAAACATAATGATCTCTACTGGTACTAGTCCCGGCCGGTTCAACAATTAATTTTTGTTAGAGAGAGATGGGCGAGTTTGGCGCGAATGGCATGGAAGAGACGATAATAAAAGATGTTCATTCCAATCTCGTTTTAATTTGTGGACGGGACTACTATAGGGCGATAATTATGTCTACCTTAAGAGTTGTTTTAAGGTATTTTAGTTTTTTAATTGTACTAAAAAATCTGTTTTCTAAGGTATTTTAGTTTTCTACTAATTATTCTATTTGTATTTCAGAATAGGTTAGTTTTTTAATTTCACAATTTGATATTTTTTTTTAGAATCTTTTATTTCTTTAATGCACTTTTTAGGGCATAATATATTTTTTTGAATACACTAATTAGTTTTTTTCATTATATTTTTGGATTATTAAATGTGCTATTTCAGCGTTTCTTTTCCCAGAATATTTTGGGTTTTTATTTGTACTAAACAATTAGGTTTTTTCAGGATATTTTAGTCTATTCTATGTACTAAATAATTATTTTTTTAGGGTGTCTTAAGTTTTTCACACATACCAAATAATCCGGTGTTTTTATTTGGGGTATTTTAATGGTGAAATTGCTACCAATACTGTGTGATTTAACAGTCGAAACTTGGTGTGGTATGCCAACTACTCTTATGGTTATGATTTGATTTGAATATCTAAGTTACCGATAATTTATTGTTTTCATATTAGAATTAGAGATTATAGGAATTAATAGTGCTACTTCTATTTTAAAATACAAGAATTATGGGTAATAGGTCAATGGTTAAGAATGTGTACTTCCAAGTAGTATTTTTTATTTATTTAAAAAGCTGTGGTATAAACAAATATCAGTAACTTTTGTCAGTAATTAGCTTTGAGTATAATCGGACACCTTTCTTTCTCTCTCTCGCTCCAACGTACTAATTGGTCGGCGGGTGTATGTACTCCACCCACCAATCAGCACGCAGAGCCTTCCTAGGCAGTCAAAAAAAAATCTTTAAATAATAAAAACTTACAGAGGTAGTTTTTTCTCCGAAAGATTTTGAAGATCAGCCATTTTGTAATTTCGAAGTCCCTCTGCATATTGACCACAAGCATAATGAAGTTTTCCCAAGAGTAAATGAGCGTCCATTGCCACCCCAGCCTAAAACAAACAACGCATTTTATAAGAATTAACTGAGAGTTAATGTCAGCAATTTTTTTTATATTTTGAAATAAAAAAAAATAATAATAAAATCCGGAGAATTTTTACATTGTTTATGTGAACAAGTAAAGTCTTTTATTTAAAGAATACCTATATAATTTAAATTTCGTGTTGTTAAATTTATCCAAATTTAATAAGCTGGCAAACAAGTTAGACATTAACTCTCCTTTGGCTTTGGTTATTTGTAAAAAATTAAAGGAAAACCTCATAAGATTTAAATTTTGCACACTCGTTATAAAATCTAAACTGCAGTAAGCTTATTCTAATTCTAAAGATGACAGGGTTTGAAAATATCCAATATTTATTATAAATATCAAAATATCGGATATTTATGATACATATTCATTTTTTATTTTTTATTTATTTATTTATTTATTTACGTATTGGACATTTACAAGGATAGTATAGATAAATATAATACTAAACACTAATTATCTACTAACTAACTCACTAAAATAACCTTCTTGGCTACAGTTTTAAACGTGCTCAAAGAAATGTCAAAGAAGTCCAACTGATCGTAAAACTTATTAACATTCCTAGCTATTCTATTTATAGCACTGTACAGCAAGTAATACGTGCGACATAGGGTACATGTAAAAGGGCTTGACTGCGAGTCTGACGAGTTGGTACTCGAATAGCAAAAGCTTCCAGACTTTTTGGACATCTTATAAAGTTGTTCAGTGATTTGAACGCGAAACAGACATCGTAGTACTCCCTTCTACATGCAAGTGTGGAGAGGTCCAAATATGACATAGTCTGATCATTTGTTAGCTGAATACCATTTCTTAAAAGTATAAAACGTGTAATTTTTATAAATTTATGTTGCACATTCTCGAGCCTATTAATGTATGTTTGATAGTATGGTGACCAGACAATACTTGAACACTCCAGAACAGATCTAACAAATGAAATATACAAAGCTTTAAAGGCACAAATGTTGTGAAAGTCTTTACAGGATCTCTTAATAAATCCCAGCATTCTGTTTGCCTTACAAATTATATTTTCAATATGATTCGAAAACAATAACTTTGCATCCAAATACACCCCTAAGTCTTTGACTAAAGAAACTTCCCTAAGTTTAACATTATTAATGTAGTACTGACAGGGAAACATTTTCTTTGTTCTGTTGAATCTCATAAAGCAGCATTTATCAGTGTTAAGAGCCATATCATTCAGTTGACACCAAGAAAAGACTGTATTGATGTCGTTTTGTAAGGATATCACGTCCTGAACAGATGTAACTCGTGTGTACAACTTCATGTCGTCGGCAAACAGTAAGTATTCTGAAGACAACATACTACCTAGGTCGTTAATAAAAAGACTGAATAAAAGAGGTCCAAGGTGAGATCCCTGTGGAACTCCCGACGTAATCATGAAGGATTCAGAGAGATGACCGTCGATTTTAACGAGTTGTTCTCTATCAGATAGATGAGACTCCAACCACAATAGTAGTGTTCCGGAAATGCCATATCCTGCCAGTTTTGAAAGTAAAATGCCGTGATTAACCTTATCGAAAGCCTTACTAAAGTCTGTATATATGGAATGAGTTTCAGCTCCTTCTTCGAAGGATTTATTTATAAACGTATAAACGAATAGGTTTGTATCGACTTGACGCCCAAGAACAAATCCATGTTGTTGAAAAACTATTATATCTTGAAACTTGCTGGATAGTTCACCTTCGATAAAGTATTCAAAAAGCTTAGGAATACCCGATAAAATTGTAATTGGTCGATAATTTCTGACATCATTCTTATTTCCTGATTTATGAATAGGGCAAACATATGACAGTTTCCAGACTTTAGGAAATACTCCGGATTTAAGTGATTGATGAAATAGGTAAAATAAAGGCAAGTAAAGAGAGTGAGAACATGATTTTAAGACAAGATTAGGAATACCATCTGGACCTTCACTCTTGCCAATGTCAAGTAAGCCATTTTGAATTTGAGAAGGAGTGATATTGATTTCAGATATATTTACAAACTTTCCAGATTGTGGTTTGAATTTAAAGAATTGTGTTTTGTGGTTTGAATTTAAAGAATTTTTGGGATTGAAGACAGACGAAAAATAATCAGCGAAAAGATTCGCAATACCGATACCACTATCAGCAGTGTGTGTATCAAGGTGCACTTCTTTAGGGATATTACCCTGTGTTGATTTTGTTCTAATAAAGTTCCAGAAAAAATTCGAGTCTTGATTAATGGCATTTTCGGCATCCCGTATATATCGTCGATAACACCCGTCCGTTAGATCTCTACATTGTTTTCTTAATAGGCTAAAAATATTGTAGTCATCTTCGTTGTTTGAATGCTTGTACTGCTTGTGCGCTTGTTTCTTTTGAAATATAAGCGTTTTAAGTTCTTGCGAGAACCAGATTGGAAATTTATTGCTCGAAACAGAACGTTTTAAGGGCACAAACATATCAAAACTATCGAAAATAACAGTATAAAATTTTTTTACAGATATATCAATGTCCTCGTTCAAAATTGAAGTCCAATTAAAAGATTGAAAATAGTTATTCATCAAGTCATAATTTGTTTGCTTAAAGTCATAATAAAAATAATTAGCATGGTTTAAGTACTGTACATTAGTTAAATTAATGGACAGTTCTAATGGTGGATGGTAAGGATCACTTTTTACCAAGCCTTGTGATTTAACAATTGATTTAAGCTCAAAGTTGGCTAAACAGAGATCAAGAATGGCGTTGTGATCATTTACCACACCATTAAACTGGGATAAGCCCAAGAAGGAAATGGTGTCACAGAGCAATATTTCTTTGTCCGATTTAATATTATCAGGTAAAACTCAGTAATATTCAATGAATACAAAAGTTATGTAATGCTTTTTAAATACTCAATAATAAAGTAATATAATTGTTTCTCCACTTTGTCAATTACTTTCTTTGTAAAAAATAATAAAATAAACACAAAAAAAATTACTCTTTTGTAACAAAATTTTTCTGACACGACTGACGCCATTGATGCCGGCAGAAGTGTTGTCATTTATGGATTAGAACTTACTATTAGGGAGTATCTTTTAACTCTACTCCAACGCCATTTACATTTGGGAAGTAAAAATACAGTAACAAACGCCAAAACTTACTTATTAATATAAAAATTTTAAACCATTTTTGTATTAATATATATCATGATATATACCCATTAATATATATCCTCGAACCCTGGAAGATGATTACTTATATAAAACTAATAAATATTACTTCTATACATACTTTTATCCCTGCATCTGTAATAACCATATTCAGGTATCTCTTAGCTTCGATAAGGCCCATCTTTGCTTTGTGAACATTTTGTTCAATAGGCGGACATTCTTCCATAAAGTTTTCTAGCTTGCCTTCGCCAATTAAAAAATCTGAGAGGCAAACTGTAACAAAAGTTTAAGGAAAAAAAAAAGAAATATATTTAAACCAATTACACAACGTTAACAAAAACTAACTTATATACAGGTTGTTTTTTAATTTGTGGAAATTTTATTTAATAAAAACACCACACGTTTAGGAAAGCAATGAAGTTGTGTAATATTTCTAACTTTATTAAGTTATTGGGAGTGCCAATAAAATGCAGCGACAACAATTTTTGGTAAATTGACTTTTTTTTAAGAGTTCAACAAATTGTTAAAATAAATAACTCATCTTTAAGAACACCCTGTATATTGTGATTTTGGTAATTGTGCATTAGTGGGGTTCCACCTATTTTTGGCAATAAAAAATCGAAAAATAGAGATATTGACATGTTTTTTTCATTTTGTTCTATTTTATGGCGGAGTTATGATGGATTTGGAAAAAAAAGACAAAAACTGTAAGAACTAATTTTAAACGCGTTTTTCTCGATACTTTGCTTTTTTGAGTTATGACACAATTTGAGCATAGGTATGATATTTTGGTAATTGTCTCAAAAGTTGCCTCCTCTCCGATTTTAACCAAATTTGGAATATGGGGGTTTTTTGGGGCGCTGATTACGAATCTAAAAAAATATTTTTTCGGCCACGTTTCGTTTTCGAGACATTCATCATTTGAAAATCAAACTAACCTTATTCACTATATTCCCCCTTCTTTTTGTACACAATTCTTGATTTTTACACTAAAGTGGCACACAATAATTTATAAACACCTTTTAAAATCTGGTATTCACAGTTCTGGTTCAAACACAGCAGCCATATTTGTTGATAAAATCCCTAGTGTATACATGGTTGCGGCCATGTTGGGGTGTGTGAAAGTGGAGGTTTGCAATTAAATGGAAAAAAATGTGTAAAATAAATATTAGGTAATTGTCTCGAAAGTTGCCTCCTCTCCGATTTTGACCAAATTTGGTATACGGGGGTTTTTTGGGGCGCTGATTACGAATCTGCAAAAAAAATTTTTCGGCAACGTTTCGTTTACGAGATATTCATCATCAAAGTTAAAAATCAAACTAACCTAATTTTCACTATATTCCCCCTTCATTTTGTACAGAATTCTTGATTATTACACTAAAGTGGCAAACAATATTTAATAAACACCTTTTGAAACCTTGTATTTTTATTTATTTTACACCTTTTTTCCATTAAATTGCGAACTTTCAAGTTCAAAGGCAGCAGCTACATTTGTTTACAAAAAGGCTAGTGTATACATGGTTGCCTACACGTTGCGGCGTGTGAAAGTGGAGGTTTGCAATTAAATGGGAAAAAATGTAAATTAATATAAAACAAGTTTTTAAAAGGTGTTTGTGAAATATTGTGTACCAATTTGGTGTAAAAATCAAGAATTCTGTGCAAAAAGAAGGAGAATAGTGTAAATAAGGTTAGTTTGATTTTCAACTTTGATGATGTATATCTCGAAAACGAAACGTTGCCGAAAAGAAATTTTTGCAGATTCGTAATCAGCGCCCCAAAAAACCCCCGTATACCAAATTTGGTCAAAATCGGAGAGGAGGCAACTTTCGAGACAATTACCAAATATTAAAACAAGTTTTTAAAAGGTGTTTGTGAAATATTGTGTGCCAATTTACTGTAACAATCAAGAATTCTGTGCAAAAAGAAGGAGGAATAGTGTAAACAAGGTTAGTTTGATTTAAAACTTTGATGATGAATAAACGAAAACGAAACGTTGCCGAAAAAATATTTTTTCAGATTCGTAATCAGCGCCCAAAAAAACCCCATATACCAAATTTGGTCAAAATCGGAGAGGAGGCAACTTTCGAGACAATTAATGATACTTATTTTTAATTTCATTTTGGTATTATTTGCAAATTTTGTTATACACTTTATAACCAAACTGAACAAGATGTTTTAAAGATAAAGACAAGTTGGGTAAGATTTGTTTAACTTTAACCTGTTGTAGCTGGTCATTATTTTTAGAAAAAAACAATTAATCATACTTTAATATTTTAATTCTCAGTAATCCAAATAATTATATCAAATTTTGTTTGTAACAGACAAGAAGGAAAAAACATTCAAATAAAGATTTTTTAAAAACAATAAAAAACAAATTATTATTTCTCTCCTACCTCAAACTGTTAACTGGTTATAGCCAGTAGAAAAACAGAAAATCCACAATTTTTTACCCTCTTTTCGTTAAATTTCAAATAATTAGACCATATTAAACAATAATTTAGCTTTTTACCAAATTCTGGCGATTTATCCTTGAGTTGTTCTGCCAATTCTATTACTCTGATCCAATTTCCTTCTTCTCTATTTTTTTCAATTTCTACCTCTATTCTTGTAGCTCCAGACTTTGCTCTGCCTGTCATTTTTTAAGTTTTCCAGCTAGCTCTTTTTGCATGCAAATCTTTAATTAGTTTGGTGTCTCGTACCCTTCAAAATACTTAATAAAGTCCCAATTCCCAACCCAAATGATCATCAAAAATAATCAACAAATATAAAAACATAACCTCATAAGTTTTCTATGTTATCTTTAGAGACTGGATATATCGGATATTTAACAAAAAAGAAAATTATTCGGACGAAATGGAATCTTTAAGCATATGCCTTCTAGAGTCAGCCTTGCCGCTCTACAAGGCGAACAAGTGTGCAAGATAGAAAGAAGGGTAATTGTCTCGAGTGTTGCCGCACTGCCGATTTTGATCAGTTGTGAGGTAAAGCCGGAGTCTCATGCATCCGATTTCCGACGATCCGATCATCCAAAAGTATTTTGATTGGTCAGAACATTGTGGCCCCACATGTTCTAACCAATCAAAATACTTTCGGATGATCGGATCGTCGGAAATCGGATGCATGAGACTCCGGCTTAATTGTCCAGAAAATATCCGTAACTCCGATTTTAAACAAATTTGGTATACAGTGGTTTGTTGGGGCCGCTGATCACGAATTACGAAAATTTGTGGCGAAAACGTTTCGTTTTTGAGATATCCATCATCAAACTTGAAAATTAAACTAACCACATTTTCACTATTTCTCCTTCTTTTTGCTCACAATTCTTGATTTTTACACTAAATTGGCACACAGGATGGCTTAGTATGAAAACCTCGTATGGCACAAAATGTAAATTTTACAGAAGACTCAAAAAACTGAAGAAAGAATTTTATTTTTTTTACATGTTTTGGATTTGAGCTAACACCCACGAAATGTTTTAAAGTAAAAAAACACCTGTCAACACTTAAAAAATGCAGCCATTCTTCCTTGGATATACAGGGTCTTCACACTAAATCCACTAAATCTTGGGAGCAGCTGATATACGTGGTTTCTGTTGTTGTCAGTAGAGAGCAGCACTGCGCAGGGGGAATTTTTGTAACAGCTCCCATACAGGGCGGTCGGTAATGAATGCGCCAAAAAGCAATCCTAGTTTAAACACGTAAAAATAACGATGAGATACAGGGTGTTATAGCTCAAGTTGTTTTTGAGATATCGACACGAAAACTGAAGATCGGGGGTTTCTGGAGATGAGAAATATGATTTTATTCTCCTTTTTGACATAAAGTGTAGATGGCGCTAGTTACTCCACATTCACACGCTGTTTTATGCCATAACTTTCTTACTATTATCGTTTTATTTTTTTTTATGGAAGTATGTGATGTGTGATGATTTTTAAGAAAAAAAATGGTGTGCCACATTTATTTTCGTTAAAAAAACCGTTTTCGAAGTATTTGCATTTAAACATTCTATTGGACAGTCAAAAAATAGTTTAACACTAAATTGAGATAATATTTAGTATAATAACAAATAAAATAATGGAATCACTTCAACAAATGCGGAAAATATCCACCATTCACTTCTCGGGATTTCCTTAATCCGTAGAAGTGATTCCATTATTTTATTCGATATTAATGGCCGGTTGCACCAACAATTTTAAGAGACCCTTAACATTAAGTATTCCTTAAATCTCCAATCTAGCCAATCACATTGCTTGTTTGACCATTTGGTTTACTTTGTGCTAAGGGTGTTTAAAATTGTTGGTGCACTGAAAATGACTAATTTGGTGTTAACATTTTTGATGTAATAGAATGTTTAAATGCAAATATTTCAAAAAAGGTTTAATTGTTTAACCGAAATAAATATAGTACACCATTTTTTTAAATTATTACTTTATCAAATACTTTCATAAAAAATAATAAAACGGTAAAAGTAAGAAAGTTATAGCATAAAACAGCGTGTGAATATAGTGGAACTATGTATGTATCTCATTAATGAGCGACATTTTACTGATGTATATTTATATTTAGTTCAACATCGTTAATTTTACGAGTTGAAACTAGGATTGCTTTTTGGCGCATTCATTACCGACCACCCTGTATATAATATACATACAGGGCCGGATCGAACAACTTCTTAGGTAGGGGATCGCTACTCTTCATCCAGAACTTGACTCTCATGATTAGGGGTGCTTCAAGAACAATTACACAAGTTTTCAAAGTGCCTCAAGAACCTACTCAAAATTGTTCACCAGCCCTTGGACTATAGCAGGAGAGCTGGTGAACGAATTTGAGTAGGACGAGTAGGTTATTGAGGCACTTTGAAAATTTGTGTAATTGTTCTTAAAGGACCCCTACACATAAAAGTCAAGGTCACAATTACATAAATTTGCAAAGTGCCTCAAGAACCTACTCACTATTTTTTACCAGACCTCGGCCTATATAATCAGACGAACAACGATAACTCGTATTTTGCAAACTTGTCATACCGCTTACGGCTTACGGTAAGAAAAAAAATAAATAAATTTTAAAAATTGTATATTTTTATGTACCTTAATTAAAAGTAATAATATGTTTAAGATATAAGTAAATAAAAACCACTTTTGAATGTCGTTCCTGTATCATCGACTTAGTCATAGATTATAGATAAGAGTCGTATTACATTTAAAGCAACCGCATTTTTTCTTACGTAGGTATTAAAAATATTTATTAATAATATGGATATAAATATTTTTTAAAACAGAATATTGCCTATTTTTGGCAAAACATCCTATGTGCTCCTTTATTTAATAGACTATTAACTATGTTAAAGAAGGGGGTAAAAGGACTTACAGGTTCATTACAGTTCGCTATACCCCGGACCAGAACCAAAGTGGTCCCATTTTCTAAAAAATTCCAAGGCGAGTAATCCCAACGAGAACATACTGAAACATGAATTCGCCACAAAACTATAGAAAATATTTAGGAATTAAAACGTTAAAGGGTCTTCATGGCGTGGATAAGATTTTTCACATATTTTTTCTAAAAAGTGAGACATGGGACCCACACCAAATATATACCCCAAGGGAACACTTTGATAAAGAACATTTTTAGTTTTGAATTATAGAAAAATCGTTGACTTTAAAGCTAAAAGTGAATCTAATTTGTATTTTTAAAATTTCGTAAAATTATGTATTATGTTTTAAAACCATAGCCAGTTGAAAAATTTTTTTAAAATATTAAAAAATGGAATGGGTAATTTAAGAGATGATACATTTGTACAAATCCGACCAGAACCAAAGTGGTTCCCTTTTGAAAATTCAGGGAGTAATCCCAAGGAAACATCTGAAACATTTCCCAAAAACTATAGAAATATTTAGGAATTAAAACTTAAGGTCTTCATGGCGTGGATAAATTTTTCACATATTTTTTCTAAAAGTGGCATGGGACCACCCAAATATACCCAAGGGAACACTTTGATAAAGAACATTTTTATTTTGGAATTTGCGAAAAAATGTTGATCTTTTAAGTTTCAAAAGTGAATCCTCAATTTGTATTTTTTATAAATTTCGTAAAATTATTTATGTTTTTTTTTAAACCATAGCCAGTTAAAAATTTTTTTAGGCAAATATTAAAAAAAAATGCAGATATTTTTGCGTAATTTAAGATTTGATGATAAAATTTGTACAAACTCACGAAAAAATACAAATAGAGGATTCGCCTTTGAAAATTAGATTTTCTCTTTAAGTGGTAAAAAAATCTTTTTTTTTGCAAATTTCAAATTATTTTTTTTTACCAAAGTGTTCCCCTTGAGGCCAACAGCATCTGGTATACAGGATGATAGACGGTCGATGGTACCTTAGACGTTTATGGAAAACGGGACAGGATTTTTTTGAAAATTTGGCAACATGAGAAATTGGCTTTGCTCTATCGGTCCAAAATATTTTCAACAACGCAACGTTGCCGCTTGTACCAAAAAGTAATAGGAAGTTTGATATTTTAAATGATATATGTATATTATTAAATTTTTTGGTCCGTTATTGCTTCCTATACGTTAGTAGCTTTCGACCTATTAACTAACTAGATGAAAAGCCTGTCTCTGCCAGGCGAGAGACAATATTAAGTAGCCTCTGTCTCCGTAAGACGCCTTCCGTACGGCTAACGGTAAAACAACACTTTTTTGCTCCTATTTTTGTCCCGGGGGCAAAATTCAAAAAACGGGCTTCGTAAGGTTCTAGCCACTGCTAAAGACTACCATTGTGCCAAATTTCATGATTTTAGCTCAAGCCATAACTTCAGAATCACGTGGACAGACAAATACATATATATATATATATATATATATATATATATATATATATATATATATATATATATATATATATATATATATATATATTATATATATATATATATATATATATAGGACAACTAGTAATAATGGGGTAGAAGTAAATAAATTTACACAGTAGAATCACAAAGGATCCCCAGAAATTATCTAAATAGAGGGAGCAGTAAAGATGTTAAGGCTCAGTTCTAAACTATTTTATTTCCAATATCTAGCTTTCGCCTACGATTGTAAGCTTCATCAGAATAGCAAACAACAATAGAAAAAAAAGAACATTCAAACAACGAATCAAACACACAATTAGATTTTTAACTTACAAAATATGTAGTTACTCCTCTACGGGGTCAAGAAGACACTGGAGCGGTGGATCGCATAAATTAAAATACACATATGTATATAAATAATTACAACACATTAAATTTTTTTATTTTTTATGTCACTATTTAAAAAATTAACAAACAGTCTAACAGATATTAGTAAACACGAAAAGGACGTGCCTTTAAGAAATATAAATCACCGACTGAAAGGTGCAGCGATCATCTGATATTTTTTTATAATTACTAAATATAATAAATTAATAATACTATTTAGATAATTTCTGGGGATCCATTTGTGATTCTACTTATATATATTATATATTATATATATTTATAAAATATATATATTAATATATTATATATATATATATATATATATATATATATATATATATATATATATATATATATATATATATATATATATATATATATATATATATATATATAGATTCCTTTATTTTTTTTTTCAAAACATAACTCCAATTAGATTTTTATTACTACATCACTTAGATTTGTACAAAGTTTAAATTTTGAAGGTAATTTAGGGACGTCCTGTATATTATTTTTGAGTAAGAAAATTTTTTCTACATTATACAGGGTTGGTTAAAATTAGTGATTTTACGTGAGATACAAAAGTGAAGAAAAGGCATTGTTTAAATGGAACACACTGTATATTATGACACTTTATAAAAGGCCATTAAAATCCCTTGCAAATGACTTATGATGTTTCTATACCTAGGTAGTTTCTGTAAGAATTCGATTATTTTGAGATATTTGCCTTAGATGGCTATGAATAATCAAAAATTTTAAATACTTCCGAAGATTTTAGGAAAAAACCCAATATTCGAAATTTCATTTTTATTTTTTAATTACTTTATTTGTATAGATATAACAAAATAAATTTTACATTTTTATTGCTACTTTTTCTGTTCTACAAGACAGTGTTATTAATATTACACACCGACGTTTTGTCTTCGAGCTGTCATCATCAACTTTTTATTAAATACAGCCCTGGATTTTTTATTACGTATTTTAAGGGATTTTTGGATCCCAAAAGCAATGATGTATTATTACACTTATTCGGAAAAATCATTTTAATGTTTTCCTACCAAAAATCTATTATTTTGTCTCTCTCTAACACATGTTTTCTTATGAAAATTGCCATTGATATGAATTTTTCGAAAAAGTGCGATACATCATTGGTTTTTAGGACCTTAGAAGCTCTTAAAATACGTAATAAAAAATCAAGGGCCGTATTAAAAAAAAACAAAGTTGATGATGGCAGCTCAAAGACGAAACGTCGATGTGTAAATCTAATAATACTGTCTTGTAGAACAGAAGAACTAGCAATGGGAATGTGAAATTTATTTTGTTATATCTATTCAAATGGGTTCATAAAAAAATTAAAATGAAATCGCGAATATTCGGTTTTTTTCAAAAGTCTTCGGATATATTCGAAATTTAAACTTTTAAGGTGGCATTTTGATCAGCATCAAATTGCGCAACTTTGCCTCCGCATTTAACCGACCTCGTATCTCTTTAAGTTTCCGAGATCCCAATGATGGGGATCGAATTTGGGACACCCTGTACATAAGTTTAAGTATAACACTTGTATAATATAATACTTGAAATCATAATCACCAAGGACAAAGAGTTTGGCAGTTTGGCCGCAACGACACGATTGAGTTTTAGTAAAAACTAAACATTTTTTGACGCATAGATACCTATAAGTACCTATCTTCCTTTATTTTACAAAAATAAATAGGAATATTTTAAAACATTAAAAAGTACCTTTTAAGTTAGGTATATATTTTAACATAATAAAGATATCGGTTACCTACTTCCATACAATAAAACAGAAAATTAAAAAGCTGACCCGTTAATATTTACATAGAGTCACGATTAAACCTTTTAAATTTTTAATATCGGGTAAATTTAATAACACTTTCATGCCAAGGGAGGATATTAAATGAACTGCGTTCAACCCTTCCTTTAGGGTAAATAATTTTTGGACTGCGATTAAGTTTCGGGGAGTGGTCCACTCAGCAGGCAATTTTTAAATTATGCAGTTCTAATTATTACGAACTTGCTTTTAGTGGCGTGGTGTGGCTCTTGGGTGTGCATGCCCAGTTCTTGGTGCCGCGCTGCCGCACCCGCACAATATCAGCAGAACGACGTCGTCGTCGGATCTAGCGTCGCGACGCTGTGAAAACGTCACGCACCGCGTGTGTTGCCCGACCCGTTGCCTGCTTGACGCATTGCAGGTAGCTTGCAGCCAATCACAAGCCTCCTTTTCGTGAAGAGGACGTTGTAAACAAGCCGCGCCTGACATTCAAACTTTTGACACATTCCGCATCAAAAAGAAATACTTATTTTTCACAAAGATTTTCGCCTTCGAAAAGAGTCTGGTGGTGTAATTTAGAAACAGTTGACCAAGAGTTTTCTTATAGTAAATTTTTAAATTGAAAAACTTGATAATTTCAAAGCCGGTTTTAAAAGATTGCGTAGGAATATTTACTGGTTTATGTCGTAGCCGCACCATTGCGCTTTGGCGGTAGTGTTCGCAGCAGTTTCCCCCTCTCCTCCCCGTGTTCCTAAACAAATCGAGAAAACGAAACAGTTGGCTAGTGTACTTCACGGTGATCCGTTGTTACCCAGTACGATTGTGTGTCGACATTATTTCGTGTTAGTGTAATCTTAAAAAATCACAATGGTGAGTGAATATTTTTGGTCATCCTAGGTCTTAAACGAACATTAAAAATGTTAACTTTTATCCCATTTTTATATTTTTGAAAAATTTATAAAAGTTGTTTGTAAATAGCTGTCAAAAATAGAGGCTACGTAAATATAACCGGTTTAAAGTTTTACCGCATTGCAGGTCTTTTTTTAGTTTTGGCCAAATAAAAACCCAACTGAGATCTCCCTGAAAATGGTTAAATTACTTCTGTTTTCTTTAAATTAGCAAAACCATTACTGTATCGATCTGTTGCATACGTTTCGTAGGGTGTTTACTTTCGCAAAAAACCGTTAAAAAAATAGGGGCTTTCGAGGGTATTTTACGGGCTATTTATGGTTTTCTGTAGTATTTTAACATTCAGTTATGTTCGTTTCTAGGCTGACCAACTCACCGAAGAACAAATTGCCGAATTTAAAGAAGCCTTTTCGTTATTTGACAAAGATGGGGATGGCACAATTACAACCAAAGAATTAGGAACTGTAATGAGATCATTAGGCCAAAATCCAACTGAAGCCGAGTTACAGGATATGATCAATGAAGTCGACGCGGATGGTATGTAAATTGTGTTGTTTTTAATTAGGAACTAATTGGTCATTAGCCACCGGTAGTCAAATTAACAAATTTTGCATAGCTTCTAATCCAATTTAATTTCCTGCAGGAATTTTTATAGCCTAAGACACAAAATGTAAATTGGGTCATAAATTAGTCTAAATGTTGTGTTTTGTTGTTGGTTAAATTGAAAAATTAAGGTATACTTACCTTGATTGCATTTAATTTTTATACCTCTAGAGTTTCTAACTATCTAAACAAATAAAAATAAAATTTATTAGAGAGTTACTAGGCCTGTTTGTTATTAAGAAATAGTAAACACTATTTTACACACATTTTTTATGTAAAATGCTCTTATTGAAGTTGTATTTTAGGACTTTGTGTGTACAAAAAGTGTAAAATAGTGTGATCTATTTCTAAATAACAAACAGAGCTACTATGTAGCAGTAGTAATTTGATAAAAAAAATACAGATTTTTTTTTGCAGAACAAAAGTTTTGGGAATTAGATAACTTAATTTGTTAAATGTTGTTTTTCAATTCTCTTCCAAGATTTTTTAAAAATAATTTTATCAACATAATGTTTTGCATGTATCTTACAATAGTACACACTTGACCTATATCAAAGTTGAGTGGGATCTCAGCTAAAATATAACTATAGGGTTGATGTTTTTTTATACAGAAGGAAATGGTTCAACAATTTGTACACTGACCTTACTGTTTATGAAAATACCACAAGAATGTATAAATCATAAAATTTTGTTATTTTGATAATTATAATTAAGTTAAATCATTTACAGCTTTTTATATTTTTCCATTTCTTTAGTGTCATAACTAGGGCCCGGATTTCGGAACGAGCTTGTTCCCTATACGTTTTTTATGTCTGGTAAATTCATTGGCGTGCGTATTAAGGATATATTAATTATAAATAAATTTAAAAAAATGTGAAATATAAACATAACAGAAGTTTTTTACAATTTATTTGCATTACATGATATAACAAACGTCTTTTCAAAGTTGGTTTCGGTAAAAATTGGTTCTTTTATAATTTAAAAAATCTCCAAGTCTAAAAAAGCTTCTTTTGACATTATAGCTTGTAACTGGAGTAAATCGAAACTTATTTTACATGTCAGTTTTTTTTATTTTGTAGTGCCTCAAAAATATGTTTAATCTCTAAAAATCCTGGATTTCTTTTTAAGATTTTTTGTACATACAATTTTAATTTGTCACCAATTTTATTGGGAACAGATTTAAGCTTGTCTATAGTAATTTGAAATACATGCAATGAAGGCACTAGGTGGGCATTTTGTTTTTATAATTTTCAATCACATCCGGAAGATATCCAAAATTTTCGATAACTAAAGTATCAATAAGTGGATAAAAGTTACGTAACATTTTGCATATTCTATGTAGGTCATGAGCTAAACATGTCAAATTAAGCAATTTGGGAAAATGTTCTTTTAACTGTCGTCCTACATTTAGCATATATGCAGCACTATCCGAAAGAAACAAAACACCACTTTTCTGAATACTAGTGACTAACATTAGTAAAGTAATACTTTCTACTACAGATTTTGTTATTGTCTCACTATTGATTTTAGAAAGAAATTTACTATTAATTAAATATGAGTTTTCAGGTTCGTGATAACTTAAAGGTGCAACTATAATATTAGCAACATATCTTCCCTTGATATCAGTGATTTCATCGACACTAAACCATAACTTTTTTCCTTCCAGATTGTGTCGTATTTTTGTCCATAGTTTTTAAATAGACCTTATCAACATAGTTTTTCTGTGGTAGTATTTTTTCCAAAAATGTCCTCGTGGACCGATAATTTATTTTATGAAGAAGAATATCAGCTGCAATAAAATCTTTACACAAATCCATGCAGAAGTCTGCGTTTGATACATAATGTTCTCGTTCTGTAGATTTGGATGCCCCCTGAAAAACTTTACATATTTTCTAAATGTTGTGGACCCTTAACATGTCGCTCAATTTGATATGGTTTCGTACAAACATATTCAGAATTACAAATTCTGCACTAAAGTCCAACTGCACCATTTTCTTAAGTTGATCAATAAACCTGATTTGAAAACCAAGCGTAGGTCAATGCGGATGTCTCTCTTACAAAACCTTAAACTTATTTTTGATTGGGGCGCCAAAAATCTTGTAGAGTTTAATGCCTCCAAAACACAGGCAGGTACGCTGTCGCGAAAAAAGTCTATCAATGCTCATCCGTTACATATGAGCGCAAAGTTTTGCAGAACAAAGAGTCATTACATCCATAGCCTTAGCAGCTTCAAAAAAGCTTGGATTCCTTTTTCGAGCCAGAAAGTATTTCTCATCTTCCAATCTCTATATGTATGTATCCCAAATTAGACCTTCTTTAGAATATTGTTCTTATGTCGGTGGAATGACATCTCCTACAACTCATTCAGAGAAGAGCTGTTCATCTTATAAATAATCCCACGCTCACAGAAAAGCTTCGTCCTCTTGCCCACCGACGAGCTGTAGGGGATCTGTCGCTCTTCTTTAGGTATTTTCACGTCTTCTGCTCAAAGGAGTTCCAGTATAATACCTCCTCTAGCAGCTCCCAACGGAGCAAAAGTTAGTGCAACTTTTATGCATCCTTTTACAGTTTAACTAGAGAGGCCCTGAACTTCCTGCTTTCGTGGTTCCTTCATCCCTAGAGTGTCCAGACTATGGAAACTGCTACCCCCAAAAGGTTTTCCTTCTTCTTCCAGTCTCTAAATATTTAAGTCCCGTGTGAACAAACTCCCTCTCACCATACTTAAGATACCCACGGTACGTTAGTGCTTGTGCCACAGCCTACATGGACTGTTCAAAGATAAAAAAACACCTCTTTCACTTTTAAATAAAAAAGTAGAATATGGAAGGAGCCACTCCAACTTCATTTTTTTAACTTGTACTCATTATTTATTTGCCTGTAAGCGACTTACACCTGTTTAAATATAACAAATTATTTTGGCACAAATATAATATGATTTACCCTGTGATTTACCCTATGTAACGGAACTGGTTTTTACGAGTTCACAACAAATCTGCCCGGAGAGTTTTCGTACTGCACTTGGAGAGTTGCATTACCACCAACAAAACTAGGTTTGTGGGGTTAATTGCATGAATATGAACCCTAATAGAGGTGCAATCAAATATTTGTAAATTTATATAGACAAAAAGTCTATTTTAATTTTAATTTATTTTATATAATTTATACAAACGCATTATAAAATATCATAGTTTAATTCTAAAGTTGTTGCAAAAACTCTTCTAAATTTTTTACTATTGCCACGTCTTTTGTATTATTCTACAAGAAATCACACTGAATAAAAATATCAAAATAAAAACCATAAATACCAAAGGAGTTATTTATTGCATTTTTATTTGGTATATTCTGTATCATTTTAAGCTCGAAATTGTAATGGTTTTTTATCGATGTCCGGTCCTTAGTCATAACTGAAAAAAGCAAAGAAAAAGGCATTCGAAATTAGTTCTAACACTTTTTGTGTTTTATTTCAAAAACTATTGGTACGAACACAATAAGTATTTAAGCCATTTTTAAAGATAGTTCATGCTATACAAAGTAGCATATTAGGTATTCTAAGAAAAAAATATATAATTTTTGAGTCACAGCATATGTCCACTTTTATTGTTCAAATTCACAGATTGTTTTAAATCAAGTAATCACATAAACTATTATAACTTGACAAATAACACCTTATTCTGTACAGTACATTCCACAATAATTTGTTGATTTCTGGTTTTACCTGCTACTGTTAGTTGTAAAACTCAATTAACTTTGGGTACCCGCATGTAGGTCCGGACTTAAAATTTCCTTTTTTTATTATTGTTCCTACTTTTTGGCATATTATGTAGGTTAAAGGCAAATTGTAGGTGTTCAATATAAAGCAGAGTCTTTTCATCTTAAATTATCAGTCTATTGTCAAGGTATTTTCGTGTGTGTTATTGAGCATCCAAAATAGCTAACCTAAACTATTGATATTAGTAAGTAATCAGGACCTGTACCCTTTCAAAAGGTGCAGTGCCTACTCAATAAATATTTGTCAGGCAACTTATTTATGGCTGGGTTTTATAGTGAGGGTTGTCATATAAATTTTATTGCGGTTGAGAAATCATCGAATTATTGTGGAACTATTTGAAAAGCCTGTCTCCGCCAGGCGAGAACAATATTAAGTAGCCTCTGTCTCCGTAAGACGCCTTCCGTACGGCTAACGGTAAAAAAAAACACTTTTTGCTCCTATTTTTGTCCCGGGGCGAAATTCAAAAAACGGGCTTCGTTAGGTTCTAGCCACTGCTAAAGACTACCACTGTGCCAAATTTCATGATTTTAGCTCAAGCCATAACTTCAGAATCACGTGGACAGACAAATAAATATATATACCTACCTACATATAAATATATCCACATTAGCAAATTATATATATAGATGTACCATACAAAGGAGGAAATGGTCTTACTGTTTATAAAAATACCACAAGAATGCCTAAATCATAAAATTTTGGTTTTTTGATAATTATGATAAAGTTAATTCATTTACAGCTTTTTTTTATTTTTCCATTTCTTTAGTGTCCTAACTGAAAAAATCAAAGAAAAAGGCATTCTAAATTAGTTCTAACACTTTTTGAGTTTTATTTCAATGCAATGTGAGGGCCATTTTTGTAACACAGAGATGGTAATCCTTGTCTTTAGAATCAATATGATTTTGCAATATTGTGAAGCTAATGGTGCAATAAAATCGTTTTTCATTTTTTTTGTTACGACAGTTCTGAGCGGAGGTGTGATATATGCTTATTTAAAGGTTTTATAGAGTTGTCGATTATTGTGGGATAATACAGTCAGGAAAATATTTTTTAAAATTTTACTAAATTATCTTTATTTCTAGTTTTATGCTGTTCAGAGGCAATTTATGCAAAATAGAATTATTGTATGTTATTTTTTTAAACTAAATATTAGTTTAGGTATTCTTAAAAATGTTTCCAAATTGCAACCAATATATTTTGGAAATTTTGATTATGATCCACCCCAGAATTATTTCAGATATGCACATATTCATAGTTCTTTATTTCATACAGATAAAAATTACTAGAAAAAAATTAACTCTATCTCGCTTATGGGCTTAATATTATTATTAGCTTTTGTATTTAACATTTTAGATTTTGTTTATTTTGTCTTACTGGCATTATGTCAACAATGTGCACATGTGACCAGTTCACATTCTCTTAAAACAAATTGTCACTACCAGAAAAATAATAACAAATGCTTAAACTGCTGGTAGATATTAAATCTTATAATTTAGAATAATTATTGAAAATGGTTAACTATTGACTGCATTAGTAGGTGAATTTTTTTCTCATTACTATTTTACTTTATGTAATTTTAAAGTTAAGATTTGTTTATTATTATTATTACTATTATTAAATGATTAAAACAATGGTTAATGCTGATGATGTGATGAAAATTTTTTAATTTATGAATACCATATGAAAGGGACTGTTGAAAGGGCAAATCGATCGGTGGTTGGATTTGGTAATTGGTTACAAATAATGGGTTAGTATTGAATACAAATGACATTTTTCATGAATTTTTGTCCTAATTAAAGCAATCATTAATCTATCGCTCAGGTTACCAATATAAAATTTTTGGGTGTAACATTGGATCATATTATTATTATTTACAAAGATAATACTACTACGGATAAGATGAACCATTCAATGCTATATTTTTGATACCCCTAATGGACTTTGGCTAACGCGAGCCGATGTCCATCGAGAGATTTTCGCGCTATCCTTGAACGAAAGTTAAACAGTGTTGCCGGCAGGCTTTTACTATTGGCGTGATGAAACGCGACTAGATAAAACACAATCCGTTTAGCCGCCCGCTTTCGCTACTTAGTGTTCCGAATAAGATACAAGCGACAGACATTGGCAATGTCGCACGGTTTGTTTCGCTGGGGCAGGGGTTACCGACTTAATTTTATTCGCATTTACGGAAGCATTGATATCTTCGAAGTGATTCAAAACGCCCCATTTAAATGAACCATCTATTCGTAGTAGTATTATCTTTGTTATTTAACATAATTTTCGCTTTGAAACCCATGACGGTAAAAACAATATTACCATTATTATTATTATTATTATAGAAAATGACCTAGGAGAGCCAAATTAATGGTTTAACAACTGAATTAAGTAAATCTTGCTTTTTGATTTGATACTTAAGTTCAATCAAATATTGTTAGATGTATGTTAAGTCTGTCTCCGGGTGCCCACTGCCGAAAAGTATTTGTGAATTTAAGAAGTTTTATTCTCCCGTCCCTTATATACCTGCTCATTATTTATCTAAGACTAAATTTGAAAGGAACTTGGATATCCATAATTATAATAGAATAACTCATAACCACCTACATTTTTCATATTCTCATTTGAGTGTCGGTCAGAATTCTCCTATGTTTCAGAGAATTATTTAATAAGTTTCTGCAACTTTTCGGTAATATTAAAAGTACTAAACTAAAGAATACCTTGTAGAATTTCTTAGTGGGACAAGCTTTTTATGATGTGCATGAATGAATACCTGTCAGTGTGAAATATAAATAGTCATTGAGTTGTTTCATTAATATTTTCTGTATGTATATTATTTTATGGATAATTTTATTGTCCTTAATTGCTTAAGTGATGAATAAAGATTCCTTTACATTAAAGTTAGACAATTGCAACATTAACCCTTTTTGCTGGATTTAGCGTTTCTTCATTTCTCTTTTCACATCTCAACAAATTTATGTGGAAAACGAATTTTATTAAGCGAAGAGGCTATTAGAGGCCGTGGAAAATTTCTTTGATAGTCATTTGGATTTTCACTTTAGGGATGGAATTCATAAATTAAATAACTGGAACAAGTATATTGAAGTTAGGGAGATACCATAAAGATTAATTTACTTACTACAGTAAACATTCCTTTAGTTTTACAGCTCATGTAAATAATATGTCTTAGAATGTTTTTCCTTAACCACCAGTTCTAAGTTAATACATTTCATTCTCGATTATTTTAATGATACTTTTTTACTCTACTATTTTTGTTAGCAACAAGACAACATTACAAGTCAGTAAGATTTCAAATTGTTTAATTTAGCACAAAATTGTATTCTTTTAATTTTATACATGTAACACTACTTATATTTTAAGCCTAAAAAATTGGATAAGTTTGACCAAAACCGTCTTTAGAACATTTTGTCACTTGAGCGCGACATGTGTAGTTTACATAAAAATTGTGTCTCAGTAAAAACTGAAATTAACTCCTGAAAATTTTCATGCAATGACTTGTTAATATTTTCGTCGTCGATTATCAAGACAGGCATCAATCAACTTTCTTCCAGTTTTGATGATGACCGTTACCACTGACTGTAAAATGCTCGTATAATGAATTTTACTCGAGTCGCCGTTCGCTCACCGACGAAAGTCGTGAAGGTGATCCAAAATCAGTTGGTGTGTCAGAAAACATTAATCCTGTGCAAAAATTAAAAATGCAAGATTAGAGCTGGGACGGATCCTTCAAAAAAGGAATCCATTTACGGATCCGGATCCTCGTAAAGAAATCGAATCACTAATCCGAATTATGATTTCTTTTTAAGGAAAAAAGGAATAGATTCCTATTTATCGGATTACGAATCCGGATCATCTTTAGTTTTTATACTATATAATCCAGATAATAAATCAAGCATTAAAAATTTTAGCACATAGCCCGAGCCGCGAAATATAATTTTTGCCTCATTTTGAAGTGCTGTAACTCTTAGCCAAATTAGTTTTTGGTAAATTTTCTTTAAGTTTGAATATGTTATTTGTGAAATCAACATGAAACCACCCTTAAATGGAACATTTTTTTAAACTGTATTCCAGAACATGCAATGCTAGATCTTTATAAGGATCCTAAATGTAATTCTTGAAATAACCTTAAGCAACTTATAAATGACATCTTATTGTAATTTTACAGGAAGTTTCATAAGTACCGTTTAATAATTTCTCTGCTTGCGGAATATAAAAATGTATTAAAATGTTTAAAGACATCCTAAATAGTAATAATAAAATATCCCATTTAAAAGTCCCTCAGGGCTATCTCAAGGATAACGTGTTAAAAAATTAGCAATCAACACTTTTAAGATCAAACGGAAGTAAAATTTATGCCCTTTTTTGGATACCACACTCTTTGGTTAGGAAAAAATTGTTTCATTTTAAATGTTGTTTTTCTGGACCTAAAAAAAACATATTTTGGTTAAAAATCACATGTTAGGTGTGTTTCCTTATTTAAAGATATTAATAAGCAGATGTTTTAAAACTCTTTATCTTTAATTCCAAAAATCAATGTGATGCTTATTAAGAATTTTGGGTAAAAATTTGGAAATTTAAAGTGAGAGATTCAAAATAATTAATTTTGGCATTTATAAACCTAGTGGCCTCAGATTTAGGATATAAGGATTTTAAAGGGTGACAGGTCAAAATCTGAAAATTAATAACCTTAGGTGAAAATATGGAAATTTAAAATGGCATATTTTGGCATTTATAAACCAATTTGTCTCAAATTAGAAATATCAGGAATCGGATCCTTCCAAAAAAGGAATCAATTCCGGATTATTTTAAAATTATATAATTTTTAAAAAGTAATCGATTCCAGCCCTCAGATTCTTAAAAAAAATCGATTCCTGGATTCGTTTTATGCAAGATCGTCATGCGGCGTAGTGTGAGATTATGGAAATCTTAGGCACTCGTTCCACCAACATATAAAAAATATTGCTTGATAATTTACAAAATTACACCTAAATTCAAATTGCTAGCTGGTAAAGGATCTGTTTCATAATTTATTTATATACTTACATATTGATCATTTTTTAAATAAACAAATAACCTTAAAATGAATAAGAGAATCAAATCGCGAACTTTTAAAGGTCTAAAATGTTTCCATAATTCGTGGCACTTTAACAGAGCGCGAATCATCGCAGTAGGAATAATAAACATTGTGTCTCGAAATTGTAAATAGGTAACAATTCTAAAAATATCGATTGTGTGCCAAAGCGAGACTGGGCATTAATTGGAATAGTAAAGTACATACTAATTAGTTGTTGGGTTAAAAACAAACTGCTTTCGCGACTTTTCATTCATAATAATTCAAACGTTATCGCCTTTGAACTTAACTGCTCGTTATAATTAAATTATGATTAGGCTTGTATTTAATTTTTGTTCCGTAAAATTTGTTTTTTTAATTTAAGGCAATATTTGCATTTCCTATTCCAAGGATGTTGGGTATGTACAGGGTGTCCCAAATTCGAGCCTCATCATTGGGATCTCGGCAACTTGAGGAGACACGAGGTCGGTTAAATAAAGGCAAAGTTGTGCAATTTGATACTGATCAAAATGCCACCATAAAAGTTTAAAAATTTCGAATACTTTCAAAGACTGTTGAAAAAACCGAATATTCGCGATTTCATTATTATTTTTTTATGACTCTATTTGAATCGATATAACAAAAAAAACTTCACATTCTCATTGCTACTTTTTCCATTCTACAAGACAGAGTTAGTAGATTTGCACACCGAAGTTTCGTCTTTGAGCTGCCATCAACTTTGTTTTTTTTTTAAATACGGCCCTAGATTTTAAAAGCTTTTAAGGTCACAAAACTAGGGTTGCCAGAAGATAGTTTGATAAAAGAGGGCTGATAAGCCTAAAAGGGAGGACTTTCTTTAAGAAAGGAGGACATTCACAATTAAACCATAATTTTTTAATATCTAATTTACTTCATTCTAATCACATTTAGCTGAGCTGCCAATTTTTGCAAGAATATCTTGATTTTTTAAACACGGTCCTGAATTTTTTATTACGGATTTTAAGAGCTTTTAAGGTTTCAAAACCAATGATGTATCGCACTTATTCGAAAAAATCATTTTAATGATTTCCTTGTAAGATCTTACTAAACATCTATTCTCTGTCTCTTTCTAACACATTATTTCTTATTGAAATTGCCATTAATATGAATTTTTTGAATAAATGCGATACATTATTGGTTTTTGGGACCTAAGAAGCTTTTTAAATCCGTAAAAAAACAAAGTTGATGATGGCAGCTCAAAGACGAAACGTCGGTGTGTAAATCTACTAACAATGTCTTATAGAACAGAAAAAGTAACAATAAGGATGTGAAATTTATTTTTTTATATAATATCTATTTAATATCATAAAAAAATAAAATCGCGAATACATTTTTTTTCCAAAAGAATTTAAAATTTTTAAACTCTGGCATTTTGATCATCATCAAATCGCGCAACTTTGTCTCCATTTAACCATCTCTTCAAGTTTCCGGGATCTGAATGATGAGGCTCGAATTTGGGACACCCTACACAAGACCCCTCAAAAGTTCGTTATAAGTTGTAGATTACCATAAAAATAATTTAAAAAAAAGATAAAAAAATATCTTGAGGGCTCTACCGGCATTCTTATTTTTCTAAAAGTCACTTAAACTTCCATTTTCAAGAACCGGTAGAGGCCCCAAGATGACAAATATTGAATTAAATTTAATGATAATTGTAATCTCTGTATCAAACCGCAACTTTTGATACCTCTTGCGTAGCCGTAGCTCAAAGTTGTGTATGATTTATTTAGAGTTAATGTTACGAAACTCCTAAAAATGGCCAGTTTTAGAAACTTCAAGGACCGGTATAGGCCTTAAGATGACAAATATTTAATTAAATTTAATGATAATCGTAATCTCTGTATCAAAACGCAACTTTTGATACCTCTTGCGTAGCCGTAGCTCAAAGTTTTGTATGATTTATTTAGAGTTAACGTTACGAAACCCCTAAAAATGGCCAATTTTAGAAACTTTGAGGACCGGTAGAGGCCTCAAGATGACAAACATTTAATTAAATTTAATGATAATCATAATCTCTGTATTAAAACGTAACTTTTAATACCACTTGCGTAGCCGTAGCTCAAAAAAAAAATCCCCATACACGGACGGGACAGCCTACTGTACAGGGTTTTTCCTTGTAATTTGCCATGCGTTTAAAGGTATTATTTGAAGGAATACAAAATAGTGATTTATGCAAAAGTTTTTGAATTTTTTATAAAGATTTTAGGTATGACTAGTGTTGTAAATGGAAATATTTTCAGTGAAAATATTTCCATGGAAATGGAAATATTGGAAATTTCCGAACGTGTCTTGGAAATATTGAAAATTTTGAAAATATCGTTTTAAACCATCAAAACAAAGATTTCTATATCTTTCTTATACTTTTGTGCAGTACAAATTTCACACTAGAAAAATAATTTTCAAAAAAGTACGTATATAATTTATAGAATTCGCGGTTGGCACTAGGTGAAACATTATAAATAATATAAATTGAAGAAAACACCAAGTATTATGTTTCACTGTAAAGTACGTATATTATTACAACTACGAATAATACAATTTTGATCTTGGGGATTCAGTGATTATTGCTTTTGGCTATTGCTTGCTTTAGAAGAAGTTTAATTGCACTCCCATGAAGACGGCATTGATGCTGAATACAATATTTAAGGTGTGGATGATATCGATGAAGATATGCCTCTTGATCAAGTTGCACAACTTGTGCCTCGTGGTCGTGTGTAATTAATTGTTTAGAAGTTTTTTTTTGTGTTTTTAATACTTATTTCTTTATTTATATTATTATATATATTATTATTTTACGTTTTAACTTTTGGATAACAATTCCACTCATGTAAAAATGACCCCATTTAAAATGTCAGAAATCAAAATTTGCTATCGGATAGAAGCAAAGATAATACTACTACGAATAGATGGTTCATTTAAATGGGGCGTTTTGAATCACTTCGAAGATATCAATGCTTCCGTAAATGCGAATAAAATTAAGTCGGTAACCCCTGCCCCAGCGAAACAAACCGTGCGACATTGCCAATGTCTGTCGCTTGTACCTTATTCGGAACACTAAGTAGCGAAAGCGGGCGGCTAAACGGATTGTGTTTTATCTAGTCGCGTTTCATCACGCCAATAGTAAAAGCCTGCCGGCAACACTGTTTAACTTTCGTTCAAGGATAGCGCGAAAATCTCTCGATGGACATCGGCTCGCGTTAGCCAAAGTCCATTAGGGGTATCAAAAATATAGCATTGAATGGTTCATCTTATCCGTAGTAGTATTATCTTTGATAGAAGGGAAAAAGTTACTGGCTAAAAAGTTGATAAGTTTACGGTTCTATTAATCGTGTGGTCCATTGTTACCTCAGTAGCGACTGTATTTTATATTGTTGATAAATTATTATTTTGCTTTTAATTTTGTTTCATTCGCGCATTTCATTGTCTTACCAAATACCATTCGTACTTGGATTTTGATCCAGATATTTTTTGCATGGTTTTGAATACTTAAATTTAATTCGGCCAAATCTGACCATTTATAGTATTACACCTATGATAAACTTTTATTAGATGTTTAGGTTTTTTAAGTTTTGTAGTTTTTATTTCTAAATTTCCAAAGTTTCCTGATATATTTCCGGAAATATATATATTTCAAGGAAATTTTCCATCACTAGGTATGACATTTAAAAAAACAACTGACGATGACGGTCTGAAAATAGAAAAATGGGGAATAACATATATGTTTTTTAATGAAATACGCTGTATTTTATTGAAAATTAAAAATCTTCGCGTTTTTTTCCATTTTAAAAATATATAACATGTTTATGTTTGGATAAGCAATTTTGTAATAATTTGACTTTAAATTTTCATCCAACATAGTTCTGTTTGGCTCCCACAGCTTACTAGACCTAAGGAGGGGTGCTCCGTTGCATATAAAATGAAAACGTAAAGTCAAATTGTTACAAATCTGCTTGTCCAAACATAGACATGTTTGATATTTTTAAAAAGGGAAAAACTGAAAAAAATCATATTTGCAATAGAATACAGGATGTTAAATAAAAAAAAAATAAATAATAATCTCGATTTTTCTACTTTCTGATATTTAGTTGTTTTTCTAAATGTTGTATCTAAAATCTTCAGAAAAATCCCATAAACTTTTATATAAACCACGTTTTTTAATCAAACTAAGATTGAAATAAAAATATTTTATCTTCATCTCTTCTATGCCATCCGCGCCTAACTCGCCCATCTCTCTCTAACAAAAATTGATTATTAAACGGGCCGGGACTAGTATCTATAGATCATTATATTTTTTTTCTAATCTAGTTTATTTCGTGATGCAGTATTTTGAGTGGACCCACAATTAAGCTCTGTTCAAAATAAGATTTAATACGCTTTACCAAAAGTTAGAGGTTCTGAATATTTGAAAATATTATTTTTGTAGAAGACTGTACAACACACATTAGGTCTGTTCGTTATTCAGTACACTATTTACACTTTTTGGACCCACCTGGACCTAAAATACACTTTCCATAAGAGCAAATACCTAAAAAAAAATAGTGAACACTATTTCTAAACAACAAACAGACCTAGTAAACTTTCAAAAATGAATATCTTTTTAACAAAACGGTAAAAATTCAGGTTTTGTTTTTTTTTAATTTTCAAATACTTCGATTTATATTGTATTAGTTTCTAAAAAATGTCGTAGGAACCGTTTTCGAGATATTCCAAAATGAACGTATGGCCTTTCATACATGACAGATATCGACAATGTTAATTATGCACAATTTGATTGTTAATATCTTGCTTCACAGGCGATAAAAAACATTTTTTTTTTCAATTAGATAAAAGACACTTTTATTAACTATATATTTTAATTTTATTTAATTCTTAGGAAAAGCTGTTTTACAAGTGAACTTCCTTTATAGACCGTGGTTATTTATTTATTAATATTTGCTTGAATAATTTGCCATAAATATTATAGGGCGTTTCCAACCCTGAAAAGTACATTTACCTTTGTTTTAAATAATAATTTTTGTGTGTATATCGCTGTCAGAGGAAGGCGTGTAATTTCTATTTTTACTCCTTTGTTATCCTTTCGCAATTTATTGATTTTTTATTGCCGTCGAAAAAGTCTGTAAATTCCTGCCGTATAGGGTGGAATCTGCCAGGAACTGACCTAGTTCCTGATGTGTATATTTTAAATCCTTGCTTACATCCTGCATACAAATAAATATTTAAACCGGAGTAACCGAAGTAATTCAGCATTCAGTCGATATTGCATCGCATAGTTTGTCTAATGTTTTATAATCTGTTTCTTTTAACATACTTTCTTCTTCCGCTTGAATAAACAAAATACTGGATAATTTTTTCCAGTTAGGTGTTGTAGTATAAGATGGAATTGGATACGACCTTCAGGCATCTGCCAACCAAATGAAAACTATTTTTTATCAAATAGAATATATAAATAAAAGTATCTCGGGGTTGCCTAAAAAATTATGGTCAAGGCTATGATTAACTATTATAAAAACATATAAAAATTTTGAAACCACCTGTATAATGTAGACTCTTATTTTTTTATACCCGCGGTATAGTCTGTCTCAAAGTATACCGTGTTAGCTCTTGCCTTCATTTATGAATTATACCTGCCGACAGCAATAAAACTGCGGATCGGCAGCTATTAAAGGACAGAACATTAGGGACGGACTTTAATAATATAAAGATTTATAATTTATTGTTTATTTAGGCAAGTATAATCTTAAAATTACATTAAGAAATTAAATATATGCAAAGTTTTAATAAATTTATAACTGCATTATCTATACATAATTACATTTTTAATCTAAATATCTAAATCTAATTCTGTTTCACTATCAGACTCATCATTGAGATTAAATTACAATAGGATTTATGTTGTTTTGGATAGAAATGTAAGAGCCCTCAATTCTTATAATGTGAATTTTTCCAGCTCTCAACTGGCATGTTGGGACTTAAAGTAGGTGTAACATTGGTTTCGTGTTCGTCTAGCTTCTTTTTTAGTTTATCCAAGGTAGGAATAACTCCGCTTTCATAAAGACAATATATTTTCCTTCTTATTAGGTCCTGATCACTATTGTTTTTACGGTGAGATTGAAAATCACTACGTTTTTTTCTTTTGTTCAATTCTTCACTAATAATAATATCCCTTATCGATGATATTGGAGTTTTTGTAAGTAGACAGGTTTCTTTTAAAGCTTTTTGTTTAATTAGACCTCTACTGATTAAAGTTTCATACACATTTTTCACAACCTGTTTTGCATCTAATGACAAATGATTTTGACGCGACATAGTTATATTCTCGTAAAACAACTTTTTTGAAACGCACAGTAAAAACGGTTATTCAACACTGCCACTAAAATATTAGCCAAAATATTTATATGCCTAATGGTTAATACTCAAGAAATACCTGGCTCACCCCATCCCCCAAATAATCAAATGGGTTTACCCAATAACAATAGGTAATAAAATCCTTAAAGGTTTATTGGGGTATGGTCCGTCAAAAGCCATAACCATATACTTTGAGACAGACTATACGTTAGTATTTAGCTAACAAAAATCTGCTTTATAGGAAATCCTGTATATAAAAACCCTTAGATAATGGACACCCTTATAAAACAGCCACGGCCAGACAAATCTCAATTTTTATAACCTATTTCAGGTAAATCAACCTTTTTATATTGGCCGGAAATTCTTTGGGCTAATTTGTGTTTTATTATTTTATGATTGTATTCTGTAAATTTTTAAGGTGACAATACCCAACAATAATATGTATGGCTAGGTTCAATTAGGGTTAGTGGCTTGGGGGATTATCTTTACATTATATTTTTAGTTGTGTCTTAAATCGATAAAAATAAAGTTATCGTGTTCGGAATCGAACAATGTCCCAATCCCCAAAACGAAATCGTTTGTCACTGAAGGAAAAAAAATGATGTTATCGCGAAAAGTGAAAAGTACGCTTTGGGTTGGAAAATAATATTTTTAGGAATAAAGCTAAACTATGTTTGAAGAAGTTGTTAATTTAGAACAAAAGAGGAAATTCCTGAAGTCGGGAGGATTGGCAATAGATCAAGTCGTCTACAATTGGTTCTGCAAAGCAAGAGGTAAAAATGTTCCAATATCTGGACCCTTAATTAAACAAAAAGCACTTGAGGCAGCAAAAATTTTAAAAGTGGAAAATTTTGTAGCCTTGAATGGGTGAACAACTCTCTTACCTGGCAATACTGGCCACCCTTCTATAAAGGCCAATTATTCTTAATTTTATGATGGCCGTTATAGACAAGTTTTAATGTACTACTAATTATTTTTTCTTCGATTTCATAAAGTCTTTGGACATTTTTGAAATTTACTATGAAGATAGTTCAGTCGTAAAATGGATTTTCTTAAGAATTAAATAAAATTAAAATATAAAGTTAATAAAAGTTTCTAAATGAAAAAAAAAACGAAATTTTTTTATCGTTTGTGAAACGAGATATTAACAATCTAATTGTGCATAATTAACATTGTCGATATCTCTTATGTATAAAAGCCATGCATTCTTTTCGGAATATCTCGAAAATGGTTTTTACGATATTTTTTAAAAACTAATGCAATATAAATCAGAGTATTAAAAAATTAAAATACTGAATTTTTTGACAGTTTTGTTAAAAAGATACTGATTTTTGAAAGTTTACTAGGTTTGTTTGAAAGGTTTATTTTATGACTAGGTGGGTCCAAAAGGTGTAAAATAGTGTAAACTATAAATGAATAACGAACAAACCTCATGTGTTGTGTGTTCAGTCTCGTAGAAAATTAATATTTTCAGGCCTGGAGAACCTCTAACTTTTGTTAAAGCGTATTCGATCTTATTTGGAACAGCGATACTTCCTTCAAAATACTGCATCACGAATTAAGCTAAAATAGGAAAACATAAAATGATCCGTACTGGTGCTAGTCCCGGCCCGTTCAACAATCAATTTTTGTTAGAGAGAGAGATGGGCGAGTTCGGCGCGAGTGGCATGGAAGAGACGAAGATAAAAGAGGTTCATTCCAATCTGGGGATGAATTGTGGACGGGCCGGGCTTTACTTACTAACTGTCGCAAGTGAACTATGTTAAAGCAAATATTAAAATATGTTGGTACAACTCGCGTCTAGAGATACCCCGTGATCACGAGCTTCTTGACGGTGTTGACACATGAAACGTTTTATTATGCAGGGACTCGGCTAAAAAATTACATTTTAATGTAATAATTTAGGGTCTTTTTTAATACGCACCCACATTTTTACGTCTGAAATATAATAGGGGAAAATAAAAAGCCGCTTTGCTAACCAGAACTAACCATGATCGACTAGAACTTAGGGCTTTTGAATTTGTCTAAATTATTTGTAGAAGTTATAAACAAAATTTTAACAACGTATTAGATATAATTATATCTATCTAATTACACCTTTAAAAAAATTGTAACTTCTACCATATCAAAAATTATAAAAAATGTGTTAATAACTTCTATGTAGGGATACTTTAGACAAATTTAAAAGCCCTAAGTTCTAGTCGGTCAAGGTTAGTTCTAGTTAGCAAAGCGGCTTTTTATTTTCCCCAATCATATATTAGACGTAAAAATGCGAAGACGTATTAGAAAAGACCCATGATTTGCTTTTTTTATATTAAATGCATTATTTAGAAAAAGCCTACTTTTTAAATAACGCGCCGGTTCTCTGTATAATAAAGCATAGGCGTGTTGTTAAATTCATCGATGAATCGTGCGCACTAATCGCTTTTTCATCAAGCCGTTTTTAAATTAATTGATAGAAAAGCGCTAAAGAAAGATGGCCGTTGTTTTAGTAGTATATGGACAAGGATAAAACTAGCGGTAATCTAGTGTGACGCCACGATAGATTTCAGCGCTAAACCATCTGATGAATTTAACAACACGCCTCATGTTTCATGTGTCAACACTGTCAAGAAGCTCGTAATCACGGGGTATCTCTAGACGCGAGTGTTGGTACACGCTCTATCATTTCATACATATTTTATCAATTTATATTAGCATAAATATCTCCTATTTTTTTTTCTTTTCAAGAAATAAACCACAAAAAAAATTATTGGCCCCTAATTTCTTTCGTATCTACTTTTTATTTCGTTTTTGGTGGATCTGTTATGTCAAAAAAGGGTGATTGGAAAATAGGGAAATTTTTATCTATTGAACCGAGTAGAAAATTTTATCGAACACTCGTCAAAAACATATTTCCCAATTTATAGGAAAAATGTATGCTCGTTTTTTTGTTTTATAATTTCACTGCCGCTGATCAGTTATCGATCCTTTTCCGATTATCTTAAGCACGTAATTGTCGGAAACAATCACGTGCAGAATTTTCTGGGCCACACGACTTTTTCCTCTAATGCGTCGTTTTTATACGAGGACGCAAGATCGATACCTACAGACGTCTTTAAGACGTGACGTGCATGGTACGTGTTTTTGCGTGATCTGTTTTATAATTTTTATTGCTGTTACCAACCTTATAATTTTTTTTTGCAATAATGGGGCCCCACTTTTTTGGGATGTAAACTCAAACTGATTTTTTTTTTTTTTGAGTTATCAAATATTTTTATTCTTTAAAATAGAAGAATTTCACAGAAAAATTAGAAACGTCAATTTTTCGATTAAACAAAATTTTTGATAAAAAAAATTGAAAAATTCAACTTTTTTGAAATTATTTGTCTTTACACGTAGAATATTAAACAAATCACTAATGAAATTGCTAAATTTAAATGGATGCATTTTATGAACGAGAGACTTGAAAAATACTAGTCCAGTAACTGAAGACCTAAAAGTACCCAAAGCTGTAAATAAATCTGTAGAGTTTTCATTTGTGGCGCAATTCTTAGGTCTTCGCGGATGCTTTCGAGCGAGAAAAATATCACGATTCCGACGTGGAAACCCGCTGAAAATGGCCTCCAAAGTCCCAAAAATGAGTTTCCCGCGAATATCTGCCAAAATATGCAAATTAAAGAATTTTTGTTTAGACAAAAAATGAAGATCACCTCGAAATCTACAAAAATGGTCCTTAGCATCTTTTTCGCAACAGCCATATTTTTCGCAAAAACGGCCGTCAAAAAATTCATAATATACAGATTTTCTAGAACTTCGGAAACGGCTAAAAAATGCAGATGGGCAAAACAATTTTTTATCAAAACGCAAGAAAAATGGTGAAAAAAATTTTCTGGGATCATTGAACACTTGCTAAGGTCTCATTATAAAAAAGAAATGTTAATAACAAACCATTTTTTTAATAAGTATCAAAAGTTTAATGAGATACTCTCAAAATATTGTGAAAAAAAACTTTGACCGCTTTTTTTAATGTTCTACAAAAATCAGAATGAACCCAAACTCATATGCAATGATAGATACGGGTTTTCCCATTCTAATAAACTTTGAATGTTTAAAAAATGTACATTATTGCCCTAGCAATGGAACAATTCGTCCGCCCGCTTATAAGTGAATCCATGAAGATAGCGGCATTCTAGCGGTAGAGCGGCAGCTGAAACGGGGACTTTTGGTTCCCGTTATCTCATAAACTATTGATTTTTCGAAAAAAATTATTAGGATCATTTTTGTAGATTACAAGGTTATTTTCATTTCGCATATTTTGGCAGATATTAGCGGGAAACCCATTTTTTCCTGCCACTTTCAGCCCTTTCCCACCTGTTAATGTTGATAAAACTTTTTTCGCTCGAAATCATCCCCGAAGACCTAAGAATTGCGCCACAAGGGAAAACTGTACAGATTTATTTACAGTTTTGTCCCTTCATTTACTGGATTATACCAATTTTTTTATTTTCAAAATAAAAACTACTACCAAAAAATTGTTTTTTTTATTTTTCTTGAAAGATTTGTTAATCCGCCGTAAAATAGAACAAAATTTAAAAAAACATGTCAATACCTTTATTTTTCGATTTTTTATGGCGAAAAATAGGTGGAGTCCCACTAATGCACTATTACCAATTTTTTGAATTGAATATTTTTTGTAATAATATTTAGGCTTGTTTATTGCGAATTTATTCATTATGTAGAGCTATTGATTAAGACATTCATTTTCCGGTTTTAGTATTATAAATTACCAGTTTTCTATTGCTTTTTTTAAGTCATGAAATGATTTCTATTGACGACAACGGAAAATTGTAATGTATGAATACAGTGTTTTGCAAAAATCACGATTTCTTAAGTGATGTAATATTTTTCTTTACGAAAATTTCGTAAATAAGTCGAAAACTAAATTCTAAACAATTTTGTTAATACGTTTTTTCCATATTTTAACTCCTAACCTCACACATTGGCATTTCTTGTCATATTTTTATTAAAATTACCTAAAAAGGAAAATATACCACTAGTTTTCCTAACAAGTGCCGAAAGTAATACTTTCCCGCATGCAATTGCCGTTACCCGAACAACGCGTGATAATTTTTTAACTTTAACAATATTACTCTGTTTTTTTTTAAGTTATCTTCTTAATGTGCCATACTCTATGCAGAGCGTAGGCGCCCTCTCGCACATATCTCTGTTGCGTACCAATTTACACAGATATGCGGGACCACCGGCTTAACGTGCCTTCCGAAGCACATGTGAGAGGGTATACTAGGCAGAAATACTACACAGTGGTTTGCCATTGCCATCTGTGAGGTGACGAGCTATGAAAAAGTCCAATGGACAGTGCGGGAATCACGGTCTTCACGGCTGAGAGGCGGGTACGCTGCCACTCCACTAGCTCGCCACATATATAAAGTTATAATTTTGTTAATTGACAAGTGTCTAACTTGTTGAAAAACTAACTTTAAGTTACATTTTCAACGGGAGTAAATTTTTGAACTGTTCCAAATACATACATCATAATTTTTAAAAAAATTACAATTCATATTTAATACCCTAAAACAAATATTTAGTGTGACGTACTCAGTTTTAACGACGAGTGCGCAACCAAAACTGTCGCGCGGAGGCCCATTTTCAACGTTAAATTAAAATTATAAATAATGGAGATAGAACTCGAGAGTTGGGACTTTTTTATTGGAAATTTCCTCTTTTTTATGGCTTTTTGCAATTTTCGCTATCTCTTATTGTTTTTGAGTTATCATTTAAAATCGAAATTACTTTTTTTAATTTTTATTTCCAAAATGCTTTTCTCAGATTTGCATTTCGCGTCGAATGAGCTATCGCTCATATTTTTCGAAGCCTTTTAACTATTTTTCGCAGGAAACACACTTCGACTAACCTACTAAAAGATAAAACAAGATCCTTATTTTGTCTTTCAATTTTCTTTATGCTTAAAAGTTTTTTTAAAGTTTCATATATAGAATTAGAAATAAATTAATGAATTATTTTGCGGTTAGTACGTCACAATTGATTTACTAATTCACAAGTTGTTTCATTGTTTTTATTTCTAAACATGACTATTTTCCACATAAATAATTAGACAGTCATAATTATTAATAGTAGGTATTCGCGTGTTAAACAGTTTAATAACCATAATCGAGTTAATTTAATCATCTCCAAACGCACAGTTTAGTGTTCCTAACACCAGCAATAATACTTCTACATAAATAAATTAGCATTGTGTGATATAAACTGAAAAAACGTTTGTTCAAGGCCGGAATTTACGTATGTATATGTGTATTATCCGTATATGATGTGATTTAAAAGTATTGCAAGATAACGTGGTACATACGAGTACACTTATAATATTTGACAATTATTGTAGTGGCGTCGTTATGGACTAATTATTTTCGGGTAAATTTTCTACTTAAATCTTACTAAAAAGTTGTATTACTGTGGTAAAGACTGGGTGTTCGACACATGAGTAGACATACGTAAATTTGAGATAGGTGGTGCCTTCTGCTATGCGGTCCACCCAGATATTCTGACCTGGGCCCTAAGAATTTTTTTCCAAAATTTTTAATTTTCGAATTTCAAACTGAAATAACTTTTTGAAAAATCATCAGCATCTTTTATTACCCACCTGCTTAATGTGGATTTTCTCTATCCATTGCTCGATTTTACATGCAATAGAATTGACATTGCCAATTAGCTTTTTATTCTCAGAATCCTGTGGGTACAAATTTAGTTTGGTTAAATGTAAAAAATCTACGATAGGCTAGCATCTCAAGTTTCGCGTTAAAAAAATATTTTTAAAATCATTAATGTTCTTGATCAGAAATAATTGTAATGCAATTGTCCGTCCCAACATGTTCTTGAAGGCCAACGAATTTCGGTATAAAATAGTAACAGTACATACTCACGAGTCCATGTCAACGCCTAGTTTTTTGAATTTACCAATTTCTGTTATTTTTTCGGATGAATTTTTGGGTTGTCCGTTTTTATTGTCGTGGCCCACTTTAAGGGTCTTACGGACAACCGGTGGTCCGAGGATCATGGGTTGGGATCCACTGATTTAAAGAAACAGATCAGTAGAAAACTTGCCAAGTCAAAAAAGAGTGGAACAAAATTGTCGACGGAACTTGGTCCTTATTTTACTTAAGTATTTTTGGTATGATATAACCCATGAATCTATTGTCACCCCCCTGTTCTCCTAATTATTAAGCATAGAAGGAATAAAAAATTTATTTCGCCTTTTAAAAGGCTTCAAGTTGAACGTTTTATCGGAATTAGTGTTAAATTACTTTAAATAGTCGATAGGCTGATTCATTGGATTAAGCGGCGTTGAGGAGATGCTCATATTTTATACTTTTTTTTATTGGCTTATTGTTCTCAGTTTTTTTTGCTAGAACATTTTCCTTTAAGTTATTTATATCCGCACTGTATTCTTCAAAAAAGTTTGTGTTTTTTTTATGCCAGTAGTGCATTACTGTTATTTTGTCACACAAACCATCAGCAGGTACCTCCAAAAGCACATGTATCGAGATCTGATGAATTTTCTTTTTCCTCCTGAATGTATTTTTCTAAATAATCCCTAAAATGTATGTACAAGTGCCTTGATGGAATTACAATGTCTAATTCTTTCTCATTTAAATTTATTCCTCTATCTGAAAATAGAATAATTACATTAAAAAATCCTTGCACCACATGGGAAACTTTTTTAGTATTGATTTAAAAAAAAAATTTCTTGATGGTAACAGTTAGTACTTCTCTTTGCCCTAACCCAGCTCATCCATCATAATAAAGGCTTATTTTTTTTTAAGTAGAAAAACTCCTTATTTATGAAAATTTGTATACAAATATATCATTAAGAAAAAAACTTACCTGCAAATACTTGTATCAAAGAGTTCAACCCCCAGGAAACCAGCAAGTTATTCATTATATTAATAGGTATACTTACTAAAGACAGAATAATTAGGACCTACACAAGCATTGACTTTAACCATTGAATTGAACCCTGAACCTGTTGTCGTTCATTTCAGCCAGCGCCGAAGTTGCCGAATACCGAGATGAAGGTGGGACGTTGTTTTTAATTTTAGCTATCGTTAAATTAAATATACGCCGCATTGAAATAATGGTCACGATATTGTGCCAATCACAGAATTGTTTAAGGCAAAGGGAATATTGGTATTCACCGTACGACACTTTTAATTTAACCCACATTAAGTTTCCATTGCAATAAACATTGCAAATTTTTCCTGGATTACATAAGCTTTAAACACAATAATTTCTGTGATTTTTAAGGAAGTACAGATTTCCATTAGTTTTAAATATATAGAATCATTTACATAATAACAAGATATTTTAACTTAATACTAATTTGATATGGTCTGAATATTATACTTGCAATAGCATCAATTATTTTTCCTCAATTGTCCCAAACATAATTAAATAAACTTTAACTTTTATTGGATAAATAAAAAATCAAACAATCAAAGCCTTGTTATTTAATATATTAGAGTGTTTTTTCTGTGTATATAAACTATGAGAGATACAAAAAATTTCATAAAACAAAAAATAGAGCTTTTTAAATTGTTTATAAAAAAAGTTATATAAACATTTTTATTAGGATAAATAGTAAAGAAGATATAAACGAAAATGTAATTTTGACAAAAAAAAATCAGTCCAAAATAGGAGTTTTTTTTAATTAATGTGATTTTTGGGTTTTTTAATTATAAATCTTTTATTTCTTTTATTTGAATCCCAAATTACTCAAAGTTTTCAGAAAAAATCCAAAAATTAAAAAATAATAATTTTAACATTTTTTCCAGGGGTAGGTATACCTTGAAAAAAATCTGAAAACTCGGTTTTTTAATTATAACTTGAAAAATATTGCATTTAGACAAAAATGTTATATAACTTAAATTAAAGGTCTTGTAAAAATACAAAGTTTATGTTATATAAAGTTTCGTGTATCTTTTATAGTTTTTAAGATATTGACGTTTTATCATACCTTCTTCTTCTTCCCTGGGAGCCGTCTTCATTAACTACTGGAGGCCGCGCAGCCTTATGGGCTTTTTGTGCCTAATCTCCCATTGTCTTTTATATCAATCCTTCCATTAGTCTTGTTCCTTCTACAAGTCTGTATAACCTCGAGACTGGTTGGTTGATATATTCCTGTGGGCTCATTTCCGGTTGCCCAAATAATGCCTGTCTTTTGTGATTTAACTCTTCACATTCACACAATATGTGGTAGGCTGTTTATTCCCCTTCGTCGCACCTTCTGCACTTGGGTCCCCATTGTATGAGCCTATCTTGTGTAGGTGTCCTCTTAGGCTATCATGCCCTGTTAGCAACCCTACTGTTATGAGAAGTATTTTCCTACTTTTTCTGAGTAGTTCTTTCTTCGTTCTTTTGGATGGGCCTCTTATGAAGCTTTTTGTCTTATTCTACTGAGGTTTCCCAGTATTCTTCGTGTTTGTTTCGGATCCATTCCCTGGTTTGCCCTCGTGCTGTGGTTTTGGTCACTCCAAGGGCAGGTTTTGGCCCAAAGTATGGTGTGGATGATCCCTGTCTCGCTAGCTCATCCGCTTTTTCGTTGCCTTCTATCCCCGAATGTCCTGGTACCCACAAGAGAGTTACTCTGTTGCGTTTTCCCAGGACTTCCAGTTCTTTGGCATTCCCATGTCAGCTTGGACGTTACCTTGGGGTTTACTAGTGCCCCTAGTGACGCTTGGCTGTCCGTTATTATGCAGATCCGCTTGTTTTTATAAGCCCTCCTGTTATTTTCTTTTGCACAGTGCAGTAAAGCATATATTTCCGTTTGAAATACAGAACTGTGTGTTCCTAGTGGAATGGAGAATTGTGAATTCCTCATTTCACTGTACACGCCCTCTCCAGTTCCCTGCTCGGTTTTGGAACCATCCGTATACCAGATGATGTCTTCAACCGTGCCGGGGAGATCGGGTTGCTGCCACTCACTTCGATCTGGAATTTTCATCATACTTTAAAAAAATCCTGAAAATTTGGTTTTTTGATTATAACTTGAAAAATATTGCATTTAGACAAAAAGATTATATAACTTAAATTAAAGGTCTTGTAAAAATACATAGTTTATGTCATATAAAGTTTCGTGTATCTTTTATAGTTTTTAAGATATTGACGTTTTATCTAAAATTAGGCCTTTGTTCGATTTTTGCTGTATGATCCTCAATTTTGACTCCAGATTCGTGTTTAGCGGGAAAAAAACTTGGTCCGACACTCAGCACACACCACTTTTTTTGTGGCCTTATGTAATATTTTACTTAAAGGATTCGGTTCCACTTAAATTAAGGAAAATCCTATACAGTTTGGACTTTAGACTTTAAAACTCATTAATTATGTTTTACAGTTGTCGTCACACTGCCCAGGACCTATACCAAGCAATTACGTTTAATGGTAATTTGGCAGCTATAGTTGATAAAATAAGTATACCTACTTATTATTTTTCCATTATTAATCTAAAGGTCGACAATTACGTTAATATTATTTAGCGACTCCTTAACAATTTTATTTTTTTTTCTATTTATTATTCAATACTGATATACTAAGTAATAAATAAATATTTGACACATTATGTACGGAAAAGAATGACTTTTGTAAATTAAAAAATGAATTTGAGTAAATATTTGTAAACCGCTTTAATGAAGTGTGGTTTTTCTTGGATGTAATGCGGAAAATTGAAAATGTTACTGTGCTAGAAATAGAAAACAATTATAAGTTATTATTTAGATTTGGCCGGAGATTAACTATTAAAAGTTCGCAATATAATGCGGAATTTTTTTATTTAATTACTAAAACGCTTAACAGAAATTTTGAGAGAAAGTGCACTAATTTTAGCGACCGGTGTTCGGGAAAAAGGTCAAACTTATGGTCTTAGTTGGGATAGTTTGTGTGTGAGTGCCTGTATTAACATATTTTTTTGGGAGGTAAAATAAAAGTAACTCGTGAAAATTTTCGCAATAATTTATTTTTATATAGGTAGCCAAATAAGTTCGTGAGGTTTTTGGTAGAAAAATATAAATTTTTATTAAGAAACAATAAGACACTATTTATTCGTCGAAGTAATTACCAACCCACCAATGACTTTTTGCCAACGTGGAACCAATTTTTGTATGTCGGTATTGTAGAACTCCCTGGATTTGGAGTCAAAAAATTGGCGGACTGCATTTATTATACCATCTCGAGTTGTAAACTGTCGGTGCCTCATAAAGTTGTCAAGAGACAAAAAAAGGTGATAATCACTTGGAAATGTCGGGAGAATATGGCGGGTGCGGTAACGTTTCCCAGCCGAGTTCAGAAATTTTTTCTCGGGTCACTCTTGCGGTATGAGGCTTGGCGTTATCCTGCAAGAATATCACTTTTTCCCATTGATCAAAGAAGGCTGTTTCTGGATGAGTGCTGCTTGTACTCGTTGAAGCTGCTCACAATACAAGTTAGCAGTGATGGTTTGACCACTTTCCAAAAACTCATAATGGACAATTTCAGTTGCTGTCCACCAAACACATAACAAAACCTTGTTTGGGTGCAAGGAAGCCTTGGGCGTGTGTGGTACCGAATCAGTAGGCGACAACCAATAATACGAACGCTTAGAATTCGAAAACAAGGTCCATTTTTCGTCGCAAGTTAATAACCGATTAAGAAATGGTTCATTAGCGTTGGGTGAAATGTTTGCTGAAAAAATGGTAAGACGATTTAATTTGTTATCATTTGTCATTTCTTGTGGGCCCATTTGCTTAACTTCCACGTCTTCTCTAGCTGATGAAGATGCAACCGAATAGTTTCAGGACTCACATTAAATATTTCTGCAAGTTCTTAACACGTTGTCCTGGCATTTGCGTCCACAACCTGTCGAAGATCCTCGTTGTTCATGATTTTTGGTCTCCCTGAGCGCGGTTCATCGCTCAAACTGAGATCTTCCGAAGAAAATTTTTTGAACCACTTCTTTGCTGTTCGATCACTAACGGCATCATCTCCGAATGCGGTACATATTTTTCGCGCCGCCGCTGCAGCTTTTGTACCAAGTTTGTATTTATACAGTAAACAACTTCGAATTACTGTTTTATTCGTCGCCATTTTCAATTATTAAAACTAGGAATGTAACAATTTTCAGCAACTTTGTATGTGTGTGAAAAAAGAAAAATTCATACTAAAGTGACAGCAGGTAAGAAACAATCGCTATCGATCAACAACATAAACAATATCAATGGCAATGTGCGATATACAGCAACCGCACGAACTTATTTGGTTACCTGATATTACGATTTTCGATGGGACTATAAAGGCAAAAGTGCATTAATCAACTTAACTTTAACTTTTGTTGATAAAGCCTCGTACTTTGCCTCAGTGAAACAGTGGGAAAACGAATTTAATCCTGGTCGCTAGTCGCTCACCGCTGATAGTCTCGAGGGTGGTACAAAATTAGTTGTGTCATAAAACATTGATGCTGTGCAAAAACTAATAATGTAAGATCGTCATGTAGGCTATTGACTATGAATTATAGAAAGGAGCTACAACGTTAAAGGTGTTTAATTGTTTCTTACGTTCAATTCATCCTAAAATACGGAAAAACCGCGGCGTGCTACCATTTTAAGGGGCGTATTTTCGGTTTTTTAATTACAACTCAAATTCTGTGCACTTTCTTTACACATACGTTAACAAAAAATGTATTTAAAACTAAATTTTCTATCGAAATGTCTCATATTTAAGACAAAAAAAATTGACAAATATACATTCAGAAAACGAACCAAAAAGGTCATTTTAAAAAAATTTTAACCCATATTTTTTCTACCGGAATGTAGGTATAGGTATTGCAGTAGAAAAAGAAGCTATCATATTCTTTAAAACTGTTTTTTTGTAAAAGTCTTTATGATTTGAAATAAACCTCTTAAGGTACTTCACTCGCGACACAAAATTATCGCCTTATAGTTTATTTGACAAAAAAAAAATAAGAAAATTATATTATAAATTTTACCAATTAAGAAATATATTAAATAAAAAAATTGCTGCTAATAATATATAACTCTTTGATTGAGTCTATACTTAGAAATTGCATTATAATTTGGGGAAGCTCTTATAGTACTACCCTCAAAATGTTATCTACATCTCAAAATACAGTCTTAAAAATATTACTAAGTAAACCACGACTTTATGCAACAAATTTGCTATATCACGAAAACAATATTTTAAATATTAGAAACTTGTACACTTTAGCCTGTTTAAATTACATACCTAAAATAAAAAATCTTTTTTCCTCAGGAATGCATAATTATGCAACAAGAACAATAACAAATGAAAATCTCCATCTACCTCTATTACATAACGCATTTTGTCAAAAATCCATGATTTATTATGCTCCAAAAATGTATAATATGTTACCTTATTCAATTAAAACTTTAGTAAATAATAATATAAGATTATATAGAAAACAAGTTAAATTTTTTATTTGTGAAAATAAAAACTATTTTAGTTCGGTTTTTTTGTAGATTGTGTTACATGTGTCTTTATTCATTTAAATAATTAATTCTTTTTTATCTGATCATTAACTTGTTTGTCCAAGTGGCCATGTCGAGGTCTAAGCTCTGCATCATGTATTTTTTACCATCTACGTGGTAATAGGTGGAGAGATACAGCACACAAATTGTATTTTATACGATTTAGGCATAATCTCTTCATCCGGCATCATGGATATTCTGACCCTATATAGTATATTGCTTTATTTAAATTATTTAGTTTTTATATGTATAATTTTTGTTAACTTTAGGGTAGATGTTCTGTGATTTAACTTGTAATTTGTTATTACCTTTTGTAATATATGAGTATGAGTATAGTAAGTAAAGCCCGGCCCGTCAAAAATTAAAATAAAGATTGGGATGAACATCTCTTATCCTCGTCTCTTCCATGCCATCCGCTCCCAACTTGCCCATCTGTCTCTAGCAAAAATTGATTGTTGAATGGACCCCAAATTTAGCGCTGTTCCAAATAAGATCAAACACGCTTTACCAAAAGTTAGATGTTCCCAATGCTTGAAAATATTATTTTTGTGGGAGACTGTACACAGAACACATGAGGTCTGTTTGTTATTTAGTTAAAACGGTCAAAAAAATCTTTTTTTTAATTTTTTAATACGCTGATTTATATTGCATTAGTTTTTAAAAAAATATCGTTAAAACCGTTTTCGAGATATTCCTAAATGAATGCATGGCTTTCATACATGACAGATATCGACAATGTTAATCATGCACATTTTGGTTGTTAATTTCTCGTTTCAGAGACGATAAAAAAAATAGTTTTTTTTCAATTAGATAAGACACTTTTTTACACCTTATATTTTAATCTTATTTAATTTTTAAGAAAAGCTGTTTTACGAGTGAACTACCTTAAGTACTGAGATATAAATATTAGCCTAACTTTTTTGACTTGGCAAGTTTTTTACTGATCTGTCAATATCAGAGGTTCCCAAACTTATTTCGTCTAACGCCCACTTTGAAAATCAGTTATTTTGTAGCGTCCCACATTTTTTTTTCACCTTAAAAATCTTAATTATTGGTCTCGACCTGGAGTTAATTAAACCTATATTCTAACGACACTTTTCTAACCAGGAGGGAGCACTAATAATGCAACTATTCAATATTAAAATATCTTTTATTCAAAATTAACAATAATTCAACATTGAGCAATATTAATGATTTTAACTTTACAATAATAAAGTATCGGTGGGGCGGAATTGGGAGGGCAAGCGAGTGCGGTCGTGCATGCGGCGGAACGTCACGTCTAAGAGGTGAAGTTCGAATCTTTTACTGAATCGATTCATTTGATTCATTCACTTAAAAAGATTCGTTCGCAACCGATTCACTTTATTATCAGAGCGGTCGGACTCGGTCGGTTTTGAATTCCACAAAAATGTGATAGTTATCCTAAATAAACAAATGATTTGCATTTATTTTATTTTGGTATAATTATTATTTTAAAAAATATATTTGGAATAAAACTTTCAAAAACTATAATTAGTAAAACCTACAAATGTACCTACAAATAAGTCTTTGTTCAAAAGAATAGTTAAAACAAATAAAAAAAAAGTTCTTTTAATTGCCAAATAGGTATATAGCCAAAACTGACTCGAACCGACAATACGCATAAATTGTTTGCCTAATACGAGTACACATCAACAAAATCAAAATATAACAGACTGCTTGCCACTTGCCAGGTCGTAGCACAAAAACGACCGATTTGCCGTCATAAAATATCGAATCTTCGGGTTCGAGTCCGCTTCTGACTTAGTCACATTATGAACGAAACGAATCATCCAAACTAGGTTCGTTTTTCATCGCAGAGCGATCGAGCAAGTGGTTTAAAAAAGATCCGAATCCACTGAAAACAGGGAATTAATTTATTCGAATCAGTGCACTGATTCGTTCTTTTTGAACGAATCGTTCGCGAACGACACACCTCTAGTCACGTCAGCCGCCGGACGGTCGCGAGCCGCGGCTGTGTATTCGGACCCCTGCACTCCGCAAACACGGACTGACGAACGTTGACAGGCTAAAATACAGGATTGTACAAATAAATCGGACAATATTTGTTCGCACATGTGAATTATGAAACCTTCTAATTTTAATTTTATTTTTTCTTTTTTTTTTACTAGATTAGGTACATAAAAAAATCCGGCGTTCGGCAAGTGCTCTGCTTGGCCGCAACAGTATATACATATTTTTAATACGTGTCTTCGAAGGTGGGGACCTCACCTGCGACACTTGAAGGACGAATATCTTTCAGTGTTTGATACCTATTACTAAATATCTTAAGATATAAATTTATAGCGTTGTGAACGCATTAAAAATATTAAATATTTAATATATTTTTAATTTATATTTATACAATAAAATAGGATAAAAATATGAATTAATAAATGGATGTTGTGTAGTTGAAGAATTTTAATTTCAGTGAGTTTTAAAATATGAAGTAGCTGAAGTTACAAATCATCCATCGCCCCCCAAAATCACATCAGCGCCCCCCAATTTTTTCTGGGCTTCTTACCGCCCCCCTCTAGGCCTCCAGCGTCCACAAGGGGGCGTTATCGCCCACTTTGAGAAAGACTGGTCTGTATTAATAGAAAAAACGGTATTAATGGAAAAATAATATTCATTAATACAGACAGATCAGTAACAAACATGCCAAGTCAAAAAGAACTTGGTCTAATTTTAGATATCATTACTTTAAGAGGCCCAGATTTTTGTATAGGAACGTTAGTCCTTATTTTACATAAATAGTAAAACTATGCCGAATATTATTACCCATTAATTATCGGATATGATATAACAAGCTACAAAAGAACACATTTTTTTTAAATTTAGCAAGCGTTAATAAACAAATTCGATATGATCACACCCTTATTTACAATATAAATAAAACGTGATTCATGAATCATGAATAAGTATGGTATGACAATTTATTTTAAGTGGTGCAAGTGTTAAGGTAAAGCTTGCCTGATTACTGGACAAAAGCCAGACTTTACTACGATACCGCGAGTGTGGTCCGTTGTTACACATCAAACATATTAATGTTGTATTGTAAGCGTTTTTTACGCCTAACCCGAGAGGTGTCGACGATATTGACTTATGATCGACAAAACGCAAAACGAAGGGTCTATAAATAGAAAAATGTCTTAAATTTTACCGATTGACGACTTCAAAAACATTTATTGTACGTATTTTTTAAGTAATAAATGGAAAAAACACTGTAACAGCACATTAAGATAATCATAAAAAAAGATATGAGAAGCAACAATTTATGGAACTCTCATTCGTAAAGTTAATATTTGCGGATTAAGGGATTGTATACAGTAACAATTTTCCAAAAATCGTTTTTTAATATTGTACTGTATGTCGCACATCACTATCAGAACTGTAGTATCTTAAAAATTTAACAAAATGGCTTTTTTAATGAGAATAAAGATTTTATCCTAAGTTCCATTAACAACCACAGAAACTTGGAAATCCAACCGCCACGCCAGTATGAATAATCAAAAATGTAGGCGTGCTCCTATTGAAAAGCTTATCCTATTTTTTCTCTCCTTTAATATTTACTTTTTACGACTGCTTGCCGTTCTGATTTTAACCAATTTATTGTTAATGTAAATAAAGATTCTTGGACGATAATAAAAAGGCCCAAATTGAAACTTTGAATTTTCACGAATATGATGTGCAAAAAAAGGCTGAATTTTACCCCCATCTTCTTTGAAATTTAGATATAAAAGATAAAAAAACTTAAAATATTCTTGAGGAATAAAAATGATTGCTTGAAGCAGAATGAATATGAATTTAAGTTTTTTAATAGTTTTGATGGCAAGAATCATCGTTGGTAGGATAAGTTTCGGATAGAATTAAAAAGTACATTAAATTCTCAATCACCTCCAAGGATGCCAAAAATGTATGTATTTTTTTTGCAGGACCGTTTCGGTCCTCATCTGAATTGGAAATTAATGTTTTGTGAAGCGATTGATTTTGATAGCTATTATTGCCAAGAGCTAACTATTGTGCAATAGGAAACAAAAGTTTCGGTCTACTAGACTGGATAAATTAAAGGCATAAAGCTTTGAATCACTTTACCGTATATTTAATTGCTAACCGATTAGGAAGTTATGGCAAGACCACCAATTTATTTAGTCATGCATTAAATTAAAAGTATGTTAATATATTTTTAAATTATTACACAGAGTGTCCCAACTTTATACAATAAATATCTCTGCGTCTGTACATGATACAAAAAAAAAATAAAATAAAAAATGTGTGTTTGGTAACGCTAATTTTATTAACAGTATTGGTAAATATACAGGCTGTCCCGAAAACAGAGTTTTCATTGTTAAGTACGTTTTTTTTTAAATGGCAAGTCCTGTATATTTTGCCAAATTTTGACTCTTTATTCAATGTTACATCAAAAATGTATATAACACTATAAGTCAATTATTGCTGGGTTTTAAGATAACCACATATAATTGTAGTATTATCTGATTTACTTATGTAATAATTAAAAACGATTAAAGAATAAAAAAATAGTATAACATCCTATAGTAAATTTTTAAACTGCTGACCGTTTTTTAGTACTATTTTCTGTCATAATTATTTTAAAATAATTCTTTTAGTGTTTGAGTGACCAATTTAGTTCCTTTATTAGTTACTTAATTATCTCAAAAACCAGCAATAATTATCGTAGAGTTTATTTGACATTTTTGATATAAAATTGAATGAAGAGTCAAAATTTGGTAAAATATACAATTTAAAAAAACGTACTTAACAATAAAAACTCTGTTTTTGAGACACCCTGTATATTTATCAATACTGTTAATAAAATAAGTGTTACCAAACACACATTTTTTATCTCAGGTTTTTTTCTGTATCATGTACAGGAGCAGCGATATTTAGTGAATAAATAGAGTTGGAAAACCTTGTATAGTCTGTCTCAAAGTATACCGTGTTAGCTCTTGCCTTCATTTATGGATTATACCTGCCGACCGCAATAAAACTGCGGATTGGTAGGTATTAAAGGACAGAACATTAAGGACGGACTTTAATAATATAAAGATTTATAATTTATTGTTTATTTAGGTAAGTATAATCTTAAAATTACATTAAGAAATTAAATATATGCAAAGTTTAAATAAATTTATAACTGCATTATCTATACATAATTACATTTTTAATCTAAATATCTAAATTTAATTCTGTTTCACTATCAGAGTCATCATCGAGATTAATTACAATAGGATTTATGTTGTTTTGGATAGAAATGTAAGAGTCCTCAATTTTTATAATATGCTGTAGTGAATTTTTCCAGCTCTCATCTGGTATGTTAGTAATTACATTTTTTATCAAATTTATGACACTGGGACTTAAAGTAGGTGTAACATTTTCTGCTCTGATCTTTGATTTTACTTGGTTCCACAAATGCTCTATGGGGTCAAACATAGAGTGATACGGAGGAAGCCGTAAGACAGTATGCCCAGCCTGTTCAGTCAAATTATCACATAAAGATTGTTTTTTAATTGCATATGAATTTAGGACTTCCAAAAGTTGCGTTTTTTTGTAACTGAATTCAAAATAAATATCATTTTTTAACAAATATTCCTGGATTTCAGTTTTTGAACTTGATGAAGTTGGTGCTTTGTGTAGCAGACGGCTGTGGTAGCTTGCGTTATCCATAACAATAACACTGTTGTTTGGAATATTTTTTAAAAGATAATTTTGAAACCAGTTTTCAAAAAGTTTTGCACTTGTATCCTCATGATAATCCAAGCTAGAATCCTTAATATTCTCTGTAGACAACAGCAAGCAGTTTGGGACAAATCCGTCTTCTGAACCAGCATGTATTATGGTAATGCGTTTTCCTTTATTTGAAGGTGCTTTCGTCCGACAGTTTTGACTGAAATCAACCCATCCTTTGGATACTGTGTCGTGTGTATCGAACCATATTTCATCAAGGTAAATTATGGATCTTTCTAACCTATATCTTTTAATTTCTTGAAGGTAATTAAATCTCCAAGTACGTAATCTGTGCGATTCCATTACTACTTGTCTTTTGTCTATTTTGCGGTATTTAAATCCCATTTTACAAACAACTCTATGGAGGGTGGCACGGCTAATATTTATATTGGTTTCGTCTTCGTCTAGCTTCTTTTTCAGTTTATCCAAGGTAGGAATAACACCGCTTTCATAAAGACAATATATTTTCCTTCTTATTAGGTCCTGATCACTATTGTCTATACGGTGAAATTGAAAATCACTACTTTTTTTTCTTTTGTTTTAAATCTTCACTAATAATAATATCCCTTATCGATGATATTAGAGTTTTTGTAAGTAGACAGGTTTCATTTAAAGCTTCTTTTTTAATTAGACCTCTACTGATTAAAGTTTCATACACATTTTTCACAACCTGTTTTGCATCTTATGACAAATTATTTCGACGTGACATAGTTATATTCTCGTAAAACAACTTTTTTGAAAAGCACAGTAAAAACGGTTATTCAACACTGCGACTAAAATATTAGCCAAAATATTTATATGCCTAATGGTTAATACTCAAGAAATACCTGGCCCACCCCTGCCCTTATGAACAAATGGGTTTACCCAATAACAATAGGTAATAAAATCGTTAAAGGTTTATTGGGGTATGGTCCGTCAAAAGCCATAACGATATACTTTGAAACAGACTATACATACAATTGGCCCTTATGTTTACAGCGTTGACAACACACAAACTTTATATCAATTTTAATCATTTTTCATTAAAGCTCACTATGTCACTAATCATAACATCTCCAACAGAGATCATTGTAAGAACATTTGACCTGACGTTTACATTAGAAAGGTCGACATTTTTAACCGTAACCTTTTTCACAACGTTTTGTTCTTTAAGCGCGATTTGTGTTGTTTATAGTCACTTAAAAATTATGTGTTGGCGAAAAATAAAAATTAATGCGTAAAAATTTTCGTGCAATGATTTATTTGGGTTTTCGACGTAGATTATCAGGACAGGAGGGCATCGATCACCTTACTTCCAAGTTTGAAGCACGAGAATCTTAATAGCGTCCAAGGTCAGTTGTTGCGACGAAAAACATTAATACTGTGCAAACATTAATAACGCAAGATCGGTATGTGGCGTACTGTGAGATTGAGGCAATATTGGGCGTTCCACCAACATAAAAAAATATTGCATGATCATTTATAAAAAATATTTTTTTCGGTTGGATCCTTCCCTAAAATGAGAAAAACAAACAAGCGCCATGGATTATTTTTCTTTAAGACAATGTCGCACATTTTGTCTAACAAATAACTATTTGACAAATTAAAAACAATTTAATGAGCCCTCCGCCTTACATTCCTGATTTGGCACCAAGTGACTTCGTTTCGTTTCTAAATGTCAAAAATATAAACGTTTTGACAAGTGGTTTGCACGTAGACAAAAAAAAAACAATATACTCATTTTCTCACAATATACATGATGATCGCGTTGTTAAATTTAGCAATGGACTTAGCAGTTTAGAATATTTAACAAAACGTCTTTGTCAGTGTTATTCAATGATTTTAGTAGGCAACCTGTCAAAATCTGACATTTTGTTAAACATTCTAAACCGTTGTCAACTTAGCAAATTGTTAAAAGTTAACAACGGTTTAGAATGTTTAACAAAATGTCAGATTTTAACAGGTTGCCTACTAAAATCATTGAATAACAATGACAATGACGTTTTGTTAAACATTCTAAACTGCTAAGTCCATTGCTAAATTTAACAACACGATCATCACTCGGCCGTTTGTGTCTCTCATATTGTAGTATCGTAATAGTTTTACATGTGAAATTAGGAATTTATGGTCTTGCTGATATATCTATTAGTAATGGTATTTTTTGTCCGGTCTTCTCTATGGGATTATTAACCGTCGGGAGGACAAAAAAAAACGATTCTTCAGGAATTTTTCTTGCGACCTTTAAATTTATTTAAGTAAAAATGTGTACACATATTATGGTAACTTTTAACTGTATCTTAACATTTTTTAATTAGAAAACTAAATATTTTTGAAGCTGCTATAGCTGATCTCCGGTAGCACCTCTAAGGTAAGGAGTCTTGCGGTGAGCACGATATCACTGGACTGGATCATCCAAAATGAAACCAAAAATATTTCCTTAATATAATGTATTATCTTGTAATTGATCGAAGGGTTAAGCAGCGGTTCCTTAAAAAAATATATACTTCTGGCAAAAATTTAAACCTTACATTCTTTATAAAAGGGAAAATATTGATCTGCGGGAAAAAACCTTCGATTAATTACTAAAAAATATACTAAAAAAGCTTGTCAATAAATTTGAGCCTGATAGGTTTACCCGTTTCCGAAAAATTTTTGCCCACCGACTTAAAAAACAGTTTTAAAAACACTATGGAGGATAGAGAGGTCTGTTTGTTATTTAGTTATATTTTACACTATTTTACATTCTTTGGACCCACCTAGTCCTAAAATACACCTATCATAAAGGCGATTACGTAAAAAAGGAATCAAATAGTGTACACTATTTCTTAATAACAAAAAGACCCAGTAAACTTTCAAAAATCAATATCTTAAAAAAAAATTATATTGCATTAGTTTTTAAAAAATATCGTAAGAACCGTTTTCGAGATGTTACGAAATGAATGGATGGCTTTCATACATGACAGATATCGAAAATGTTAATTATGCACAATTGTTAATATCTTGTTTCACAGACGATAAAAAAATTCGTTTTTTTTTTCAAATACATAAAAGACACTTTTATTAACCCTTTATTTTAATTTCATTTAATTCTTAAGAAAAGCTGTTTTACGAGTGAACTACCTTAATATTAGTGCAAAGTTTTGTTTCGCTCTTTTTTGGCTTGGCAAGTTTTTTACTAAACTGTCTGTATTAATGGAAAAGAAAAACTGTCTATTAGTAAAAAAAGAACATTGGAAAGCATTGCAAAAGTTGTTAACAAGTACCAACTAAGCAGAAAAAATACACGTTTTATTGATTATAATTAATTGTTTTTTTTTTCGTAGGTAACGGCACAATTGACTTCCCCGAATTTCTCACAATGATGGCGCGTAAAATGAAAGACACCGACAGTGAGGAGGAGATCCGTGAGGCCTTCCGCGTGTTCGACAAGGACGGCAACGGTTTCATCTCGGCGGCCGAATTGCGTCACGTGATGACCAACCTAGGTGAGAAACTAACCGACGAAGAAGTCGATGAGATGATCAGGGAGGCCGATATCGACGGAGACGGCCAAGTCAATTACGAAGGTAGGTTCAGCAGAGTGGATGAGTGCTTTATAGAAATTTATTTAAATATATTTTTTTTAATTGTAATTGTTTGGTGTTGTGCCAGAAGAAATGTACATATTTTAATTTATAGTACAATGTTTGATTGATTCGTAAAAGTTGAAGCAGTAGATTGTATAATTTAGGACTAAAGGCTCTACACAACATCTTTATTTCTAAGCTTACTGGGAGAGGGAAGGGTAATATACCTAATAATTTTAGATGCTATACGTATTGTAAATTATTGCTACCCATAGGTATTGCATTGGCTAAATGGTCAACTCGGAGTTTTCATTTTCATTACAACAAGACCTGGTTTTATGGTAATTTTTTATGAAAAAAAAAATGAAAAGGTGTTTACAAATACAATGAACATTGGTGTTTAAATGATAATTACGGCATTTTAAATCCTGTTTTTGTACACAATAGTTTCCCCAACTGCTTTTTCTAGAAAATCCAGTTTGACATTATAATAGGTATTCAAGGTGTCCCAGAATATGTGGGCAATCTCTCGGAATTTAATAGAAAACCTAAAAATATTATGACAAGTTCCCATAAACTTTTTTCCTATGGCCCTACTCTACGTAGACACAGGTACATAACGGACGCCCATAGAAATCGTTTTTGTTTAAATACTTGGCGTAATTTAATATTTTTTAATATGATGGTTACTAGATAGGTTTTCTTAAAATGAACCCATTAAATCATATTTGGCTTATATACGGCCGAGTGATGATCGCGTTGTTAAATTTAGCAATGGACTTAGCAGTTTAGAATGTTTAACAAAACGTCATTGTCAGTGTGATTCAATGATTTTAGTAAGCAACCTGTCAAAATCTGACATTTTGTTAAACATTCTAAACCGTTGTCAACTTAGCAAATTGTTAAAAGTTAACAACGGTTTAGAATGTTTAACAAAATGTCAGATTTTGACAGGTTGCCTACTAAAATCATTGAATAACACTGACAATGACGTTATGTTAAACATTCTAAACTGCTAAGTCCATTGCTAAATTTAACAACGCGATCATCACTCGGCCGTTAGTTTGCAGGGACGGACTAGCTCTGACACAATAATAGCAATTTTTTTTAACACCCTGTATAATAAAAGCTCAACAATATTATTTTTAAGTAGCTTTAACCTTAAACTAAAAAAAAGGTATTCTTGATTGTACGTCAATATTTAAGGAGGCAATTTTTGGGTCCATATTAAGAAGAAAACTTTATATGAACGTATTTCTTAAACGTCTTAACTTTTGAGATACAGGGTGGTAAAATTTTTAAAAACAAATCCTTTATTATGAATATCTGTATTACCACTTTAGATATTTTAATGAAATTTGGCATAAATGTACCATGTATTAAGAAGCATTTTTTAGTGTACCACTTTTTTCTTATTTTCACCAGTGGCCTTCGTACAAAATTTGACCTGCCTATTTTGGCAAATTTCTTAAACTGGACCCAAAAATTGCCTCCTTAAATATTGAAGTAAAATTAGAAAACACCCTGTATATTGTAAAAAAAATGACCAAACATGATATTTTATTTTTCGTAAACAGTTGATTTTACCGATGTCAATCAAGAATGCCTTTTTTTTACTTAAAGGTTAAAGCTATCCAAAAATAATATTGTTTAGCCTTTATCACACAGGGTGTTAAAAAATTGCTATTATTGTGTCAGAGCTAGTCCGTCCCTGGTAAACTAATTAGGTCAAATATGATTGAATGGGTTTATTTTAAGAGGACGTATCTAGTAACCATTATATTAAAAAAATATTAAATTACACCCAGTATTTTAAAATTTATTAAAAAAAAAACGATTTTCAGGGTCATCCGTTATGTACCTGTATCTCCGTAGGGAAGGCTCGTAGGAAAAAAAAGTTTATGGGAACTTGTCATAATATTTTTGGAATTTCTATCAGATTCCGAGAGATTGCCCACACATTCTGGGACACCCTGTATATGGCGTATCGATAGATGAGGCTCCTTGTGTTGAAATAATATTTCTACTTATCGGCTTATGTTTCTTACTCTAAACTGTATTCTTAAGGGGTTATACTTAGTTGAAATTTTCAGATTTTTTTAATTATTTTTAGAAAGTACAAATATCAAAGTATATTGTTTAAAAGTTTCAAATTGATCCGGTAAATTCAAGCGCTAAACCCGTGTTTTAAAACTTCATACGCGTTTATCTCGAAACTATGTTTTCAATGTCGGTGAGCATGATTTCTCCGAAACGGCTTCACTGATCGGGTTAAAAATTTTACACAGTCCTCTTAGATATATTCCCAGGTATTAATTGAAAAAAAGATTTCTGAAAATTTTTCGATGTTTTTTCACCAATTGAAGTTGGAAATTTCTTCGAATCGCAATTTTTTTGGAGAAGCCGTCATTTTGTTAAAAATTAAAATTTTGACTTTTCCTTCGATTAATACCTTCATTCGTCTTTTTTATTTAATTTTCTGTTTTAAATAACCCAAACCAAAGATATCTTGCTTACCGCTGGACACCATTTTTTAGAGGACCTCGAGGAGATCATCTACAGGGGCAATAACTGGGTATTCTTCAAAACAAACAATTGGGTTTTAAAGCTTAAGAAATTCGCCACAAGTACAGTAACGGTCATTAAATCTTGGGCAATTCCTTTTCCCTTTCGTAAAATACGTTTATGCCACCTTCTACCGAATGTAAATACCTGTTGAAAAACCTAATTAAGAAACAGGTCCGTTGTGAGTGACAAAATATTTTTTAAAATGACTAACTTAACTTTGGATCAAAAAGTATTAATTATTCATTATATTGAGCAGAGAGGTTGGCCAGAAAGGGATGTGGCGGAAGAGCTTAACATCCCTTGTCTGTCTGCCATTTTGTTAAAAAATGGCAGACAAGACAAGACAATAATTTAGTTAATGTTTTGAGAAACCAACCATTTAAATCTGTAGTTACAGTAAAAACGGAAAGCAATTTCCCAGCATCGGCACCGGTTAGAACGGCACTGCGAAGAATAAGGCAAATATCTGAATTGCGCTGCCACCCGGCAGCCTTAAAACCGTTTTTAATAAATGCAAATAAAGAACAACGCATTGGATTTGCTCTACAATTTTACTTGGAACCTCCGATTTTTTGGGAAAATATAATATTCGCCGATGAAAAGTGTTTCAGTCGTGCTACAATGGGATACTTAAGGTATACAGGCCTCAAAGAACACGATTTTATGAAAAATATACTGATTTTATAAAAAATGTATATAGTGGGCGATTTTCTGTAAATGTTTGGGGGTTGCTGAGAGCACAAGGACTTTGTGTATGTTATTTTATTGAAGGAAGGTTCAATGCGGAGGTATATAGATCTACTACAGAATATCATGCTTCCTTCTGTACTGGATCGATTTCCGGACAGAAATTTTATTTTTTAGCAAGATAAGTGTCCCATTCATATGGCCCGGCAAGTCGGTGAATGGATGGAAGAGCAGCGTATCAGGGTTTTACCGTGATCCGCACATAGTCCGGATTTAAATGTTATGAAAAATGTTTGGGGCTTATTAGTTAAAAAATAAATAGGGAAAATGATTTTAGGCCGCAAAATGTAATAGAACTTAAGGATAAAATTTTAGAGGTTTGGAATGAGTTACCAGGAAATCTAGACTACGCCCGGGCTTTGGTCCATTCGATGCCCGGAAGGCTAAACTCTGTCTTAGAAAAAAAACGGGTCCGCAATAAAATATTAAATTTGTTTGGAAGAATATTAAAGTTTGTTTGAATTTATTAAATGGTTAATTAATTTATTAGTTTTTATAAAATATAAATATTTTCTTTTACCTTTTGCTTTATTTATAGTAATAATTAAAGTAAAACAAGGTAAAAAAGAGCGGTTTACAAAAATGGACAGAAAAGTAAAAAATTTACAAATTTTTTGCCCAAGATTTAATGGCTGTCACTGTACATGTATATCTCAAATTTGTTAAATAAAATGCCTCTTTATAAAAAATTCTTTAAAAAACACGTTTTTTCGTGTTACCAACTAAGGTACAACGCCTTAATTAGCTTCTGTTTACTATGAACTATTAATCATTAAAAAAGATACTGAGTCAACATCTTACCAACACTTCGACGTCATCAACTTATCTACATATATGTGGAGTGACTTATGTAAACCATTTTTTGTCATAATATACTATAAACTTATTATGAGTAGTGCAATAATTGTAATGTTTTATGATGGCATATTAAATTCCGAAAACGCCATAAAGTTAAAGCGTTTATTTTTAATAGGTTCACTATCTATTCCCTTATATTAACGTTATAAATATTTTTTATCTATATTACCTCATAATTTAATTTAAGGTTTTTAATCATTTTATTGTTGTTATCATTGTATAAATTAAAATTGTTTAAAAGTACCTTGATTAAAACAAATTCTAATCAATCATTCTTATCCCTTATCACAAACTTATATTAAGGCAAAGAGAGTTTTCACTATAGGCGCACAAAACGATGCTAAATTTTTGGTAATAGGTTTGGACGCCATCGAGAGAAAATACGTTCACACGGTGCTGTTTAAACGAACAGTGTTGCCAAAGCTATAACTGTGTTCACAGTAATTAGAAATTATTTCAGTGAAAAATAGGCCAAATTCGTTGTAATAATGAATTTTTTTTGCCGTATAATAATAACATTTTAATTATGTAAATTTTTATTTTGGATGTATGTATGTGTTTGTATGTCTCTCTGTTTAAAATTAAACATAAGGCCTCTGAATTTGACAAAAAAAATGTTATGAATAGAATTAACACTTTGTTAAAGTTCATTTTAGTGGATGTACCTAAGAAAAAATGATACTATTGACAAATATTTGTGACGTTTTAATAAACGCACCTGAAAGACTTCAGCCAAAATACACATTTTTATGTCTTATTATTACCGCAACAGAGAAAACACAACACCCAAAAAAAAGTAAAAAAATGTATATAATAATATATATATATATATATATATATATATATATAATATATATATATATATATATATATATATATAATATATATAATATATTTGACGTATAGTGTAATATACATTTTTGATGTAGAATTGATAAAGAGTCAAAATTTGGCAAAATATACAGGGCGTACCATTTAAAAAATACTTAGCAATGAAATCTCTGTTTTTGGGATACTTTGTATCATATACAGGGTGTCTCTCGCCTGGCGGAGACAGGCTTTTCATCTAGTAAGAGATACAACAAACTTAAATAGGGTTTTTTTTTTATTAATGTGATTTTTTAGTTTTTTTTTTAATAAGATATCATTTATTTGAATTCCAAATCACTTAAAATTTCAGAAAAATCCAAAATCCAATTTTTTTCCAGTATACCTTAGAAAAATCCTGAAAATTCGGTTTTTTAATTATAACTCGAAAAATATTGCATTTAGACAAAAAGGTTAGATAACTTAAATTAAAGGTCCTTCAAAAATACATTGTTTATGTCATATAAAGTTTCGTGTATCTTTTATAGTTTTAAGATATTGAAAAAATCGTTAATATCTGAAATTACGCCTTTTCTCGGTTTTTTTCTGTTTGACCCCCAATTTTGACTTTAGGTTCGTGTTTAGCGTAAAAAATACTCCAGTAAATCCTAGTCCGACACCCAGCACACACCTTTTTTTGTGGGCCTGTTTAATTGTGTTGTTAAATCGTAGAAATAATTAATCGAATCGTTTGATTTCTTAATAATATAACAAATATAAATTTTTGTTGTATAATTCCAGCATTTCTTGCTATGTGTGGATGTCATAAAATAAAAAATATAATTTGAAAAATTCTAAATCATATTTAACCCTAGAACTACAAACCGGGGTAGATATCTACCCCAGGTAAATTTTGATAAGTAAATAATAATAAGTAAAATCGTAACTGTACTTTTGAATAATTCTTATACATCCGTTAAATTTTTTTTTTTTATATTTTTCATGAGAGAAACAGAAATAGATTCTTAAAAACCAATATTTTATGGATATTTGATTTTTCCATTGGTCGGATTCTCAATTTGTTTGAATTTTTAAAGTCTCAAATAATTTTTTAGGAAAACATTATGATGATATATATTTTTTAAAGCTTTATGTGTCCTCTTTAAAATCCCGTTGGAAATTTGAAAATCGGTTGTTCAGAGAAATAGTTATAAAATTATTTTTGCTAAATGACGGTTTGACTGTTTTTCATTACTTATAGCTATTCAAATCAATTTTAAACCAACTAAATCTTGATAAAATTGAATTTGCTCTTTATCATTCGCTTGGGCACGAAAAAACGAAAAAATTCAAGTACTTATAAGTCATATTACTGTTTTCAGAACGATTTTAAAAGCAAAAATCCCGTGCGGAAAATAGTAATAGTTTTGTAGTTTACAGGTAAAAAAAATGGATTTGAAATTCTAAGGTTAACATTGTGTATCCCATTAATTATAATTATATTTTTTAATCAAAATTTAGTTCTTCAAAGTAAAAATTGTGTAAAAGCGTGTGAACGTATTTTCACGCGATGGACGCCAGCTTGAGTAAGCGAGTGTCCAAACCTATGACCAAAAATTTAGTGCGTCTATAGTATAAACTATAATTGTTTTTGATTAAGGCTAATAAATTGACATTTAGGTTTCCTTTCTAGTTTACAGAGCAAACTAGAAACTGTTTTAGTACCTAAAAATAAACAGCAAACCACAAACAAATCTGTACTAAAGTGTTTTCAGTTTTCTACATCGAAAAACTAATTTAAAAAGGACCATTTGTTTCTTTTGGGGTTAAAAATTTTGATTTAATTGTAATTTAATCGCGATACTGTCGAACGAAAAACAATTCAAACTTATACAGGGTGATTCTGCATGTTAAAGTATGAAGAAAAGTTCATATCAACATAGGTCCGCAAATGCGTCATAAGGTTGGTATGGCGATTCAAAGATGGCACCGGGATATAGGGCTTCTATTTAATATCTCTGGAACCGTTTTAGATGGTCATCTGAGTTTTGGCATATTAATTGCTTTTAATAGTAGGCACTTTTCAGTGTTTTTACTTAATTATTTTTTTAAACAGGGGACCGACAGGGGAGGCTTCGATTTAATTTGTTTACATTTTTATTAAACGCCATATGTCTGTGGAAAATGAATTTAATATAAGGTTTAAAAGTAAAGTTTATTTGATTATAATTGTGTTAATAACTTTTGCTTGGGCGACCACGCATGCACTATTTTCTTTGAAGAGTGTTTTCTCGAAAACGGCTAGCCTGACAAGTTTTTAACAAAAATACCTTTTTATGTTATTTATATCGCGGAATCAGAATTTTTAAAGAAAACTGCAAAAATATGACGTTTAATAAAAATGTGAATAAATTAAATCAAGGCCTCCCCTGTCGGCACGCCCCTGATTAAAATAATAATTTAGTAAAATTACTGAAAAGTAAGATGACTATCTGAAACGGTTTCAGAAATATAAAATAAAATATATATCCCGGTGCCATCTTTGAATCGCTATAGCGACCTGATGACGCATTTGCGGACCTATGTTCATATGAACTTTTCTTCATAATTTAACAAGTAGAATCACCCCTAAAATTATTCGAACGGTATTTACGGACACCCGGTAGAATAGAAGAGTTTTGCAATATTTTTAAAGCACCCTGTTTACTTAGTATTAAGATTAGTCATTAGTATTGTTTTTAATTTTGTTTAACCGATCCCGTTGATTGATTACATCGAAGTACATTACGGAGATTAAAACAAAAAAAAAACATGTACATATGTACTTACAGATAATTGTAAAACAAAATAAAATTAATCACATTCAAGAAGCCTGAAGATTACAGATTTCTTTTGGAGGGCATATAATCGCATCTTGACAAAGTGAATTGTAATATATTTTTTTGGTGTTAGATTTTAAAAACTATTATAAGAAAATGTTATCGAAAAATAAGAAGGGCAAAGGAAAGAAAGCACCTCCTAAAAAATGTCCACCAGCCAAAGCCGGGCCGCCGCCCAAGCCTGCAGCAAAGGGCAAGAAGTAAAGCGCCTCACCGTGATACTTCTTTATATTCCATTGACTTCTAAAGGAGGTGAGTAAAATTCGGCCTTTCTTCGCCCATTAAATTCGTGAAAATTCAAAGTTTTAATTTGGGTCGTTTTATTATGTTTATAATAAGTTTAAGTATCTTTATTTACATCTACAATGAACTGGAAAAAAATCCGAATGGCAAGTACCAAAAAAACCTTCAAACTTGCTATTTTTATTGAATTTTGGCCATATTACACGTTTTTTGATCTTTAATTTTACAAAATTATATGATGCGTTTTGTGCATCAACATAAGGATTTTATCTTAAATATTAAATATAAACTAGCTTTTATTTACTTTGGTGTGTTGAGCGCATCATGAAATGTTTTAAAATAGAAGATCAAAAAACGTGTAAAATGGCAAAAATTCAATAAAAATAGCAAGTTTCAAGGTTTTTTTGGTACCTGCCATTCTGATTTTTTTACCAATTTATTATAAATGTAAATAAAAATATTTGGACTTAATGAAATTGCCCAAATTAAAACTATGAATTTTTTCTAATATTATGGGCGAAAAAGGCCGAATTTTACCCACCTCCTTTGCTAAAGTAGATAATTATGGATATCGCATTTTTTTGTAAATTGTAAGTGAAGACAAAAGTACTACATTACCCAAAACCTTTTTTTTTTCGAAATTTCTGTGTCCATAGTTATATTCTTTAGTGTGCTCTTCTTGGAACATCTCCGCTCCATGTATTTTTAGTGCACTTTGAGTTGTTAAATTTGATAGAATAAATATTTCATCATTTAAATTTAATTAATAGTTTTGTGGTATATTTAGGAACAACTTTATTACATCAAAATAAATATCTTCTTTGCCTATTAGCTGCGCTACTATGCCACAAGGTCATAACTAACTTTTAAAGGAAACCTAAAAATATTGTTTAAATTTTATAAAAGTAAATTATAATAGCTGATTCCAAATCAGCATGGTGTGTAGAAAAAAAATCTGTAGGGAGGTGTTCCTTATCTGTATCCATAAATTTACTGTAGTGTCTGGCTTTAAAATCCTTGTAAATTATTACATTATATCCCTATCTCGGAGAACCTTTTGTTTTTATTTATATGGAGAGTGGAAAAGCTAAAAGATCTGATTTCCAAAGAGCATTTTTCAAAGAAATTAGTGAAGCACACTAGCTTTTATGCCGAGGTACTTTGTTGATACCACTCCTTAGGCTCTTGAACTGATTCAGGACCATGCTGGTAGACCTACGTCTCATCAATAGAAATAATACGACGCACAAAATATTTTCTATTCGGTTTAAAAAGCGTCGAATTTTGCTCGTTAGCAAATGCGGCACCCATTGTGCAGACAGATTTCTGAATCTCAGATTTAAGCCAAAATATTGCTTAAACTGCATGATAAAATTAGAGCTTCTACTAAATCCGTCTCGGTTAATCGTCAATCGATTTACCAAATGCATGTTGATATACAGGTGAAACTTCCAGACCCTTAGCCAAACGCGCAAAAGAACACCAACCATAATGTTAATCGGCTATTTTTTAGAACCACATCCTGTATTTTTGCTACGATTTTCAATGCACGATATTCTATTTTTCCATTGTAAATAAAGTTTCTCCGTCAACTTTAAACACGTGTACCAATTTTGGAAAAATTAAAGGAGGAACCCAATTTTTCCTATATTCATTTAAGGAGATTTTTCTCCAATTCGATTTAAACGGTCAGGAAGGCTGTGATGTAGCTGTTATTTTCTTAATATCTTGCTTTTTGCATTTTAGAACATTTTATTTCGAAGACTTAAATTTGTATACTTTTGGCACTCACATCAATTAGCTTTGTCACTACATATTATTTTTAATAGACTTAGTTTTACTTTTTAATTAAGAAATTTGAAACTTGATCTATGTTTTTTACGTAACATAGTTTAAATAAAAGCAAAGAAAAATGTGTACTACCAGTTTTAATATGAGCTGCATTTTACTTGGCTCAACTTTCCATTTCATAATAATTTATTTGATTAGGTGCACGGTTGTGATGTAAGAAAATGATGCCTTTAAAAAATACATGATTCCCGAAGGGGAGCTTTGGTTGAAGATGGCGGTGAAAAGAGCTTGTCCGGGGAATTTTTAGCTCCACTAAGCGTCGTCTACTCTGTCTCTCTTTGTGAGAGTTATTTCGCGCCTATAGAATCCGCAGTATATCCCTATATACTCGTACGTCTCTTTTTCAATACCATTTATTTTGATGGTATACTGTACCATTAGGTACCCTAAAGACTATTTTAAATTTACTTATTGTTTATTTGTATTAGATTTTAGATGTTTTTATATTAAAACTATGAGACCGAAGAAAAAGAGAACGTTCAGTTGGTTTTGTCGGCAAAACAAACCGTTTCTACTGCCAGTTGCAGTTGCACCTAAATCCACCCCCCGACCCAATAATGAATGGCCTTTCGATTCTAAACAGACAACTTCTAAAGAAACATAATGTTAAACCAAAAAAATTTTGAATAAATTATACAGATCGATTCATGATTACTTTGGGGGGGTCTACGTTTATTGAGAGCGTGAGAAAAACATTTTATTGTTTATCAAAACAGGACAGGCAATCCACATTGCCAGTCACGCAAGGGGTATGTCCTTTGAGATTCGGGTTGCGTCCCATCTACGGGAATGCTAGCCGAAAGACGTGTAAAACAGCTGCCGCCTTCCCCTCCGAACCAATAATTAAACTAAAAGTAGGAGATAACATTCAACACCCATAATAAAGAAATGCGGCGACTCGTCATGTATTTGTTGTTGTGGTTTACTTTTACGAAACCCTGTATATTTAACATATATTAATTATTTATAAATTCTTGTTGTTTTTTAAAGAATAAATTGTTGACGCAATTAACTTTATTTACGTTCTTATAACATGGTGGAAAACCATAGTGTTGATACAGGGTACAGGACGTGAATAATAATTTTCCATGCAACTGCATGTCAATAACTTGATGTATAATTCGTTTTTATCATTGTCTTGATAGTCCAGTAACTAAAGACCTGAAAGTACCCAAAGCTGTAAATAAATCTGTACAGTTTTCATTTGTCGCGCAATTCTTAGGTCTCCGCGGATGTTTTCGAGCGAGAAAATCACGATTCCTAGGTGGAAAGCCGCTGTAAATGCCCCCCCCTCAAATCCCAAAAATGAGTTTCCCGCGAATATCTGCCAAAATATGCGAATTAAAGAATTTTTGTTTAGACAAAAAATGAAGATCACCTCGAAATCTATAAAAATGGTCCTTACCATTTTTATAGATTTCGCAACACCAATATTTTTGCAAAAACGGCCGTCAAAAAATCCATTACATTCCACACTGAACAGCTGTGGTAGTAGTAGTTTCTTACTAAAAAATGCAGATGGGCAAAACAATGTCTTACCAAAACGCAAAAAAAATGGTAAAGGAAATTTTCTGGTATCATTAAACACTTGCTAAGGTCTCATTATAGAAAAGAAATGTTAACAACAAACCATTTTTTCAAAAAATATCAATAAATTAATGAGATACTCTCAAAATATTGTTAAAAAAAACTTTGACAGCTTTTCCTAATATTCTAGAAAAATCAAAATGGACCCAAACTCATATGCAATGATAGGTACGGGTTTTCCCATTCCGATGAATTGAATGATTAAAAAATGTACATTATTGGCCGAGTAGAAGAGCTGAAATGAGGACACTTTTGGGTCCCGTTTTCTCGAAAACTATCGATTCTTCGAAAAAAATTTATAAAGACCATTTTTGTAGCTTATAAGGCGAACTTCATTTTTCAATTCGCATATTTTGGCAGATATTAGCGTGAAACCAATTTTGCGGGCCTTGAGGGGCCATTTTCAGCCCTTTCCCACCTGTTAATGTTGATAAACTTTTTTTCGCTCGAAAGCATCCCCGAAGACCTAATAATTGCGCCACAAAGGAAAACTGTACAGATTTATTTACAGCTTTGTCCCTTCATTTACTGAACTCTGATACATACTACTGGGATTAAAGCATACGTCTTTTAAATTAACTTTAAGAATCGATATTTTTAGAAAGAAAAAGATTAAATACATTTTGTTAAAAGTAGAATTTTTATTAGAAAACGAAGGTCATTGTTATGTCATGTCATTTTTGGTAGGCCTATATTTTTGGTTATAAATATGTTTAGTTGCCACCTCTTTTTGGCAATAAAAAATCGAAAAAGAGAGAATTGCCTTTTTTTTTATTTTGTTTTATTTTACGGCGGATAAGTTTTTCGTCAATAAAAGGCATCCATTTAAGTTAAGCAATTTTTAGCGATTTGTTTTATATTCTACGTGTAAAGACAAGTAATTTAAAAAAAAATAAAAAATATCAATTTTTGGATTTTTCAAATATTAAAAAGAAAAAAATTAATCGAAAAATTGAATTTTTTTTTTTTTAATTATTCTATTTTTAATAAACTTTAAGAATATACATATTGACAACTCAAAAAAATTTATAATCATGTTGTGCCATTTTATTTTAAGATTCAATTGTTTTTATTTGACAGTTTTCAAAACAAGCAGGCAGTTTATGCTTCCCTTGTACCGCACCCGTTCTACATTAGTGAAAAGTTTGAGCAATATGGTTACGTATCATATTTTTTAAAATAAAAAATTAAAAACGTATAAAATAGCAAAAATTCAATAAGAATAGCAAGTTTTGAAGGTTTTTTTTCGGTACTTGCCATACTGATTTTTTACCAATTCATTATAGATGTAAATAAATATACTTGAACTTATTATAAATGTAATAAAATGGCCCAAATTGAAACTCTGCATTTTTTACGAATATAATGGGCCAAAAGAGGCCGAATTTTACGCACCTTTTTTTAGGTTAAAAAAAAAACTGCTGAATAAATGTTCGGAATTGTAGGTTTTATTTATGAAGATTCGCTGTTTTGCACTAATGGCCAATTGCACCGTTGTGGTTTTCTGTTTTCTTAACTAAGGGACGTTTTGAATGTGACTATTGTCATAATATTTGACACCGTCTCAATGCAACTTAGGTTAAGAAGGGCTTAAAACTGCTTAAACCACAGTGGTGCAAACCGCCGTAAGTTGACAAGTAGTCCAAGTATATTAATTTACAAAAAAGTACCAAAAAAAACCTTCAAACTTGCCTTTTTATTAAATCTCGCTCAAGGCACAAAAATAAATTAATGCTAGTTTATAAGCTTATTAAATGTAACATTAAAGATAAAAAAAATTATGATGATTTTTTTACAATTCATTGTACATGTAAATAAAGATACTTGGACTTATTATGAGCAAAAAGCCGAATTTTACTCACCTCCTTTAGTAATAAACTTATTACAGCCGTTGCATTTTTTAATATGGAAAAAATAAAACACACTTGCTTATTCCAGGTTATGTTCACATGCAATTGGCTGTGATGGTATTGTAATTAAGTTTAATGAATTGGCACACACATTATTGTGTCAGCTTTAAAAAAATCTTTGTATTTTCTTTTCTTTTTATGATTTGAGTTTGGCTAGCGTATGACTGGTAGTTTGTATTCGTTTCTTTGCAGATTTCCGAGCTCTTTCGCTCATTGTTTTCACTCAGTACTCGACTACAGTCACACGCGCTTCAAGCTGGTCAGTTTTGTAGTCTGCTTTGTTTTTGAGAATGCGCTTGCTTGATCGTTTTCGTTTTGATACGCAGCTAAAGGCATGGCTCAGCCATCGGGGAGAAAATTATACGTATATAGTACTAGAGCTGATAGACATTTTAGAATAGATATTAGAGGCACTACGAAAACTTGGACCTTGTTTTTTTTATAATATTTAAACACAAAAATGCAGACCTGGTTGGAGGGATAGCTAAACCGGTACTTTAAGATTTTAACAGAACAATATTTATACACAACAGGAACTATTGTCAAAGGGACAGATAATTTCGCTCGGACATTCCACTCGCCAGGTGATTAGGAGCATAATACATAAGTCCGAGTGAACAGCGGGGGTAACTTAAAGTGCAAGAGAGAGCGTATATTGGCGGCTGTCTCAGCTGAAAGACGTTGCGATTCAAGCTGAAGTAAAAATTAATACAAAATTAATTAAATTAGTCACCAGATGATTCATGAAAAAATACTTAATTTACTTACTTATATTAAGTTTAAAAGGATAAATTTAATTTACTATATCCTTTTTTATTTATACAGTAAAATTGTCTATAACGACCACCATAAAATTAAGATTAAGTGGCCTTTATAGAAGGGTGGCCACTATTGCCAGGTAACAGTTGTTTAACCATTCGAGGCTTTAAAATTTTCCACTTAGAAATTGCTTGCTGCCTCAAGCGTTTTTTGTTTAATTAAAGGTCCAGAGATTGGAACATTTTTACTTCTTTCTACGCAGAAAGAAAAAATTGTAGACGACTAGATCTACTGCCAATCCTCCCGACTTCTGAAATTTTCTCTTTTTTTGTTCTAAACTAACACCTTCTTCAAACATTCGATTTAGTTTAGCTTTATTCCTGATAATATCATTCATTTGGGATTTTCCAACACCAAACTTCTCAGCCAGTTTTCCTTTAGTAACAAACGATTTCGTATTGGGAACATGATTAAACACGATTCCGACACGATAACTTTATTCTTATTGATTTAAGACACAACTAAAAATGAAATGTGAAGATTATCTCCCAAGCAAATAATGCTATTTGAACCTGGCCATAAATATTATTGTTGGGTATTTTCACCTTTAAAATTTGCAGAATACAATCATAAATAATATACAAATTAAATACAAATTAGCCCAAAGAATTTCCAGCCAATATAAAAAGGTTGATTTACCTGAAATAGGTTATAAAAATTGAGATGTGTCTGGCCGTGGCTGTTTTATAAGGGTGTCCATTATTTAAGGGTTTTTATATACGGGATTTTCTATAAAGCAGATTTTTGTTAGCTTGAAACTGGCCGATATAACTACTGTATTTATATCTACTCCAAAATACTCAGTTAAGACCTCATGCATGCCATAAGTCACGTGGTTTGGCGGGAGCCAATTGCATATACGCTCTCTCCTGGACGTCAGCTAACCCATACCGCTGCTCACTAGCACTTATGTAGGCATAACGTTCTTGATCACCTGGCAGGTAGAAAGTCGTGTATGTTCCTTTTGTATGTAAATAAATATTGCCTTGTTAAAATCTCGAAAGTGCCGGTTTAGCCCCGCTACCCTTCAGCCAGGTGTGCGTTTTTGTCTCTAGGTATTATAAAAGAACCATCGTACAAGTTTTCATAGTGCCTCAAATCCCTCTCTATAAGGTCTACCAGCTTTGGGACCAATATTTTTGTTAATTATTATCAAAGTGAATTTTAAAGTGTAATATACAGGGTGGAGCAAAGCTTTGACAGTCGATAGAACACTTATTTTATCGAAAAAACTTGTTACTAAAATATGTCGGCAAACGCTTTAGTTTCTAGGTACAGGGTGTTTTATTTATTTTGGGTCATTAAAGTGGTGTTTCGTGTAAATATGTATTCGAAACTTTAAAAGTTTCAACTATGAAACTTTAACACACCCAATAGACTTTAGGTAATAAAAAAAATTGAAAAATAAATTTTTTATCTGGTTTTACTCGTTACTGATGAATTCTAGTCAAAAATATATATATATATATATATATATATATATATATATATATATATATATATATATATATATATATATATATATATATATATATATATATATATATATATATATATATATATATATATATATATATATATATATATATAATTATATATATATATATATATATATATATATATATATAATTTATATATATATATATAATAATACATCTTATTTGTATTAAATTTATTATGTTAATTTACAGTTTCACTTTTAAAGTTTCAAATTCATTAAAGTAAACACCTTTTTGACGAGTTAAAATGAAACGCCCTCTAACTCGAAATTAAAGTGTTTGCCGTCATAGTTTTGTAGAAAGTTTTTCATAAAATCTCTGGACTTCAAAGATTTAAAATACCCACCCTGTAAAGTATGTAAAGAAGTACAGGGTGGTGCGAATTCGTATTCTGAAGACTAATTTTCTCATAAAGATTAACCATACAAACATTTGAAGTACGAAGTCTTTTACAAAATTAGGCAAATTCAGCACATTTTCTTATTTTGCTTAATATTGGAGATAAACCAAAAAATGTGCATTTTATTTTGTTTTTGCTTAGCTTTTATACCGATCCTGGGTATATACCCCTCCTACCGACCTATCAAAACAAGTGTGCGAGAGAGATAGGTTATAGATCTATCCTTCTTTCTCGCACGCTTGTTCACACGGCCGAGCGGCGGGGTCGCCTCTAGTAGGTATATGCTCGAAGTTACTAAAGTATAAAATAATCTTTGCAGACCCATCATACTAGATAGAAAGATATATATATGTCGGCGTTAAACACTGAAATTCGCCATTTTCTGAAATGCCTAGTCAGTACATTTGTTGCCGGCACACAGCGTACTAGCCTTATCATTACAGTGTTTGGCTAACTGTTTAGTCATTTTCTAGGCGATGCAGGCCTTACAGGGCATGACTAAATGGTTAGTTCTTGTTAGTCAAATAAGGTTTTTACGCTGTTTACCGGCAATAAATGTACTGACTAGTCATTTTAAGGAATTACAGCTTTCAATGTTTGATGCATATACAAATTTGATTATGTTGTCAAAACATGTATATTAAAATTCAGGGTATGGTTAATCTTCATCAAAAATAAGAAGAAATCAAATTTTATGTAAATTTCAAAGTTTGGTCATTTCCTAGGATTATGAAAAGGCGCCACTTTGTGCTTTCATATTTGTTAAAAAAAAATATTATTTTTTTTCACATTGTTAAAATAATAATCCACCAACTGTTCGTATGCCTTTAAAAAAGAAAAATTGAGTTTTAGCCATAAGTAAATCTCAAGGCTTTTGGGCACATTTTAAAACCTTATATTATATGGATTCAACATTTTTTTTTTAATTTTAAATATTTACAAATCTCCAAGTAAAATAATAAAGCAAGCATCAGCTTAATTCCTAGAAAATGCAATTGTTCGTAGATATTTTAATATAGAATATAACGAGTATCGTATAATAGCACAATTTTTGTCCTATATCTGCCATTTTAATAAAAAGAAACATTCTTTTTAGGCCATGCTGATATTATTTATATATATATATATATATATATATATATATATATATATATATATATATATATATATATATATATATATATATATATAATATATAATAGGAAGTCGCAGTATTGCAAACTATAAAAATACGGTCCTTTTGTTAAATATTTGTATTTAAAAAGAAATAAAATTGCATAACTTTTTTAAGCGTTATCTTTTAAATCGGGGATACTGTTAAAAATATTTTGAGTTGGAACAAAGGAGATATGACAAAATCTATTTTTAAAGGGACACCAAATTTTGGTTTTTTGAAAGATTTTTTTGGATGTGATTTATTTTATATATTATTGGGCCTGGAACTGCTCCTTTTTAGCTTGCTATGATATTTTTCTAGCTTCTCTATAACTGTATTCCGCTTTAAACTGCTTTATTTATCACGTACACTAACTAACTTGACCACAAAAAACAATGGTCGCTAATGCGATTCGTTGGTAATGTTAACATCCGTAATTACTGTTGGTACTATACGACATAGAATAATTTTTAATATTTTTGTTGTTATGGTCTGTTTTGACTAGAGAGTGGTAGAAGTGGTATTAACTACTGTGTAGGAATGTCTGCCAAATGAATTGCTCTACAAAAGTTTTAGAAGAGCCAATATTTTTTTTGTTTTGAGATAATTCACATTAGACGTAGGTCATTAATCAAACAGCTATGGTGCTATTGACTAAGAAAGTGAATTAAAAACTTTTGGTACTATGCCACAATCTTCAATAGGTTTTGTCGTTTGATAAGAAAAACACAGTTTTATTGTTTGAAATATATTCTATTCTATTATTATTCTATTTCCTTGAACTTCAATTTACTTGATTTCATCAGTGAAGTGAGAATCCAGAAAACTGTCGAATTACGCTTCCACGGCTGTCATTACCCAAATAGAGGGACCTAAATCTAGTGAATGGGGTAGATGTTGCAATTCGTACTTTAATCCACTGATTTTTAACTAACCAGATATTTTTTAAGAGGTTTTTATTCCACAATAAAAAAATTCTTTTGCATCCCAAAAAACTGATGCTCGAGAAATGACTCTAACTCGCTTCAGAGCTGAAGTACTGCGGTCCCACCACTCCTTGACATCTTGTCCTGATTCAGGACCATGATGGTAGACCCAAGTCTCATCCATGACACAACGCACCAAATTCTTTTTCTTTCTAAAACGCTTTAAATGTTGCTGAGAAAGCCGCTTTTATATATGTTTTGTTTCGGTGCTAGCAAATGCGGCACTTGTGCACACAGGTTTCTGAAACCCAAAGTTTTAGCACAAATACTGCTCACTTTGCCTAATAAAGTCCCCAGGGCTCTTACTAAACCTATCTTGGTTAATGACGATCTTCTACAGCTATATCCTACATTTTTGCTAGAATTTCTGTTATTGAAGTTCTTTTTCGACGTCCCTTACGTGAATCGTTTCTAAGATTTATAACCACCACGTTTTAATTTAACAATTAATTTTTTTACTGGTTTAATTAAAAATTATTAGTTCTTTTACACTGTTACTAATAATTCATGAGTTTGTTTTGGTGCTACACTTTCCAACAGGTGTAAAAAAACGATGAAGTGGAAAGAATCTACATAAAACTTCACATCTGTTATCTGACGACAAAACCTTTTAAACTACCAGTTACAGAACATAAAAATTCTATCTTTTTTTTTACAAAGCAAAACAAAAATTGTGTTAAATTTTTGGAAAAAAATATTTACAGATTTAAGGTAGTTCATTCGCGGCAGTCATAGACAAAAGTATCGCCTTATAGTAAGTAAAGCCCGGCCCGGCAACAAGTCGAGATTGAGATAAACGTCTTTTATCTTCGTCTCTTCCATGCCATACTCGCCAATCTCTCTCTTGTTGAACCCTATCGGGACTAGGACCAGGAGGGATCATTATGTTTTTTCCTATTTTAGTTTAATTAGTGATGCAGTATTTTGAGTGGACCCCAAATTTAGCGCTGTTCCAAATAAGATCGAATACGCTTTACCAAAAGTTAGAGGTTCTCGATGCTTAAAAATATTATTTTTGTAGGAGACTGTACACATAAATCCATGAGGTCGGTTCGTTATTCAGTAATATTTTACACTATTCTACACTTTTTGGGCCCACCTAGTCCTAAAATACACCTTCCATAAGGGCGATTACGTAAAAAAAGAATAAAATAGTCTACACTATTTCTTAATAACAAATAGACCTAGTAAACTTTCAAAAATCAATATCATTTTAACAAAACGGTTAAAAAATCAGTTTTTTTTTTTAAATTTTCTAAGACTCTAAAAAATATCGTGGGAACCGTTTTCAAGATATTCCGGCTTTCATACATGACAGAAATCGACAATGTTAATTATGCACAATTAATTGTTAATATCTCGCTTCACAGACGATCAAAAAAATCTTTTTTTTTAATTAGATAAAAGACTCTTATTAACCCGATAATTTCATTTCGTTTATTTCTTAGAAAAAGCCCTTTTACGAGTGAACTACCTTAACTTCTCTTGTCCTAAGAAAAGGTTTATTTATTGACATATGCTATCAAAATTTTAATAACATCAGCTAAATTTTTATTAACTAGGCATGTCATTGTATCCTTGGAAAGTTTTAAACTCATGTAATCAAGGTGATCCTGGTATGTCAAATGTCAGTCAGATTTTCTAACTCTTAAAATAACATTTGTGTCACTGTAGAATAGACACTGCATATTTAAATAGTTATGACTTCCTTAACCTTTGCAGAGGCACTTGTTTATGTTGGCAATATACATGACAAAATAGACATACAATTTATGTCTATTTTTCACCAATAAAAAAAAACTTTTATCACTCTTTAGTTGATTTTTAGACATTTTATATGTTCTGTGTTTTCGAAACGTCCTCTCTCATGGAAAACAACGATCTGATTGAGATTTTTTTGTTTCAGAGTTTGTCACCATGATGACCTCAAAGTGAAGAAGCCAACATTTTGCATTTCAGCTTTCCATTGTTTCACCTCGGCCCGTAAAACAAAACAAAAATCTATTACATTTTTCACACCAATTGAACTTTATGCTTGTATATTGGCATCCGGGCCATTATGTGAATAACTTACTGTTATTTAATTTACAAGACATACTTTAATAAATTAATTAACATAATAAATATTTATAAATTAATTATGTGTAAATTTTTGTAATATATTTTGTTGGGTGTGCCCCTAGCGAGCGACACCTCCTCGTACTGTAAACAAATCTGTGCTACACGTTTTAGATAAAGAATTGAATTTTCACAAAGTATGAAACTGTACTTATAAATTAAAGATTTAAGATAATTCTATTCTATTTGATGTTAGGTATAGACCGAGCCTTATCTGTTTTTGGTTGGATGTACGAGGTGGCAGGCTTGTTTTTGCTGGAAAACCTTCAGGAGGATGTATACAATATGAATCGAGATATGCTTCACCTCTGGAATATTTGTGAAATAGACAAAAAGTGAAAAAAAATTATAAAAATGCTTTTTTTTCTGTTTTGATGCTTACAACTTTGTATCGTAGAGAAAAATTGTAGGGAGAGAAAGGTTTTATCATTTGGACTCACAATTCGCAAAATGGTCCATTTTTTTAAACGAAAGTGAATTTCAGAATTGTTGTGCAAAAACTATCACAGATTTTAACGAAATTTGGCATAATGTTAAATCATAGCAAGAAGTTTGTTTTGGCCAAATATGGAGGTCATCAAAGACATCTAAGCGTCCACAAAATCCATGCTAAAAACTACATTTATTACCATTTTCTTGGTTTATTGGTATTTTGCAACAAGCGTTATACATTCTTCTTTCTTATAGGAAATTTAGTTACGAAACTCCAGAAAAAACTATTCCAATTATTCAAAAGATTGGAATCATTCGAATAGTTTGAACTATTTGAATTATTCGAATCGAATAATTCGTATTCGATTCGCCTCGAATAATGCGAATATTCGCACAGCCATAAAAAAATGTTTGTTTTTTAATTTTTTTTCATATTTTATCAAATTTAAAAATAATCCGGACCTTTTTAAAAGGGAACATATCTCAATTTTTGTTATTTACATCTTTCTGAAGGGTTTCCAGCAAAAACTTGACTGCCACCTCGTCCTTCCAACAACTCTTGCGTTTTTACAGATAAAGCTTGGTCTCGTAGGGGATACAGAGAACATTAGTGAGTCACTTAACCTTATTTCATACTTTGTGATCCCATAAACGTGCACTTATCTAGAATGTATCCCCCTTTGATTAAAAGCGAACTTTGTTTTCCTCTACCTTTAATGCTCCTGATAGTTAAATGAACTGTATTCTTATTTTTTTATTCTTCCTTTTTTTTTAGCCGAACACGTTTTGTTTAAAAATCAGGAGATCAGTAACATTAGGAACATTATTTAACTGTTTTCGTCCCCCATGTACTGTAATGTAGGTTTTACATTGTTTATTGATAGCATTTTCAAATATTATCATAAGAATTTTTTTCGTTTCTTTCTTGTATTTTTTCTAGTTATTTTACATACTACTACATAGGAGAGTAACTTAAAGGTTACATGTGAAATTATTAGATGTTTAAATTAAAAATAAATGTACTAGAAATATATTTCTTTTTTGGTGACTTTATCGAACCCATTACATACTATTTTTATGTTAACACTTATTTATTTTAAAATAAAAATAAAACTTAAATCTGTTTTATTTTTGATGGTACCTTTTGCCTGCATTCACGGCAAAGTTTAATATGCTATTTAATGCTTCTTGCATCTGTTTTCTCTAACCAAATTTGCTTTTTCTAATATAGCTATCAGAGCTGGGACGGATCGTTTAAAAAAAGAATCGATTTACGGATCCGGATCCTCGTAAAGGAATCAAATCACCCATACGAATCACGATTCCTTTTTTAAGGAAAAAACAAATCTACTCCTATTTATCGGATCACGAATCCGGATTATCTTTAGTTTGTATACGTACAAATGGTAACTATGATACGAATGATATTACATAATCCAGATGATAAATCAAGCATCAAAGATATTAGCACGGAGCCCGAGCCGCAAAAAATAATTTTAGCCAATTTTAAGGTGCTGTAACTCTTGGCCAAATTAGTTTTTGGTAAATATTTTTTAAATTTAAATGTGATATTTCTGAGATCAACATGAAACCACCCTTGAATGAAACATTTTTTCGAACTATATTCCAAAAATTGCAATTCTCGATCTTCATAACGTTTTTAAATGTGTTGCTTGAAATAAGCTCAAGCAAGTTTAGTCCAATCATTATAGCAAAAAAAAAGATAATTTTTGTAATTAATGTTAACAGATATCTGACTGCGTTATGACTTCCGAAATAACCTGTACATTACTAAAATCATAAATTCCACCAATTTTTTTTTCAGGTAATTTTTTTAAACAATACTTGTGGGCCTTTTTTCGTTTTTTTTTCTAATATAACAGAAAGTATTGGCTGTATCACTTTACTTATAAAAGACCGTTTATAGATAATTTAAAAAACTACAAAATGGTTTTTGAAAAATCCCGATTCGACCATTTTTCACCGAGAAAAGCCGGAAAAACGCTTAAAACAGAGCTTTTTTCAAAAATTCGTTCTCCGTTTATTTTTAAGATTAAGAGCTAATTTTTTGGAAAATGATAGTCAATAACATATACTTTGAGCTGCCGAAAGATGAAAATTGTCGCATTAATAGTTTTTATTTAATCGCACTATAGACAAATTAGGCCCTTTTCTTGCAAGTGCCGTGAATATTAGGCAAATTGTCGGATTTGAATTTTTAAAACGGCTTTTTAAAGTTATAATTAAAAGCTACAAATTGTATATCTTACATTTTTATAAAAGTTTAGAGAACATTGTTAAAAATGCTTGTGAACCTAGCGCGTCTAGCCAAAATTCTCTCTCGCTTCTCCTTCGCTGCTGGGTGCCCCCTCCACGTCTCGGTCGCGAATTTTCGCTCGACGCGCTAGGTTCACAAGCATTTTTAGCAATGTTTTCCACACTTTTATGAAAATGTGACATATAGCTTTAAATCTCAACTTTAAAAAGCCATTTTAAAAATTCAAATCTGACCATTTGCCTAATATTCACGGCACTTGTAAGATAAGGGCCTAATTTGTTTATAGTCCGATTAAATAAAAACTATTAATGCGACAATTTTCATCTTTCGGCAGCTCAAAGTATATGTTATTGACTATCATTTCCCAAAAAATAAGCCCTTAATATTAAAAATTAACGGAGATACGAATTTTTGAAAAAAGGTCTTTTAAACGTTTTTCCGGCTTCTCATTGAAAAATAGTCTAATCGGGATTTTTCAAAAACCATTTTGTAGGTTTTTAAATTTTCTACAAACGGTCTTTTATAAGTTAATTGGTATAGCCAGTACTTTTTCTTATATTAAAAAAAAAAGCTTTTTTTAATAATTATTGTTTAAAAAAATTACCTGAAAAAAAATTGTTATTTTGATTTTAGTAATGTACAGGTTATTCCGGAAGACATGGCGCAGTCAGATATCGGTTAACATTAATTACAAAAAAAAAATCTATAATTATTGGACTACTTATAAATGGGATATCTTATTGTAATTTTTAAGGAAGTTTCACAATTACCGTTTAATAAATTTCTCTGCTTGCGGAATATAAAAATGTATTAAAATTTTAAATTTATTTTTGTAAGACACCCTGAATAGAAATAATAAAATGTCCCATTTAAAAATCTCTCAGTTATTCTAAGAATAACATAATAAAAAATTATAAAGATCGAGCAATCAAAACTTTTAAGATCAAATGCAAATAAAATTTATGTCCGTTTTTCTTAACCACACTCTGTGGTTAAGAAAAAAACTGTTTCATTTAAATGCTGTTTCTCTGGACCTGAAAAACAACATATTTTGGATAAAAATCACATGTTAGGTGTGTTTTCTTATTTAAAGATATAAATAGACAGATGTCTTAACATTCGTCATCATTAATTACGAAAATCAATGTGATGCTAAATTAAGAATCTTGGGTAAAAATTTGGAAATTTAAAATTAAAGATTTTGGCATAATAAACCTATTTGCCTCAGATTTAGGATATAAGGGTTTTTGAAGGTGCTAGGTCAAAATTTGGAAATTAATAATCAGAGGTCAAAATTTAAATATTTGAAATGATGTATTTTAAATGGCGGATTTTGGCATTTATAAACCGGTTTGTCTCAAATTAGAAATATAAGGAATCGATTTCTTTTCGGATCGGATCCTTTCAAAAAAGGATCGATTTCGGATCATTTTAAAATTATATAAGGAATCCTTATCACCGAACCTATTTTTTTAAAGTAATCGATTTCTGGATTTGATTCGTACCCAGATCTGATAGCTACTAAATTGCTCTAATACAGACTACCACGTCAAGTTGTAAGCCTAACATTGAGATTAATTGTTTAATAAATAAAATTAACACTAATGCAACATTTCAAACAATGTTTACACCACTTCGGTATTTCTGCAATAGTTTGTAAGAAAACTTTTAATATTGCATATAAAAAAATAACATTTTTAATGGTTATTTTGCACACCATAGTATACTATTGGATGTTCACAAAATCTAACTTGAGTTTAGCTTTGCAGTTCCTTAACCTAGAATTAATTAAATATTAAGGTGCAATCTTAATTTAAATTATGGATCAGAGAGAGATTTTTCCCGTCGAATCCTAATTTGATGACTGAAAAACTATTGAACACCAAATAAAACAGCTAGGGGTCATTTTCGTTTTTTTTTATGGAATACCTCATTTTTTATGATTATTTCTCGTATATCTTTTACGGCGGAGTGATGATCGCGTTGTTAAATTTAGCAATGGACTCAGCAATTGTTAAAAGTTAACAACGGTTTAGAATGTTTAACAAAATGTCAGATTTTGACAGGTTGCCTACTAAAATCATTGAATAACATTGACAATGACGTTTTGTTAAACATTCTGAACCGTTGTTAACTTTTAACAATTGCTAAGTCCATCGCTAAATTTAACAACGCGATCATCACTCGGCCGTTAATCTATTAGCCTTTTTCCCCTAAAGACTTAAAAAATATCCGCTAGGGGCAGCACCGGTGAGGGGGTACAAATAAATTGAATTCTGTATTGACAACAACGTAAAATTTACTGAACTAAAATCGAATTAACCGAAGTTGATGTACCTGGGGCAAAATTAAAATATTCAAAAACACAAGATAATTTTTTCCGGGACTTAAAACGATGGGTTGCATGTCATAGTTTACCCGCGTTAGGTAATAAAAATGTCTTAGTTAAAAGGTTACTTAATTCATAAATAGCCTGTCAGTTTATAGGATTTCTTAGCTTTTTTCTGTACAATTCCCTGATGGCTCCTTATATATCACGTTTGTCCCGCAGCACGAACGTCCCGAGTTCGATTCTACCACGACTCCAAAAACTTTTTTATTCAAAACGGAAGCTTTTTTGCTTTTCAGAAGCAGTTTTTAATAAAAAAAAGTTTTTGGAGTCGTGATAGAATCGAACTCGGGACCTTCGGGCTGCTGGTCAACTCAACTCAAACAAGTGCTATATTAATTATTGGTAATTTACATATTGTCATTACATATACATTATATTAGGTTATTTCTACAGTTTTCCTTATTCAGGATCCTGAAGACAAGTCAGCCAGGTGGGCCAGAGCTGGTGGTCGCTCTTCTGAGGTAGATGTAACGATTTTTGTTTCATGGTAATGTCGTTTCCCGGGGTGACCTTACAAACGACTAAGCAGTTTGCTGTTACTTAAGAAAGTTTGTAGATTGATTGTTTCAACGAGTTGTAATAATTTTGTAATAAGTAATTTTTGTAGGAAAAGGCAAACGCAAAAACCTACTCGATTTTCATCAGGTACGCGTAGCGCGCGTATATACCAAGTTTTTGTCACCTTGGTGCTTGCATGCTATCATTCATTTTCATTTATACATATTGATTTATACTTTATATACATTAATCATGCTCACGTGGTTAATTTAAGTTATTTGTACAATATTTACATATTTTAAGAATAGGATGGGATAGTAAGGACTAGTCCTCATCTCCATAATAAAAGGGCAGTCTCCAGTATAATGGTTTGTGTTTCGTCTGGTTGTTGTCTTAGGTTAGTTAAATGTCTAGTAAGAATGGATGATGGTGCTTGTTTTTGGTAGAATTTACAAGCAATGTTGTATATGTATTCATCCATTCTTTCTATGTTAGCCATGTCGTGTAGTGCATCTATTCTTTCGTATCGGTCCGAAGATGTTATGCATCTTAGGACCTTATTCTAGTAACGTTGCAGTCTAGTCATTTGCGTGTTAGATATGCTGCAGCATATGTTAGTATAGGTCTTATTATTTATTTGTATATAACCCTTTTATTTTCTGGAGAAAGGCCAGATTTAGGGGAAAGCAATGCGTAGAGACTATGCATTGCTGCATAGCCCCTACGCAACACGTGGGTAATATGGGGTTTAAATGATAACCTCTAGTCTATTATGACACCGAGGTATCTCATTGTTTTTAATGGTATGATGGGATTATTGTTTATTTTGATAGGGATGTTTATTTTATGGTGGTCAAACGTGGTACATACAGAACCAATGAGGCATTATACAAAATTTGGAAAATCATCGTATGCATTTGCAGGTTATTTATGAATCAACTTACCTTTCAACTAAAACATTTTTATTACCTAACACGGGTAACCTACGACAGCCAAGCCATCGTTTTAAGTCCCGCAAAAGATGATCTTGTATTTTTAAAAATTTTTTTTCGCCGCAGGTACATCATCTTATGATTAATTCCATTTTAAATTAGTACCTTTTACGTTATTGTCAATGGAGAATTCAAATCATTTATGCCCCCCACTGGTACTGCCCCTAGCGGATTAAGTCTTCAGACGAAAAAGGCTAATTAAAAACATGGTGCACGTTTAAATCAAGAAAATGTTCGTCTATCATGTCATTCAAATCTGACAGATTGCTACGACACCTGTTCACTCTTTGACGGTAATGTCATGCAGACAACTAAAAAAAGTTTTAAAATTGTTCAATTGATTTTCAGTCATCATTTTTGGATTTTATGGAAAAATTTAATACAAGAAGGCTATTTCAGTTAATTACAGGAAGAGTCAAAAAGCGGCCTGTCTAGGTGTCTAGTCCTGGTTGGACAACCCTGTACAAAGTAGGTATCTTAAAGAAAATTGCAAAAATGACATAAATGTTACAAATATGTTCTATAGTTTTGTGGCGGATACATGTTTTAATATGTTTTTGTTGGGATTACTCGCATCGAAATTTTCTAGAAAATGGGACTACTTCGGTCCTGGTCCCGGGATATAGCGACTGAGCCGGCTCAGCCCTATTGACCTCTATAAGAATTTTCTCAGATTACGCCTATCTGGGAGGTATTAATCACATCTGTTGATTGATTCAGTTGCAGTAAAAAATAAACACTTATGCAAGTCATTGACTGTAAAAAAAATCAATGCCAATTATTCTTTACTGTATTAGCAGAAAGTTGCATAGATTTTATATCTTTATTTCTAAAATTGGAAGAAAACAAATCTGCAGCTGCTAAAGACGCCTGTTAGAACAAATATCTTTATTCTTGGAAAGAATATTTATTGAAATCACATTCATTAAAAACGACAATAAATTTTACCGGAGTAAATATGGAAAAATATCCCTACTGTCTCCTCGGTTTGTACAAAAAATCTATCAAAAACTAAAGCAATTAAAATTGCTTTAAAATATAAAGTTATTTTCCTTTTCTTTAAAAAATAATACAACTTTTTTAATTTGATCTTAAAAAATACATAACTTGTCTTTAATTCACGCCACGTATGTTTAAGAAGCTTTTATCAAATATTCTATTTAATATTAATGACGGACTGAGGGATGAAAATTAAAAAACTTTTGTTGTAATACTTTTACTTTTAATAAAAACTTTTTGACATAAAATTCTGTAGGTACTTTAAAAACAATTTTTCTTTAAAATAAAGAATAAAATTAAAACATATTACATCATGATTTCGAGTTTTAAAACAGAGCACATAACTATGCATCATACTCTTTGAAATAACCTTAAAATTGTAAGTAAAAATCGTGTAATTTTAAATTAGGATAACTTAAGGCATACTTGTTTAACAGGTATTTCATACAGTCTTTTGGTAATGGTCGGATCAGGAAAAAAAGTCCATAGTTATTTTACTTTCACGAAACTTTTTTATGGTTTCGAACTCTTGCCTCTCTGCCAGTGCTTTTTTAACTTCGTGAGTTGTTATTACTGCTGTTTTATCGCTGAAAATAAAAATATATTAACATATTTACGAGGTATTTGCAGTTAAAATATACATAAACAACTAATAGTATGAGATCCGGCCGCTTAGCGTATTGACTGTCTTCTGTCACCTCGCAACTTTTAAAAAATTTATGCCAATGCACGGACGACAATGTCCCAATGATTTGCCTATAAAACGGTCGACATTGTCTCCTGTGTTAGGACAATACATGCTCAATATTGTAGCGTCTAAATGCAGTAGATTTTGTCACAGGTAGAAGAGAGAATATCCTGTATTTTGCTGTCATCATGTCAATGGTGTTTAGTTAAAAGTTAAGTGGCATCGTCTAAACATTAAATTTTACTGTTTTCTTATTAGTCCAGTAAATGAAGGGACAAAGCTGTAAATAAATCTGTACAGTTTTACCTTGTGGTGCAATTCTTAGGTCTTGGGAATGCTTTCGAGTGAAAAAAAGTTTATCAACATTAACAGGTGGGAAAGGGTTGAAAATGGCCCGTCAAGGCCCGGAAATGGGTTTCCTGCTAATTTCTGCCAAAATATGCGAATTGGAGAATTTTTGTTTACACAAAAAATGAAGATCGCCTTGTAGTCTACAAAAATGGTCCTTATAATTTTTTTCGAAAAATCAAGTTTTCGAGATAACGGGACCCAAAAGTCCCCTCATTTTAGCTGCCGCTCTACCTCTAGAATGCCGCTATCTTCATGGATTCACTTATAAGCGGGCGGACGAATTGTTCCATTACTCGGGCAATAATGTACATTTTTTAATCATTCAAAGTTCATCGGAATAGGAAAACCCGTACCTATCATTGCATTTGAGTTTGGGTCCATTCTGATTTTTCTAGAATATTAAAAAAAGGGGTCAAAGTTTTTTTTTACAATATTTTGTGAGTATCTCATTAATTTATTGATATTTTTTGAAAAAATGGTTTGTTATTAACATTTCACCATCTTTCTTGCGTGTTGATAAAAAATTGTTTTTCCCATCTGCCTTTTTTAGCCAACTACCACATCTATCCAGTGTGGAATGGAATGGGACTTTGGGGGGGGTGCATTTTTAGTGGGTTCCCACGTCGGAATCGTAATAAACTTTTTCTCGCTCGAAAGCATTCGCGATGACCTAAGAATTGCGCCACAAATGAAAACTGTACAGATTTATTTACAGTTTTGGGTACTTTCAGGTCTTCAGTTAGTGGACTATATGTATTACAATTAAATAATTACATTAAAAAGAACACTTGAATTTATTTTTTATAGTAGATTGTGCCTCGCATAATGGGGAAATTTCTCGTGACAAAATCTATTGCATTCAGACGCTCTAATATTTAGCAGGTGTTGTCCTAACGCGGGAGAGAATAACCTGCCTATTGGCAGGGAGCGAAGTGTATAGTGGGGGCAGCTGAATCGATTGCAGCGCTCGCTGTGGTCAAATTTTCGGTAAATCATGCTTGATTTAAATATAAACAACTAAATAAAAATATTAAAAATGGTGCATAATAGTTGTTGTGTAGTTGAATGTAAGAATACTGGCAGAAATAGTAACTGCAAATTTTATACATTTTCAATTGCTAGTTGGAAATTTAAAAAAAAAGGAAAAAATGAATAAAGGCACGCAGACAAAAGGTGTTGCATTCAAATTTTCCGCTTAGCCGAACAACTTTCGAATTTGACGTAACAAGAAGAAAAACTTACTCGTTTCTTGCCGTGTACCGTTTGTGCCTGCCTTTTCCTGAAGCTTTCTAATGATTTGCAAGTTTATAAAAGAAAAAGGTTTTTTTTATTATACTAAGTAATCAAGGAGTGTCTGCAGAACTGACTTTAGTGTATGTGTAGTCTTCTGTGATTGTAAATAGAGAAAATGGCTATAAAGGCTTCAAGTAAGTAAAGTATGTATTAGTTTTAAGTATATTGGAAAAACCCCAGACTCGTAAGTTTGTCAGATGATTTTTAAGTTATCGGGCCAATTGCCAATTTTTGTCGGAGCCCGCTAGTTTTTAAGTTATAACGCCCGACTGACATAACTTCAAAATTGCATTAAAATTCCGCCAATTTTCACCTAGGAGATTTAACCAGAAGTTATTCTGACATTTGTAATGTTATCTAACAGTCATTTACAGTGCTGACCAGGTTTATATATATATATATATATATATATATATATATATATATATATATATATATATATATATATATATATATATTATATATTTAAGAAAAATAATCAAATTAATCTTACACCTCTCCCACGGCAAGCATGATTTAAGCAGCCGTCAGATGTCGTTTTCATCGCGCACCGTGCCAATAGGCAAAGGAAGAGATCTCATATATTTTTGGACTAGATAGATTTTATGCAAGGGACCCATGTGGTTATAAGAGATTAATTCACAAGGGTCGCAAACCTCTTATCCCAAATTTTTAGCATGTACTGAAAAATATTATCAGTTAGATTAAAATATGCTTTTTTTTAAGTAAAATTTGCGAGATATTTAATATTTTGCAAATGACACGGAAGAAACATTTGAAATTGGGCAGTTATGTATAACTTAATTTGCGCTTTAAAAATAATCTTTAAAAACTTTGGTTCCGATTTTAAAAAAACATCAATAACGTCACATCTTAAATTTGGGACATACTGCATAAAGATATTTTCATATTAAAAAAAACACGAATAAAAATATAAATCGACGGGTTCGAGCATTTTTCCAAGACACTCGCATTGCATAGTTTTTTAAATTTAGTAGGTACTTACTTATAATTGCCTTCACAGATAATAAAATTCCGAGATCTTCTAATGATATTTTCAGCAAAACATTTCACAGCCTCGTACATTAACTTTTCCGCAGCATTCATTACCACTCCGTTTGTTAATTCTTCAGGTCTCAAGATAACTCCGACATCTAATGCAGCTTCTTTAACAAATCCATACTCTTGAGTCAAGTTTTTATCTGATAAATCAATACACCTGTCTAAGCAGACAGAATTAATACAATCTGAAAATTAAAAATAAGAATAATTTTACATATTTTCTTGGTTTATTTAATTTTATTTATTACTATTTATTTATACATATATATATATATATATATATATATATATATATATATATATATATATATATATATATATATATATATAATATCCACGTTAGGGCATGAACTTTCAAAATATATTCTGTTAAAAACTTTAAATTATTATTGCTGTTGCACATACAAGCGCAAAACCGTGAATGATCATTTTTCTAGGTTGTGTGTTGGCCAAATTCTCCGATACGTTACTGTTCGATATAGATAAGCATACTTTATATATTTTACACAGAGGGCCGTAGTTTCCCCATCCAACTGTTTCATTAAATGACGCAAAGATAGTTCATTTCCGAGCAACATACAAATGAACCACTGCAGTGGTCTTTCAATGTGAATTTCCAGTCTTCTAATTACACCTTGTGAATTCCCGTATCCATTCCATCGCATCCAATAGCAACTAACTTTGTAAAGTTCAATTGTTGCTTCAAAACTGTATCATGTGAGCGGAAATGGATTGTGCTGTGCCACATGGAACGGTTATATGACCAAAATATTTTAATCCTGGTTCCAAACGATTACAATATGTTCTTCGATAATTGTGCTTCTGTGGTTTTTATTCCCAATGAAACGCTGAACCAGGGGTTATCTTTTCGTCCGTCAAAATAAATTGTTGTAAAAAGACTTCGTCTTGTTTTAGCTGGGATCTTAATGTGTTTCTTTTTTCTTTTTTTTCGTTATTTTACTTCTATCTATTATTTTAAAAGTGTCTTTGATAGTTAACACTCCAATATCTTTTAATACAGCAGATGCAATAATAGCAGCGGATCTATCAGAAACACCCGTTCGATCGCATGCTTGTGCGAGACTTGCTTAGCACATCCTACTACTTGCGAGATAGCCTCCTGCTTTGCATTAAAGCTGTTATCACGTTTAATCATTTCTCCACCATCTGATGGCAGCACATTCGAGGTAGAGGTTGAAGGTAGCGATCTTATTTCTAGGTCTTTTCGATGTAAGGATGGATGAATGCTTTAAGTGGCTACCGGATCAATAGAGCCGATAAAAAATTTCCTCTTATTTCTTTGGCCTACTTAAAGTTATATTCCTCAAATTGGCACTTTGATAATACATTTACAGAAGAAAAAGTTCACCCACTTGCAAGATAAAATATTATATATAGTTTTTTTTCTGCAATGTCTTTAAATGCTTTTACTTTTTGTATAAGAGTATCATTAAAACGTGATTTTAGGGGTTTTTAAGATTCCTTAACGTTCTGTGATATTGTCTAATTATGTGTAAAATCTGTTGGTCTGTCACCACGGGAATAGACGCATTAGCCCAAACAACTTTTAGCTCCGCTATTAAAATGGCTGTAATGTTACCTAAGGTAGGTTCGGCTTTATTTTAAGCAGCATCAATTAATGTTTGACGTATATAAAATTTTTTAATCACATCTGCATATGTTGGTAACACATTTTTCTTCAACGCGGACGGAGCCCCAAATACAGGGGACTCAGTGTCAGTCTCTCCTAGTATTTGGCATATTTTACACTAAAGTTCGAATATCAAAATTCACTAAATAACACCAAAAGGTAACCAAAACACAAATACACGCCTAGAAATTAATTTTCCAATAAATATTAACAGCTTAAACACATGCGCACCCAACAACAGTCGCTGGAAAACCAATTAAACCGGTTTTGGCGGCTTTGTTTCTTAGCAGCCGGCGGCCAAAATTAGAGGTGGTGGGGGCACCGCTAAACGTTATCCAATCGACCTAGGATTTTGCAGGGAACTATTATTACTTAGTCCACCACTTTTCCGCATCTCTGATCTGAATGTTTAGAGGGTGGTAATATACCACTGCACCTAGACCTCAGTAGGTCCTTTGTGCTTCCTCTTGTACAGGCGGGAGATTCACTGCGTCGTCCAACCTATTGATTTAAAATAGTTGACGACATCTTTATGTGGAATCTCCCTAATTTCGGCCAGTAATGGCCAATTCGTGCCCAGCATGGAGTTCCGTTCGAATGTAGGGCGGGACAATCGCAAAGAATGTGTTCCACGGTCTCATCCTCCTGTTCACAGCCTCTACATAATCCCGTGTTCGTTAGACCCATTTTAAATAGGTGTCCTCGTAGCCTGCAGTGGCCAGTTAGAACGCCCGTTAGTGTTCGGAGGTTCCTTCTGGACATCATAAGGTTTTTTTCGCTATTGACTCGTCTGGATAGCTTATAGGCGTTTAGGATATAAAAAGTTAGGTTTTTCACTCCACTATATATATATATATATATATATATATATATATATATATATATATATATATATATATATATATATATATATATATATATATTTTAACAGACATTGGTAAGTACTCCGTTATACCGGGTGACAAGGTTGCACGGCACTGCGCATGTTTTTTACATCTCTTATTATAAAAATTCTGTTAGCTATTTTTTTCCCCAAATTTACATACAAACCTTTCCAAAAAAAGTTAAAATTTGAACACTATACTGTTAAGTTAAAGAAAGGGGCAGTTGAGAGTTTTACACTTCTTAATTTTTTTAAGCTCATGAAGGCCTTTATGGAGCCTAAATACTAGGTACCGAGGGTGCCGGTTTTTTAGATGTTTAACCTTTTTTTAGCCGCCCGTTCTGCCAAACACGGAATAATGCAGATATTAGCTTTGTTCGAGGATCATTTAACCATTATGAACCGATTCAGAACTAGAAATGGCCCCGTTTAGGATTGTTTAAAAACGCATGTTCAGTTATTTACCAGTTCTGGATTTTTATTTACCGCGAACGACTTTCTACAACTGAAAACTGACGTTCATGTTCTCTAACCTAGGTTTTTAGATTTTAATCTGTTCATGGTTAAATTACCATCGGAAAAAAAATGAAGAAAGCCAAAGAGAAGAACGGTTACTATGTACTTATTTAATTTATTTTTAAAGTAACAACAAACATGTGTCAATACAGAATACAATAGTATTAACTGTTAATACCATTATAAAGTTCAACAAATTTTTATAGTTTTTCAATTTCCGCAATATTCCATACAAAAATAGCAAGAAAATAAATAAACTGTAATACATCATAAGATTGCTCTTTCACAAAAACAGAAACAGCTGACCATCTCTGTACTACGCATGAAAAGCCACCCAAAGTATCAGTGAGACATGGGACCTTATTGAATATATACCGGATGCTCAAATTTGGGTAAGGAAAATTTTCATTTTGGAATTTGTGAAAAAAAAGTTGATTTTTTGGGAAAACATGGAACTTTCAAGAAAAACAGGAAAACATGGAACTTTCAAGAGCAAATCTAATTGTTTTTTTTTTCCGTGACTTTGATTAAATTTTATCGGCAAAATCCAAATTTCGCAAAATTACACAGGCTTACAAAAAGAGTGGTGTGTGCTGGGTGTCGGACTGGGATTTTCTGGAGTATTTTTTCCGCTGAACACGAATCTGAAGTCAAAATTGGGGGTCAAACGGTAAATAATCGAGAAAAGGCGTAATTTCAGATACTAATGTTTTTTTTTTTATTTTAAAACGTCAATATCTTAAGAACTATAAAAGATACACGAAACTTTATTTGACATAAACTATGTTTTTTACAAGATCTTGAATTTAAGTTTTATGACCCGTTTGTCTAAGCGCAATATTTTTCGAGTTTTCGAGTTATAATCAAAAAAACAAATTTCCAGGATTTTTTCAAGGCATACCTCTGGAAAAATTTGAAAATAATTATTTTTTTATTTTTGGATTTTTTTTGCCAATTTTGAGTGGTTTGGGATTCAGATGATTAAAATAAATGATTTATTATTTCAAAAAACTCAGAATCACTTTAAAAAAAAAAATATTTTTTTCCTATTTTGGACTGAAATGTTTTTCCAAATTACATTTTTTTTATTTCTGCTTTATTATTTATCTCATCAAAAATGTTTATATAACTTTTTTATAGATAATTTGAAAAGCTCTCTTTTTTGTTCTATGAAATTTTTTATAAATGTCTTATAGTTTATATAGCCGTAGTCCAAACATTCCGTAGTAGTAGGTTTCTACTGGTAAATGTACCGTGTCGGTTTTTTGGGATTTTCTCGATTTTTTGCTGTTTGACCCCCAATTTTGACTTCAGATCCGTGTTCAGCAGAAAAAAATACTCCAGAAAATCCTAGTCCGACACCCAGCACACACCATTTTTTTTGTGGTGTGTTATCTATGACTTTCTAAAAACCAGCTGAAATTTTTTTATGCAATTATTTGAAATGCTTCTAATGTTAAGGAAAATGCAGATAGTTTTGCATAATTACTACTAAACAGAACTAACCAAGAGCAAAGTTTAGATGGTGTTGCTAAACTGCAAACTGAAACAAATAACATCAATACAATGATTCCAAGAAACAGGAGATATTGCCCCTTCTGCTCGTGACAAAATCTACTGCATTCAGAAGATTCCATATGTATCACGTGTTGTCTAACTCAGGCAAGAATGTCCAACCTTTTATGAGCAAATCGTTGGGACATTGTCTTCCGTAATTCGGCAAACATTTTTCAAAAGTTGTGTCATATTGGAGAAACAAGAATAGAACAAAAAATCTTTTTTTTTAAATTTTGGTTCCATTTAAGTTAATATTTTTTTATAGTTTAAATAAATACAATTATTACTTACTGTTTGTTGGTGGAGGAGAGGTTATATTTACAGCTTCATCATTGACTCCAACAGATAATCCTGGACAACCATTTTGAAGATGACTATCGGCAAAACAATTTAGAATGAGTTGTTTTTCTAGAGATTCGTTTTCAAACAGATTATAGCTCGCTACTGGTGGTGAGTACAAATGGGACCTTCCATACATGAAAATTGCTTTGGTATTCCAGTGCTGACTATATGATTCACCTGACAATATTCGTTTAATTGTTTTCGCTCTTGACCACTGAAATTATATGACTTTTAGACTACTAGCTGGTGGGTTGGTTTCCAACTAATAAAAGTTAGTTGTGGTTAGTTTAAAAGTAATATTTTAAAAAGAAAAATACTTAGTCTTTATGAAAACTAACCACAACTAAGATATTAAATAGAAAAGGGAAAAATAAATACTTGATATACAAACACAAAAAAGTCAATCTTCAGTCAAGGTCGCCTATTACTTAATACTTATGATTTAATACATATTGATAAGAGTAAACATACTTAATATACTAAATGGCACTGCATCAAAATCGCGCGTTTTTTAATAGCGCATGTCAGATAAGCGCACACAAAATAGCGCATTTCAAAATAGCGTGTTTCAAGAGAGCGCGTTCCAAAATAGCGCACTTCAAAATAGCGCATATCAATTAGGCGCAGTTTAAAAGGGCGCAAATTTAAATTTACGCTATTAAAATAGCGCATTTCTGAGATGCCGAAATGCACAGTTTTTGTTAATATATATTAGGACTGGGACAATAAAAACTAGATTCATAACGTAAATTGGAATATATTTTAAACGTCTAATTCTTTGAACATTTAAGTGAAAAAAAAAACAAAATTAGCATTAGGTCTACAAAGACAAATTATTATTAGCAACGCCTTTTAAGTGAGCTTCTAAATTTCTAAAAGAGTAATTTTTGATTAGAACCTTCATGCGTTCTTTTTGCTGGACGTATTAGCTATGTGGTGCATCTTTTGACCGAAAACCAGATCTATAGCGACTAATGTAAATTTCCCATTTGTTCTGGTCTTTTTTTATTTGGTCCACTATCTTTGTAATTGATGGATGATGGCAGTCTAAACAGTTTTGAAAGCTCCTATGCCATGCTTCTAGCGAATTGTTGCTAGTTGTTAGATTAGCGCCTACCCTATTACACAAATTCCATATGCTAATTCTGAACTGCGGGTCAACTTTGTTGATTCTGTTTCCTATATAATTGGTCTCCCAAAAACCCATTAGTGGTGCCATTTCTTCGGGGAATTGTTCCGATAAAATTTCAAACGCGATTTGGACATCTTTTTCTGGAATAAAACTTAATATCAACAACACTTTGCATTGAAGTCTAGACTCATCTGAGTTTTTATATTGTTCAGTAAGTTCTAACTTTTGAATTTTCTTCCAGAGGTTTTGGCTGAGGTGAAATAAACAACCAATTAATATAGTGCCTGGAAAACAAGCTTCAATTGCGGAAATTGAGGCTTGCTCAAAGTCTAAAAGAACACTTTCCGGACTTAGTTTCGGTTCAATGTCAAGCAATTTTGCAAACAATCTTTTGTATGTTTGTAAGGTTTTGTTTTCTAATAATGCATATATTACAGGGATTGCTTTTTTATCCAAAAACACGGGAATTGTAAACGACATAAAGTAAATAGATCCGGTGCAACATTGAAAGTCCCATCTGCGCACCAGTGTTTGAACTCGAGAAGGAGCAAAATGTTGTTCCGCGCAGCAAAAATAAGGATCCGGCTAGCTTTCTCATCCTTACTTTTTGAATCCCATAGTAAAAACAGCTCATTATTATATATGGTCATATTTGTCAGTATATTTTGGGAATCCGGCGTTATTCTCTGACGATGTACTATATTTCTACAAGCTTCATCACTGGGTATTAAAGTCCTTGCCTCATCTGAAACAGCAGATGTGGAAGCTTGCATAATAGCTCTTGGTTTGTAGTTGGTTGTTTGGGCTAATATTTTAAAATTGCTCCTTACAACGTCTACTTGGTTTAGGGCAGGATTAGGTCCGTGATTATGGGCCGTCCGCAGTGATATATCGGTACCCGTGGACATTAAACGTCCTTTACAGCAAGCTGTAGTACATCTCCAAGTAGTAGACTTTGAAGTGGTGCGGTCTTTTCTGTAGCGATATCCATCATTATATAAGACATTTTTACCTTTCTGCGACTTTTTAAACTCCATGTATCGTATTGTAGGCAAGATACAAACAATAAAGGTTCTCGCCCACTAGAGCGACGCGGCGCGATGCGACACGACGCGACATTATCGGTTGCTTGCTCTCCCGACTTGTCTCGAGCTGCCGCGTCGCGTCTCGCCGCGCCGCGTCTCATCGCGAACCTTTAAGGTTCTCGCCCATGAGCGCGACGCGGCGCGACCCGGTGCGACGCGATTAAATGCATCAGGGATACTTTATATGTAATTAAACCGAAGCCCATCCATCTAGGCGATGCGACGCGACAGCTCAGACAAGTCGGTAGAGCAAGCAAGCGACAATGTCGCGTCGTGTCGCATCGCGTCGCGCCGCGTCTCTATAGTGGGCGAGAACCTTAAGACTTTTTAAATATTTTTGTGCTGTTAAAGTAACAATGACATTGAAATAACTGGCAGTATAACAAACACTAGGTAAATAAAAACAACCAATTTAACAAAGAAGTACCTAACCTTTTTATAAAGGAAAAGGTAATAAACTTTAGGTAAGTAAATAAAGGTTTAATGCATAAAACTTGTAATTAAATCTATATGGTGCGGCATAATAAAACGATACATTTTTAAGTTAAAAAAACTTTAAAACGGTGAATGCTAGAAATTTTTCTATCTTGTTTGATAAAAAAATCCAAAAAACGTTTGTTTAGGAATAATTCAAAATCAAAAATATAAATAATTCTTTATATAGGACAGTTCTAAATGCGCTTAATTGACATGCGCTTTTTTGAAATGCGCTTAATTGATATGCGCTATTTTGAAACGCGCTCTCTTGAAACACGCTATTTTGTTACTGCGCTATATTGAAATGCGCTATTTTGTGTGCGCTTATCTGACATGCGCTATTAAGAAACGCGCCATTTTGATGCAGTGCCATGCTAAATGACATAGAAAATGCAACACCCAAAATTATTTATTGAATTTTGATAAGAACTTATAAACATATTTGCTATCATGGAAGTATATGCTGATAAAATTTTGAAGGTATTCTGAGCCGTACTTTTTTTGTCATATCAGGATCCAAACAATATGAACATGTTTACTTAATATTCAGTACTTTTTCTGCATTGGATTTATTTAATTCCATTTCATTGTTGTTTCATTGCATTATTATTATTATTATTTTACTCAACTTTCCAAGTTTGAAAGGGGTCGGATAATCGGGTTACGTGAAGCCGGACTTTCTTTTAAAGAAATCGCTAATCAGGTGAATCGAAACTAAGCTACTGTAATGAGATGTTGTCGAGCGAGGTTCCAAGAAGGCCGAAATTGACGAGTTAGAGGTACTGGACGCCAAAGACAGACTACAAAGCGACAGGATCGTTATTTGGGGCAACTAGCATTTGGAGATCGATTTTCCAAAACAAGGGCAGTTGCGAACCAGTGGTTTGATGCTGTCGGAAGGGCAATAACAATGAAGACATGGGCACACATGATGGCCGTGCAAGAGTAAGGAGACGTTGTGAAAGACGGAACGGCCAATTTTTCATTAAACGACATATTCATTGCACTGTAGGTGTTATGGTATGGGGTGCCATTGCTTACGGCAGCAGGTCACGATTAGTGTACATTCGAGATAGCATGACTGCCCAGCGCTATATCCACGAAGTTTACAACCACATCTGCTTCCCTTTTTAGAAATATTGCAAGATCCACTTTTTCAGCAGGAAAATGCACGACCTTATATCGCGTGTTAGTTTGGTCTTTTTAGAAGCGTCCGGTGTACATCTACTTCAGTGGCCTCCTCGATGTCCAGACCTTTTTCGAATCGAACATTTTGAAATATGATGGGAAGAAAATTCAGGGGCACTCTCTACAAATATTGGAGGCTCTACGAAACTGAATTCAGATATCCTGAGATACAATACACCAAGAAGACATCAATCACCTAATCCAATCAATGCCGCGACGACTTAACAAATGTGTAGCGAACACAAGAGCTTTGACACATTAAGGTGGGGTATCTTAGCAATTTTGCAAAATTTTGAGTTCAAATTTTAATCATTTTCTATTTATCAGTAGACCTAAAAGTTGTAAAAGTATGCTTAAAAAGACAGCATTTCTACTTGGTGTTGCATTTTCTATATCACTTAAGTATATTAACATTATTAACAAAAAGACAATATAATGGTTCTCCCCAACAATTTCAATTTATGAAAACTACGCGTATTTTTAATACTAGCAGGTAAATGGTTAAACATTTTTTTGAGTCATTATTTTTTTTTAATTAAAGTAGAACATCGATTTGAAAGTTAAGAAATTTGTCTAGTATTACGCAAAGAATTCTTAGAATTACTAAACCAATATTTTTGTATATTAAAAAAACTGTTTTCAAAATATAAATAGAAAGAAGTAAGTGTTAAAATTCCTTATAATATAAATAATGGTTTACATGAGTCTTTGGACTGGAACTTTACAAATATATCGAACTGCTTCATTTTGCAAGAAAAACACTGGATATAATAGATTCTGATAAAAATTTTCCCAAAAACAAATACTTTATCTTATAATCGGTTCAATTAAAGCAAAATTAATAGATTTTCAAATAGAAATTCTTCTAATTCACGAGAAAGTACTTTAATAGCATAACATTTAGATTCAGGTTAACTACAATTTTTCTATATATTCTTTGAAATTCAGTTTACCTTCGACATACATTCCTAAAAATTCAGTACACAGAGAGGATTTTATAATTTCATTATACAAAAATATGTTTGTTGAGTGCACATTTGAATGTTAACATATTAATTATTTTAGTTATATTAAAAGAAAGCAAGTTAAAGTTACACACCATGATTTGATTTTTAAAATATCATTTTCAATTTTCTGCTTTTATACTCATGATCTTTTCGAAATATGTAAACAAATTACCGAAACAATTCAACTAGGAATTGAAACCTTTATTCCCCATACCCAAAATAACTCCATAACTTCAAATCACAAACCGTGGTTTTCTAAATCCTGTGACAAAGCCAGACTTTTAAAAATTCAAGCCCACAAAAAGTTTCTCCAAAACCCTAGTCCTGAAAATAGACAGGCTAGCATCGAAGCAAAAAATCAAATCAGACTTAGAAGCAAAAGACCGTTTTAACAATCGTATAAGAGATAAAGTTCTCTCTTGCTGGAATAGCAGTAAAGCCTTCTGGTCCTTTGCCAAAAATATTAGTCAAACTTCTGCACAAATTCTTTTCCACCCCTAATAATTGAAGGTAAAATTGTTTCTACCTCTAAAGAAAAAGCCGAACTATTTGCCAAACAAATTGCTGCCAATTCTACCCTTGATCCTCCTATTAATCTTCTTCTAACCGTTGCCTCTGTTTCCCTGATATCATTTTTAAAGTTAAACAGATCAAGCGTATCCTTTCTTCTCTTAATACTAAAAAATCGTCTGGGCTGGATGGCATACCAGCAATTGTCTTAAAAAAATGTGCTCCCGAGCTTGCACCCATCCTAATTTGCCCCTTTCGAATCTCTTACGATACGGGCATTTTTCCGGAGAGCTGGAAAGCTGCACGTGTGAAACTTGTTTCCAAAAAAGGATGCAAAACTCTCCCTTTTAAATTGTACCTATATCTGTTCTTTCTGTTGTCTGCAAAGTAATGGAAAAATTCATTAATTCCCAAATCTTATAGTATTTGGAAAAACACAAGATCCAACATGATAGACAGTATGGATTCTGTCACAGAAGATCCACAGCTGATCCCCTTTCCAACTGGAACAAGTTCCTTGAGTTTCTTGGTGAATCCCAGATCGTTGCTCTTGACATATCCAAAGCTGATCAGGTCTGGCATGACGGGCTTCTTAAGCTTTGCTCTTGGATCTCCAGTTTCCTTTCTAATCAACGTATATCAATTACTGTAGATGGTCATTCTTCCAGCTTCTACCAGGTTAATGCTGGGGTGCCCCAGGGCTCGGTACTGGCACCCACTCTGTTTCTTCTACATATTAACGATCATCTCTCTTCCACAATCAATCCCATTCATAGTTTTGCTGATGATAGTGCCCTCCACTCTAACATTCAATTTTTCAAGCCAGTCAATAAGCCTGATTTGGAAACCAAGAGTAGGTCAATGCGGACATCTCTCTCACAAGACCTCAACCTTGGATGGGGGCGTAAAAAATCTTGTTCAGTTTAATGCCTCTAAACACAGTCATGTTCGCTGTCGCGAAAAAAGTCTGTCAATGCTCATCCGTTACATATGTCGTTTAATCTTGTCGGCGTTACTTTTGAGAATAACCTGAACTGGCACAAACACATTTCATCCATAGCTTCGGCAGCTTCAAAAAAGCTTGGATTCCTCTTCCGAGCCAGAAAATATTTCTCTTCTTCCAATCTGTACACTCTGTATGTATCCCAAATCAGAGCCTCTTTAGAATATTGTTCTTATGTCTGGGGAATGGCGTCTCCTACAACACTTAGCATTCTGGACTCCATTCAAAGAAGAGCCGTTCGTCTTATTAATGATCCCACGCTTACAGAAAGGCTTACTCCTCTTGCCCACCGTCGAGCTGTAAGGGATTTGTCGCTCTTCTAAAAGTATTTTCACGGCTTTTGCTCAGAGGAGTTGGCCAGTATAATTCCCCCTCTGGTCGCTCCCAACAGAGCAACATGTAGTACAACTTTTATGCATGCTTTTACAGTTTAACCAGAGAGGTCCAGAACTTCCCGTTTTCTTTGTTCCTTCATTTCTAGAGTGTCCAGACTTTGGAACCTGTTACCCGCAGAAGTTTTTCTTTCTCCTCCCAGTCTCCAAATATTTAAGTCCCGTGTGAGCAAGCTTCCTCTCACCACTCTTAAGACATACACTGTACGTTAGTACTTAGGCATCAGCCTTCGTGGACTGTCCCAAGATAAAAAAAAATCATTTAAAGATTTTTTAAATGGAAGTCCTAAAAAAACTTTGCAAAAAAATAAAAATTATAAATGAAATAACATTAGCTCTTACCTCCGCTGATAATTTTTTTCCAATATGCCAGGACTCATATTCTTTCCTTGAACACGCCGTAAACGGATAAGTACACTTATATTCAATATCCTGCGCCTGGATTGTCCACAGAGGTATTCTTTTAAATAAATAAGGTAAAGCCTCGCCCATATTTTTAAATTTATTTTGTGGTAACTTCAGCAAGTATTTTTCCTGTCTTATAAGGTCTTTTAGCCATTTGGCACTGTCTGATGGTGTCGCTGATCTGGCTACTTGTGAAATTTTATATTCTGAATTTAATACTCGTTTTGTACTGTTAGATTTCGGTGATGCGTTTGTGGGTGATTTTAAAAATTTAACAGACACTACGTTACCGTTACTTAAAAGAACTTGGCTAAAACTTTCTGGTAAAAATCGGATGGACTGGCCTGTCACTGTCTTTAAAACTTTTAAAACAGTTTTAGGATTCTGAAAGTAAAAAATTATTTAAAAATTGAATATCAAAAAGCATATCATAGAGCAATCTTAGATTTGGTTTTGTCAAAATATTTTTTCACTAAAACCAAAGACAATAATTATAGCTTTTACTATAGACGCATAAAACAATGCTAAATTTTTGGTAATAGCTTTGGACGCTCGCGTACTCGAGCGGGCATCTATCAAGAGAAAATACGTTCACACGCTGCTATATAAACGCACACTGTTGCCAAAGCTATAACAATGGTAAAACTAATTAGGAATTTTTTCTGTGGAAAATAGGCTAAATTCGTAGTAATAATTATAATTTAATTTTTTTTTGCTATATAATAAAAAAAAATTAATTATGTAAATTTTTATTTTGGAGGTCTGGTCTTTGTACAGGGTTATTCATTTTAAAGTAAACAGGTCTTTATTTTTGAACTTCCCTGTACTTTTTTAAAAAACGAATATAGCCATTTCGTGTATTTTTTTCGTAGAATTCAATAATCTAATCAGAAAAACATTTAAAACAAAAACAAAAGAGTTACAGCACGAGTGACGTATTTTTTAAATGGAATACCCCGTATATTTTTATATCAATATATAGAGATTTCCACGAGGAATTTGATGATATAGGGATTGCTGGATTTATTTCCTACGGTTCTGCTGCAATTGTCTAAAAACTGTATGATATATACTATAAGGCTAGTTTCACCTGAAAAAAAACCGGGCTGCCACAGGTCACAGGTGCTTATTTGTGAAAGTCAAGAATTTTAAAAATACGTTTATTACTTTTTGGAGTAGTTTTATAATGAGGTTTTCATCAGAAGAACGGCTTCAAATTAAATTATATGCTAAACATGATATAAGGTTTGTTCCAACAAGAAATCCGGTATCGTTTCGAAATCGTTTTTGAACTGTTTTTTGGTGCTCTTAGACGCATGCGCGGCCCTAAAATAGTTTCGTGACGGTACGAAAATTACAAACGTTGGATCGCTTTGCGAATCGTTTTTAGGACTGTCAAATCAAAAGTTTTAAAATTTTTTGTAACCCTACTTTTCTACTTATTATTTTTGTGATCAAAGTTAGCAAATATCACTCATAATATCGTCACTCATCTTTAAAGATAATTAAATTTAATGATGTGCTTAGGAGGTGTAAAAATTAATGTTTTTGAATAATTAAACAAGCGAGGAAATAGAAAATGCTAAAGCACGTTGCACGCTATTCGCTAAATAAAGTTAGGATTATGCAGAAAAATTAAATTAAGTTAAAATAAGTTAAAGTCACACAAGAAACGATAAACATTATGTGATCAAATGGTTTTAATTATACACATAAATTAAAAATTAAGTTAAGTTAAAAAGATAAACAACTTTTATCTTTCTTAACTTATTTTAATTTTTTAACCCTATTATAAAATGAAATAAACATTTCCTTTTTAAAATAATTAAACTCTCACACAATAACATCATAAAATAGGCTTACAGAAACTCGTCTTTCCGATGCGTTATAAAAAAAATGTAACAAAATTATATATTTTTTAGACAAATATTTATTTAAAAAGTTAACAAATTACCGGACAGCTGCCAGAGAGTGCACCAATAAAATAGAAATCACGAAAACCATATTAACAGTGATTTGCCCTACGTATGCTAAATTTTATTGTTATTTTTAAACTGATTTGCATGTTTTCACACAAATGTCTTGATTTATAATAACTTATTTTTTGTTAGCTTAAATTAACTTAACTTTTCTGCATAATCCTACCTTAACAGTAAACATATGAAGGTGAAATATGAAACAATAAACATAAAACAGCTGTTAAAAATCCAGTGCCAAGATGTTCAATGCGCAAGTCAACCCAAACAGTTTTTAATTTAGGCCATGTATCAGAATTACCGTTCTGAAACCGTAACTAAACGATCCCAAGTCTTGTTGGTATACAAACAGGATCGTTCTATAACTGTCACGTCTCTGTTGGAACGCACTTTAATCACTGCGCATGAGCGTGATCGTTCGGTGACGGTTTTTCGACGTGCTGGAACAAACCTATAATATATCTATTTCTAAACCAAGCAGCAAAATTACAATAAACGAAAAAAATACAATAGGAGGTAAAATATGGTGGTAATAAGAACACTTATAACAAAAAATTATAATATTACTAATAATTTAAATGTTCTATATGACCCCTGTTACTTTCAAAACATGATCTATAACCAGTCCTTAGCCTTTCTAAGCTCGCCGATATTATTTGAGGTACTTGGTTAAGAGTCCATTCGCGCCGCGAAAATTGGATCCAATTTGGGGTTCGGGTCATAATGTTTTTTTCAAAAACGGTATAAGTTATCGATAATTTTCAAAAACTATATGAAAGCCAACACTTAAATCTAGGCTTCTGCTGTAATAGTTTTTTAAATTTGGATTTAGTTTTTAATATTTTCTTGAGTGAAAGTCACCCTAAAATCGGTTATGTTTAGATACTATTTTCTCTTAACTCGACTCATATTTCAAAAATCCGTTACAGCAGAGGCATGGATTATTTCCTTACCTTTAAAATTAAAATGGTGTATAATTTATGTCATTTAAGTGACAAATAGTTACCGAAAAACGTTATCTCCTGTAGGCTTGCAATCGGAAACAACATCGCATCGATACACCGAATTTGGAAGAACCTAAATAAAATATAATATTTTTAATGAGCCTATACGAAAATTGTGGTAGTGGGAGTTTCTTACTCTCCGCCCACCGTCTCCGCGTCCTTTTGCTCGACCCCTAAGGTGTATCGTAAATGCACTCTTAAGACGATTAATTTCATTTACAAGTTTTTTTCATTTCTTCCGTGTTTGTGTTCCCATTTTGGTAAACGACATTCTTTAAGTGACCCATAGAAAAGTGTCCAAAATTGTAATATCTGGACTATTAGGTGGCCACCTAATAGTGCCATAACGTCCAATCCACTGATTGTATCGGCGATTGAGATACAGCACAACTTGACGAACGGGATGGTCCAGGCTTCGTCTTGTTGCCAAATTATTTTGCGATACGTTTCGAGTGGTAATTCTTCTAAAATGTCCTCAATATCGTTTTCAAGAAGTTTGAGATATCTTTCTCCAGTTAAGGATCCCTCATAAAATATTGGCCCGACAATTCTATTGTTAAGCACACCACACCAGACATGAAGCAAAGACCTCCCTTGGTATTTAATCTCTTGAAATTTCCTGGGATTTTGTCTTGCCCAGCTGTGCGTATTGCGTCGGTTAAACATTCCCGATGTAGTGAACGTAGCTTCATCCGTCCAAAGAATCGTTTGAAACAGGGTAGGATCGTTATCTTGTTCATGGATTAAAATTTGGGAAACAAATTGAAAGCGAAGTTCCTTTTGTTCACGTTTTAATTGCTGCACTGGAAGAACGTGATATGGAAGATATTTAAAATGTTTCAGTGTTCTCTGAACCGTCGCATAGGTTACTCTTCTTCTTGCAGGGCCATGCCTCAAGTCTCTAAATGCATCAGTAATTGACTAATAATAAAACTAATAATTTAGAATAGATCGATCCCGGTTTCTTTTTCTCATTGTAGTCCTTTTTCTAATATGTAACGGTTTTGTTTCTTCGAATAAGACCTCCAGTTTTAAAATCGTTTTTACTGATATATCTCGGTGGAAATTTGCAACATATCTTCGTTGTGTTTCCCTGGCGTTTTTTCCACATTTATAATAGAGACAAATAGAGAGTAATAATTTGAAGCCGTTCTTCTGATGAAAACCTCATTATAAAACTACTCCAAAAAGTAATAAACGTATTTTTAAAATTCTTGACTTTGACAAATAAGCACTTGTGACCAGTGGCAGCCCGGTTTTTTCACGTGAAACTATCCTTATAGTATCATGCAGTTTTTAGACAATTGCAGCAGAACCACAGGAAATAAACCCAGCAACCCCTATATCACCGAATTCCTCGTGAAAATCTCTATCTATTGATATAAAAATATATGGGATATTTTATTTAAAAAATACGTCACTTGTGCTGTAACTCTTTTGTTTTTGTTTCAAATGTTTTTCTGATTAGATTATTGGATTCTACGGAAAAAAAATACACAAAATGGCTATATTCGTTTTTTAAAAAAGTACAGGGAAGTTCAAAAATAAAGTCCCGTATACTTTAAAATGAATAACCCTGTATGTCTGCCTGTTTAAAATTAAACATAAGGCTTCCAAATTAGACAAAAAATGTTATTAAAGGAATGAACACTTTGTTAAAGGCCAGTTCAGTGGAGTAAGAAGAAATTATACTATTAACAAATATTTCTCGACATTTTAATACACGCACCTGAAAAACGTCAGCAAGAGTACCCAGATAGCCAGTGTTACCGAACAAAAAGTTACCCATCAGTGGTTATTACCAATTTGACGTTAAGTTAACGACAATTCGTTACTAAGTCAAGTTTGCTTACAAGTTGTTGACAATCTACCACCGCAAATGGCATGGAAATTCCCAGCAACATTTGTAGTCAAATACCTTACAATTTACCGACAATAACTTGCACCATAACTTTTTGTTGCCAAGTTGTCCTCAAATTATTAGAAATTTACTGCCAATTTTTCTACAACTTTGTACTTGATAACTTGACTACAATTTGCGGAGGTAGTTTCCCGGCTAATTGCCACGATGGCTATCTGGGTACACGTTTTAATGCGTTATTATTACCACTACAGCGAAAACACAACGCAGTATTTAACTCTAGAAAACTATTAATTAATGTGTTATTAAATTGTAGAAAATAATGAATCGGATCGTTCGATTTCTCAATAATAAATTAATATTATTTTTTGTTATATACTTCCAGCTTTTCTTGTTATGGGTAGATGTTATAAAATAAAAAAATAATAATTTAAAAATTTTTAAATCATATTTAACATCATGTAGGATACATAATCAACTATAAACATATTTTTTAAATTAAATTTGAATTCTCTAAAATAGAAATTTACATAACTAATTGTTTTTTATTATACAGCAAAAAAATGTATTCATTATTACAACGAATTTTTCCTATTCCCCACAAAATAATTCCTAATTATTGTTACCGTTGTTATAGTTTGGCAACACTGTTCGTTTATATAATCAGCGTGTGTAAGCGAGCGTCCAAACCTATTACCAAAAATTAAGCATTGTTTTGTGCATCCATAGTGAAAACTATAGTTGTCTTTGGTAAAACACAAATAATATCACTTTTGTTTGCAAAATACACATTAATATCATACCCTTATAAGAAAAACAGACACGAAGGGCATTGATGAGGCGTTGGATCGGCGTTGCCAAATGTATTGTTAAAATTTATAATTTTTTAAAAATATCTTTTAAACCGTTTAGTGGCCCGTGGGGTATCGTTAAAAAGAAAATTTAAAGAGCTATTTAAGTATCGAAAAAACAAAGATGGCCGCCATATAAAAATCGAAAGTTTTGGTTAGTAACTGAAAAACAAAAGACGATCGCAAAGAAAATTGGTGGCAAAATGTTCGTCGCTACAAAGTGTCCAATATCATAGTTTAAAACACGTCAAAATTGACTTATAATTGAATCACAAGCAAACATTTAAATCGACAATTTTCACTTTTTCACTTATATCCCCAGAACCAAATTTTCAAGAAAAAAATTAACTATAATGTAATTTGAAATAAAGAGTATAAACAAACAAACTGCACAGTCAAAACAAGCATTAAATCCTCTAAAACGCTTTCCATTTAAAATTTTTTTATCTGCCTTCTACAGGGTGTAAAAAGTATGATGCTCATCATTTTAATGGGCGATAGTCAAGCTAAAAACAAGTCAAAAAGTTTATATGACTTATGTGTCAAAACTTGACAGATCTTTGTATAAACGATTTTAAGGTTTCAAACTTTGAAAGCAACTATTTCAGAAAAGCTTAACAATTAGAAACTTTCATCTTAATCGCTTATCAGTAGATTCATTTGCTAATAAAACAAACTAAGTTTTAAATGTTTCAATCTACAAATAAAAAAAAGAATAATTTTTCCCCCAGTAAAAAATTTAAAAAACAACGCTACCCAGAAGCCTTGTGCGTGGAGTCAAGTCAGTCGTACTGGTCGCGATATTTCTGTCCGTTTAAAAATGTTTTTAAATCGGGAAAATATGCCGATATGTTATTAATTTACGGCGAGGCAAACCAAAAGGCTAATCTAGCAGCTCAAATTTACCGTAAAAGATTTCTACGACCGCTACATCTAATGAGGCTAAATTAATTAGGCAGAGAAAAAATACGCGAAAACTGGGTTTGTCGAAGTGAGGCTTGTGTAGTACTGAAGACGACATTTTGAGCAACTTATTTAAACTAAAATGTAGCTGTTTCTTTTATTATATAATTAGAGACTTTCTATTCTTTAAACAAAATAAAAAAATGTAGTTTTAAAACATAATAATTTGTGTTCTTAAAATGGATATTCAGCCTAATTTTGTGGTAAGTACAATTATTTTTTAATTACAAATAAAAATCCCAAATAAAGTAGAAGAAAAATACGTTATTTTTTGGCAGAAAAGGCTGCATACCGCAAAAAAATAGGAAAATAAGCCAAACAATAATTTATTCTTTTTTACCTTCATTTTATTTCAAATTAAATGTACAGTTTTCCCTTGTGGCGCAATTCTTAGGTCTTCGGGGATGCTTTCGAGCGAAAGTTTATCCACATTAACAGGTGGGAAAGGGCTGAAAATGGCCTCTTAAGGCCCGAAAAATGGGTTTCCCGCTAATATCTTTCAAAATATGCGAATTGGAAAATTTTTGTTTAGACAAAAAAAGAAGATCGCCTTGTAATCTACAAAAATGGTCCTTATAATTTTTTTCGAAGAATCGATAGTTTTCGAGATAACGGGATCCAAAAGTCCCCTCATTACAGCTGTCGCTCTACCGCTAGAATGCCGCTATCTTTATGGATTCACTTATAAGCGGCGGACGAATATTTCCATTACTTGGGCAATAATGTACATTTTTTATTTATTCAAAGTTCATTGGAATTGGAAAACCCCTATCTATCATTGCATATGATTTTGGGTCCATTCTGATTTTTCTAGAATATTAAAAAAAGCTAAAAGTGCCTCTGCAAGTCTCCCTGAAGGTTCCCCAACAAGTTTCGTGTCTTTATCCCCTCGGTTAAAATCAATTCTTATTATCCTTCTCTTATAAGTGCTTCCTCGGGAACCAGGTGTTAACCGTGGTCCCTCTCCATTGAATCTTCTTCTAAAAGCTTCCCTTATTCTCTCTGTAAAGTTTCACTCCCCTATCTGCTCGGTCAAATCGATTTTTGTCTTTTCTTCCCGAATATTCCCTGTCTATCCTGTCACACCTATCTGCTGGATAAAGTTTTTTTTCACCATATTTTGAGAGTATCTCATTAGTTTATTGATATTTAAAGAAAAAAAATGGTTTGTTATAAACATTTCTTTTTTATAATGAGACCTTAGAAAGTGTTTAATGGTCCTGGAAAATTTCCTTTACCATCTTTCTTGCGTTTTGATAAAAAGTTGTTTTGCCCATCTGCATTTTTTAGCCGTTTTCGGCTATCTATCCAGTGTGGAATATATGGATTTTTCGACGACCGTTTTTGCGAAAAATATTGGTGTTGCGAAAAAAAAATGGTAAGGACCATTTTTGTAGATTTCGAGGTGATTTCCATTTTTTGTCCAAACAAAAATTGCCTAACTCATTTTTAGGACTTTGGGGGGCCATTTTCAGCGGGTTCCCAAGTCGGAATCGTGATAAACTTTTTCTCGCTCGAAAGCATCCGCGAAGACCTAAGAATTGCGCTTCAAATGAAAACTTTACAGATTTATTTACAGCTTTGGGTACTTTCTAGTCTCCAGTGTAAATATGTAAAACCTCGCAAAAAACGTTCGACGTTCGACTCGATGTGATAAAGCGGGCGCGGTGTTGCCACATTTTTTAAACTTTGAAAAGCTATATTTCGAAAACAATTAACTTTTGACCCATGTGTTTTTGGCTTTTTTGACTTGTTTTGAGCTCCACTATCGCCCATTAAAATCGTGAGCATCATACTTTCTACACCCTGTAAATTAAAAAAGATAGCAATACATGTAGGCCGAGTTTGGGACACACTGTAAACTTTTATCAATCTAAAACAACAAATAAACTGTGTACCGTAAGAAAACTCACCTTATCACTGGGACCATTAATTTTCTCAACTACTCTCGGTTTTGTATTTCGACCTTTAGATCTAAGTGGATCCAGATAATTCGGACCCAATCCGTATATCAGATCATTATAAGCCTGTTTCACTGGTGATTTATGCCTCTTTGGAATAATTTTTTGTCCCTCCTTAGAATATGGTAAGCTATAGGAATGTTCACGTAAACATATATTAATATTTTCTACTTGATCAGATTGATTTTTTACAGGACTTGCTGTAATTACATATTCTTCTGTAAACATATCATCAGTTATAATTTCTTGCTTTATACTAACGTTGTCGTAGCAGTAGTTGTGTTCGAAACTGGTAGATGGTTCAATTTTAATTTCATTTGTAAATTGATCACTTGCAATGGAATTCGTTGACAATGGAAAACTACTGACATTGGAATAGTTGTTATTAAATGAATTAAAATCCAAGTTGACAGCTACCTTTTGTCGTCTTCCAAAACATTTTGAAAAGATTCATCATAAAGGAAAATTGGTACTATAGTTTCATTTCCTAAAATAGGAATATATCTTTGATCATGTATCTCTTCTTTACAAAGATACATGTCAAAAAAAAATCAAATAGCATTTACAGACCAAACCTTATCTGTAAAACAACAGAAGTTATTGGATCGTTGACAAAATTATCCCCTTATAGAAAGTAAATCACGGCTCGTGCACAAATCAAACCCAGATGAACATCTTTTATTTTTGTCTCTTCCAAGCTATCCGCCCCGAACTCGCCCATCTCTCTCTAACAAAAACTGATTGTTGAACGGGCCGGGACTAGTACCAGTACGGATCATTAAATTTTTTTCCCTTTAAATTTAATCCGTGTTGTAGTAATCGAATACGCTTTATCAAAAGTTAGAGGTTTTCAGTGCTTGAAAATATTATTTTTGTAGGCGACTGTACCCACAACACATCTAAATTTTTTTTCTACTACCAACACTTACAAAGTTATGGGCGATTTAAGTCATAAAAAATGACTTTTTTTCGATTTTTTTTACACTTTGTATGTTTAAAAAATATTCCGCCTGCCACCTCGTGCATCTAACAACTCTTGTTTTTTTTACAGATAAAGCTTTGTCTAGAATTCGACTCAAATAATAGTCAAATAATATTATTTTATAGCTTACCTAATGTTTGCCTTTCCATAAAAGTTTTATCCAATTTTAGATGATGAATAACATCCACTGGTTTATTTAATGGAGATTTAAAATAAATTTGAACTCTTAAAGGAAACTCTCCCCATCCTCTTCTTGAAAGATGATATGGAGAATGACTAAAAATATTATTATGATTGAATTGAATTGAAATATTAAATATAACAAGCGTGTTACACAAATATAATGAAAAAACCATGACATGACCTTGCATAAAATTTATTTTGAATTAAAAACACATTATATATTTTCTTTTGCTTATGAAAAACCGCCTGCTAAATATCTTTTCTCGAAAAAATACCTCTCTTTTAAGACTTAATAATTTATTTTTGCGATTTCAGGTTTAATAGTAAGTAACATAGTAGCCCATCAGAATAGCGAATAGCATTCAAACTCTCTCCTTAACCATAGTATCCCAATGTGATATTTGCTTTTTCAAGGGCGTCAAAAAAGCATTTATTTAAATAAGCTTCAGTAGGCCATGATATGCGGCATGAACCGAAGTATAGTGTGCTGTGACATTAAAAGGACAGACGATGTCTTATGATTTACATTTGTTGTGGCCTGGTTGATGTCAGTTAACAATGACTAGATTTTTAATATTTCGAAAAAAAATCCTAAGGCTACTCGCATTATTTTGGAAAATAGAATAAGAATAGAATATTTTTATTTTTTAAATTTTATAAAATAATCATTTTCTACCCTTTTTTAAAATATTCGATTCTCATCATTGACTTCAATATAACAATGACAGATATTTTTTTATTCAGTTATCATCAATAAATTTTGGTATTATTGCTGCAGCAAATCAATGATGATGATTGTATATGGCAAAAATGAAAGAAGAATAATAGTTGCATAAAATGGACGATTAAAAATATGCTGGTTCTATCCTATTTTTCAAAACACTGGGATGCTTCAGGGCTTTTTTTAAATATAAAAAATGTAGTTACGTGGAGCTGATGGGCAACATTATACGCATGGTGAAATAGGTCTCTTGAAGTCATCCGGCCTTTAAAGACCCAGATGTTGTTTTGGCATGGATGTTTTATATTTGAATTTGAAATACCAATAGGTCTGTTATAAAGTTTCATATTAAAGAAAAATTTGGCAAAAGTGCTATTTAAGGTAGTTCACTTGCGACAGTCGTACACAAAGGTATCGTCCAATAGTAAGTAAAGCCCGGCCCGTCCACAAGTTAAACCGAGATTGGGATGAACATCTTTTATCTTTGTCTCTTTCATGCCATCCGCGCCAAACTCGCCCATCTCTCTCTAACAAAAATTTATTGTTAAACGGGCCGGGATTGCCTTGCCTAGTACCAGTATGAATCATTATATGTTTTTCCTATTTTATTTTAATTTGTGATGCAGTATTTTGAATGGACCCCAAATTTAGCGCTGTTCCAAATCAGATCGAATACGCTTTTTACCGAACGTTAGAGGTTCTCAATGCTTAAAAATATTATTTTTGTAGGAGACTGTACACACAACACATGAAGTCTGTTCGTTATTCAGTAATATCTTACACAATTTTACACTTTTTGAACCCACCTAGTTCTAAAATATAGCTTCCATAAGAGCGATTACGTAAAAAAAAACAAATAGTATACACTATTTCTTAATAACAAACAAACCTATTTAAATTTTCAAAAATCAATATCTTTTAAACAAAATGGTCAAAGAATTCAGTTTTTTTTTATTTTCTAATACTTAGATATATATTGCATAAGTTTTTAAAAAATATCATAAGAATCGTTTTTCTAGATATTTCAAAATGAATGCATGGCTTTCATACATGACACATATCGACAATGTTAATTATACACAATTTGATTGTTAACATCTCGTTGCACAGACAATAAAAAAAATTCGTTCTTTTTTCAAATGAACAATTTTATTAACCCTCTATTTCAATTTCATATAATTTTTAAGAAAAGCCACTTTACGAGTGAACTACCTTTAGTATTTTAGAGAATTAAATTTAAATTTGTAAAACAGCTCTTACTCACTAAGTGGTTTACCTTATTTCTACAACATCATGAGGCTTATAGGACGAATGTAGATAAAAAACTACCCTACTAATTATTAGATTTGTAACTTCAGGTCCATCTTTCGATCCCTTAAAAATTTTTACGTATACCATCCACTTATGTGTTAAATTATCCTGCTCTAAAGACTTTTTAAAGTAAGAAATATTTCCAATAATCAGCCGATGTTGAGTTTTCTTTCTGTTGGTTGCTACTTCTTCTTCTTTAATACTCTTACGAGGTTCCAATTTTGGTAAATCATTCGGAAGCACCACTGCCTGATCTGGCTCCTTTAAGTCCAATTTTACTTTTTTCAATTCTGGCGGTTCAAAAATATCAGTTTCACATTTTGTCGCTGCTTTTCGTTTAGTCCTGGGAGAAATAAATTTTAAATTGTTTACATTGCCACCGAGTAACTTTTTGACAGCGGGATGAATTCGATTTTGACCTGCCAGTATGTTTGTATACTCCAGAGATAAATTTCCACCAGCTTCATATTCTAAAGCCTTATTATTGTAATAGGAAGAAATTAATACATATCGAACTACATGTAAAAGTTTTTGGGCCCTGAATATCTTTTCTTCTATTTCCTCTAATTGTTTTTGCCTAGTTTTTAATTCCTTATCAAATTCCTCTTGTATTATAGTTCTGAGTTTCTCATCAGTCAATTTAATATCTAAAATGAAATTATCTAATATATTATTAGTACATAGCTAGGAATTTTAAGACTAAATAGTTATTTTTGAACCAAGGGCGTAATATAGCACTTTTACGCCAGCTGCTGAAAGTTGTTGCCCGAGCTGTGCGAGGGCAACAATCAGCTGAGGGCGTAAAAGTATTTTACGCCAGAGGTACAAACAATATTTTTTGTACGACTAAAATAATTAATAACTAAGAATTTTCTGTGTTTTCTTTTTCTTTATTTTTGTTAACACTGGTATATTGGATCATTTCGCTGATGTTACTGTCAAGCTTGTCTAACTAATTAAACAACTTTAAGGTACCAAAGAAATAATTATACATGTAGTGACAACAAAGTTGTTAAAAAAGTGGTTTTTAACTTCGAATTATGAGCTGAACTAATCCAGAAATATAAGAGCTGCAGGGAAGTCTGCCTACAGCTGTTGGCATAGGGTGACTTCAGGAGATGGTGCGAATTACGAATGGTTCCTTCCATAACAGAAAGTGCGTTGCTGGGATACTTGTCGGAGAAGAAAAATCAAAACATGATAAGTTATCAAAATTTGATGTACGGATAACCGTTGGACGTAGAATGCTTCCAGGAATTAAAAAATGTATAAATATAAAGGGTGTCCATTTAAAAATTGAAAAAAACGCCAAATTTTACATTTAATGATATCTCAAATTTCATTTTTCCATCTTAATGGTCTAAGTGAGAGCCGAAAAATTATCGTCATCAGTAATATGGAGTTTCTCCCGTAAAACATGTTCATTTAGTATTGTTAATTATGTTCCCGCGCAGGCTGACAACCTATTGGATACAGGGGGTAGCAATAGGTGAAAGTGCAACATTTTTGGAAAAAAATCGTCATCGACAATATGTCAGCCATTTTGTCCACTTAAAGTTGAACCCCTAAGGTGTCTAAATCCAAAAAGCCCGACAGTTAGGTGGATACCGACGGCAGTAAAACAGGGTCAAATTATCCGGAGCGCTTACTTTATACAGGGTGCTTTTTAAATAAATGTCAATATTTAAGGGGGCAATTTTTGAGTCCATTTACAGAAGAAAAGTTCATATGAACGTATGTCCTAAACGTCCTAAGTTTTGAGATACAGAAATAAATAATTTATTATTAATATCACTTTAGATATTTTAATAAAATTTGGTATACATGTGCAGAGGCATTTTTTAGTGTACTACATTTTTTAAATTTCCACCAGTTTTAGGTAGGTTTAAAGTAAAAATATTTTTGAAATCACCACTCATTTATAAGCAAAGTGGATCACTTAATTTTTTTCAATCCCATGCACGGTTTTCACCTAGAAAAATTAAATCTAGATATTTCTCTGCATGGTGATATTATTTAACGATATTGTTATGATCATGCAGAGAAATTTTCAAAAATATGTTTTATTTTAAGAGAAATCAGTGATGAATCATCAATATCTGCCAAAATAGGCAGATCAAATTCCGTACGAACGCCACTGGTGAAAATAAAAAAAATATGGTACACTTAAAAATGCCTCTTGATACATAGTACGTGTATGCCAAATTTTATTAAAATATCTAAAGTGATATTAATATTAAATGATTTATTTTTGAAAATTTTACCACCATGTATCTCAAAACTTAGGACGTTTAGGACATACGTTCATATAAAGTTTTCTTCTTAAAATGGACCCAAAAATTGCCCCCTTAAATATTGACATTCATTTAAAAAACACCCTGTATAAAGTAAGTGCTCGGGATAATTTGACCCCGTTTTACTGCCCTCGGTATCCACCTGTCAGCCCTTTTGGATTTAGACACCTTAGGGGTTCAACTTTAAGTGGCCAAAATGGCTGACATATTATCGATGGCGATTTTTTTCCCAAAAAATTTTCACTTACACTCCTTATTGCTACCCCCTGTATCCAATAGGTTGTCAGCCTGCGCGGGAACATAATTAACAATACTAAATGAACATGTTTTACGGGAGAAACTTCATATTACTGATGACGATGCTTTTTCGGCTCTAGCTCTCTGTCTATAAAAAATGCAGAAAAATGGGGAATACACGGTATAGTAAAACAATATAAATGCAAGGTAGTTAAATGTTTTTTTTTTAGAAAAAGTTACATATTTTAGAGCAAACCCACTCTGACGCGACATATTTAGGTTTTGCAATTATAAACAAATATATTAAATTTTAAACTGGCATATCGGACCTCCGCAAAAACATTGTCACATTTCAGAAATTAACATTTTTCAGGAAAATAAGAATAAGTAACCCAGGTATTTGAATTAAACCTATAATAGTTTTTTTTTTAAATCTTTAATATATAACAGTGTACATTTTTAGGACGGATTTTTAAAATAAATTTAAATGTGTTAAGAATTTAAATGTTGTAATTTTTTAAAATGATTTGCAATTAATTGGTTTTAATTTTTTTTCTCGGAGTCAAAGCAAGATAGGAAAAAGTATCAGGAGACAAAAAAGTTGTATGTTTAGTTGCTCAATATAAAAAAAAAATAAAAATTGCAAAAAGTCAGTGGCGTTAATTTTTTTCACAATTATTTTCGATAAGGTGTCTCCTGAGATAGGCCTAAATTAGGTCCTTATTAATAGAAATAACTAGAGGTGTAAAAGTAACGAAAAAAACCGTACCCGTATGTATTCGTTACTATAACAATTAGTACTCGTTACTATCGTATCGTTACGTTACTCGTTACTTCTGATTCCTCATAACATGCTATGTTATGTTAGAGTAACGAATCGAGTCGTATTGCGTACGCAGTGACGTGCACACGTAATTGACGTCGTGGCGTCGCAACATTCGTAATTTGTAGAGAACATACTTATACATTACATACCAAGCTGCGTAAGGTGCATTTTTTCACTTGTCTGTATTTTGAACCAAAATTGTGTTTAAGTTCTTCTAAATTTAGTTTGATTTAATAGGTAAAGTGTAGAACTACAAGTGAAATGTTGACGGAATCTACTAAATTTTCAATAAAAATGAACATGCGAGTAACGAAATGCATTCCTGCGTAACGTTTCGTTACTCGGTACTAGATGGCGCACCCGTTACTCAGTACCGAATCATACGGTTTGCTACAGCTATAGAAATAACACCGACAAATTTCAAGAAAATTGGATCCATATTTATAGAAACTTTTATTTATATTTTTCTATGAGGAATCATCTTATGAAATTTGTAAAAATATTGTTATAGTATACCTGAAAAAAAACTTAAACTTGAAACTGTATTAAATAACCACAAAATGCGAATAGAATACTGTTTTTGGTTTGTTGATCTGTATCTAAATTGTAAACAGGCATTATTTTTATTTATGGTTTTGTTGTCATTATTTTTGTTACTCATCTTGCGGGGGAAATTAATATTAGTATCATCAGTAATATGAGTTAAGATAGAACCTCTGTACTAGTTTTCGGTAAAATACTGTGCCTATTAACTCTACTAAAAAGCACAAATGTGGCTAAGCTAGGGTTTACTGATTGAATATTATCTAGTAAAGTATTGTTGACAGATATTGTCATAAAACGAGCCATAAAAATAGGGATTGTAAAATTCTAATAAATGTTTTTTTTTGTTTTCTTTAATTATTGGCTTTTCCATTATGGCTGATGCTAATTGTGGTCTATGTCTAAAAAAAGGGTTTTTTATGTACTTCTGAATAATCATTTAAATTAGTTTTTATAAAATAAAGCTGTAGGGAATTCCTTTGTTAATTTTCAAGTCCTTAACAGACAATAAATTTAAATATTATACTGCTGAGAAATCACTCATACTTATTATTGTAAAGTCACATTTTATTTAGGCCACTGATACAGATATAAATACACCAAAAAAAAATTAAAAAAAAAATATTAAGTATGTGTGTGTATAAATTTGACATCAGAAAAAATTTAAATACTGTAGCTTGGGTAGTAGTATTATAAGTATTTTAAAAAAGTAATTAAATTAAGCCCTTAATAATTTAAAATATTCCACAAAATTTGTTTTATTTCCCAATATTTTACTAACAGGTGTATTTCAAAATAAAAAGTCCAATTTTGTACCCAGTAGCATATACTAACTAAAAAATGTTGGGAGGCCCAACCATTTAATTTAAAAATTTAATTACATACCTAATATAGGTAAAAAATTAAATATTTTCCAAAATATTTGTTTCATAAGAAGGAGGGCCTTAACTCCCTCTGGCCCCTCCAAGAATATGCTAATGGTAGTACCTCAATAGACAAAACAAACTAATATGAACAAGTGTACTCTTCTTCCTCTACCAATTTCTTTTTTAATTTTAATTTTTAATATTTAGATAGCCTGATTGGCTCACCTTCAATAGGTTGAGCATGATTTAGTCTAGTACTATGGAGAACCTTCAAATCTCAAATGAGCTTAATACTTTCAATTCTGTTAATGTGAGTTGATTAATTTCTTCAGAGAAAACACTGCTTTGTTGTAATTTAGCACACAAAACTTTGGAATCTAAGCTTAAAAATTTTATATTAATCCCCATTCCGAACCCAAGACTTCAGATTAAATACCTGAGATGTACGAAGTCAAAAGCAGCAACTAGATCTCTTCTACCGGAAAACCAACTTTACTGATGAATGGTTACTTCTGAGGAGTTGTCTGAACAATGAGGATTTTATTATCAAATAATTAGACTTAATAAAATATTTTTTATACTAAATACTGGTGGGACTAACTTTTTGTAAAACTAATAAATATAAAAATCAACTTACCCTCTTCTTCTTTTAATTCTACATTTCTTATTGCTGTATTAGTACTTTCATAATCAGGGTCCACTTGAATGTCAGAATTAATGTTTTTATTTTCATTTTGATCCATTTTAATTTTTTGCTCCAAAATAAACCTAACCTAAAGTTTTTGCCAAGTAGTTGACATGCCTGTCACTTTACTACCGCCCAAGTTATTCAGGCCTCAACGGTGATTGGTTGATTACTCTTGTTGCCCCACCCACCAAAATTTTGGCCAAAAATTTGGACTTTATTTTGTCGAAAACCTTTAGGGCCGGTTTATCAATGCGTGGTTGGGCTAAATGCTAAATTAATCCTGGGTTACGAATATTCAACGCTTAAATAATTTTTTCCAAGGCAAAAATATATCAAGAGCAATTACTTTGAAGTTTTGTACAAACTCCAATTTTTCCAGAGGTTTTGTCAATGAAAAATGGTAAAACAGCAGTTTTCATGTACCACACTAAGTATTTTTGGTTCTATTTCTATAAAATCTAAAGAAGCTGGACCTCCCGCTGCAAGGTAAGTTGATTGTTTAATTTGAGTTAAACAAAATAAATAAAAAACGTTTTTTTACTTCTAAAACATATACATTTTTTCAGGTTTTTTTCTTTTATATCATTAGGAAAACAATCTGTTTTCTTAAATGTTTGTTATATTTCTCTTATGATATCAGAAGTTCTTTTTCGGAAGGAGTAAATTTTGACCAAAATACCGTTTACGGTTTATGCTTTTACATTAGCATTAATTTTATTATAAAAAACGAAGTAGAAATCACAAATATATAATTACTTTGAAAACATGAAAATATAGGCATGAAAACAGGCAATCAATCCTTCTCCTCTATACCCTAGGCCCCAAATACCATGCTTACAATCTTCCTACGACTGGGCCTCACTAGGCATTTTCACAGGCCTCCTCAAAAGAAACCAGTTACAATTTTAATTAGTAACCAGTTACTAAGTGTCACTATACTCATCTAATACCATAGCGGCTCGTACACGACGCGATGATTAGTGACAATCGCGTCGTGTGCGAGCCGCTATGGTATTATATCAGCAGTGACGCTTAATTAACTGGTTACTAATGAAAGCTTGTAACTGGTTTCTTTTGAGTAGCGCCGTGTGAGAATGGCCTTATTGTGTATCACGTATAATATAAAAAAGGTAACCGGGAAAATAAACCATTATAAAATACAAAGTTTCTAAAAAAAACAGCCTTGCCATATTGTACAGATTTTAATACTAGATTTTCGCTCTGGTGGAAGCCAAATTCGTATAATCCGGGATCAAAATTTAACCCTGGATTATATTATCCTAGATTAAATATCAGAGACGGTGCAATTGGGCTATTAGAGAGACAAATGAAATTCAAGCTTGCCCAAAAATGATAAATTGCCCGGTAGGCCGGTTTATCAATGCAGGGTTAAGTTAACTTGATCCTCGGTTAAGCAATTTCAACCAATCCCAAGGGTGATAAACTTAACAAGAAGTGTTGAGCATCCCATTTAAGCCTATGTACGCCAATTTAAATGTCAATTCGGTATTTGTGACGTAATCCGTTTGCCTGTTTGTTTTGTTTACAAGTAGTTAAAATATTCTACATTACAGTTCTAATAGTAAGTGCATATCCAAAATAGTTTTAAAAGTTGAATATTTAACAAAAATTAATAAAATAAATCTACCTTCTGGGCAAAATGGGCAAACGGGTGACGTCCAAACATAACCTATATCTGCGGACAAATAGTAAAAATCGAGCACTTCTTGTTAAGTTTACCACCCTTGAACCAATCCAATACTATCAAACAGACAAATGATTGGTGGAAACACTGGAAACGTCGTAACCCTTTGTCAAATTAACTTAACCCTGTATTGATAAATCAACCCTTAGGGCTGTGACGTTTTCACCAATCATTTGTTTCTTTAGGCCCAGGTTGTATAGGTTAGGATAACCTTGAAATTGCGAGTGTAATCTTCAGAATCTTCAATTTCAAAAAGATACTTTAGTGTAGCCTAGGTATCTGCCTAGGATCAAGGGTAATAAATTACCACCCTTGGCCTAGGATTACCTTCAAATTGTGGGTTAACCTAGGGTAATCCATAACTCGTGGATTGAGTAGGGATTAACTTAACAAATCTTTAGGTTAATGAATAAAAATGGAGGCGTTTCAAATATTTGAGGATGTACTATTCGACGAGGACGACGATTTAGATAATATAAATATAATACAAAATCCAAAAAGAAGCTGAATTTTTCGTAATCGTATCGATACCATGGAAATTTGGGTATACCAGGAGTTTACATATATGTTTAGAATTTTAAAAGCCTTCGTGGAAGTACTATTATACAAATTGGCGTATATCTTCAAAGAAATACCAACCAGTAAGTACCTACTTTTCCATAAGAAAATTAAAAACATCCAAATTTTAAATTTTATAACTCAGGAATCATGTTTAAAGAATAAAAATTGCAGGTTATGTTAAACAAATTCTTCCTTCACTTCTAGAGAAAGAAATATTTTAATAACCTTGTGACCGAACCCCAGAGGTATACAACTGTACAAACAACTATCGATAAACCCTAGGATTAATCCAAGAATAAAACCTGAGATTAATTCAAAGATTAATCGTGATATTAACCTCAACCTATACAACTGGCCCTTAATAGTACCGGATTGGTTAAAATCTTTTAACCGAGGGTCAATTTAATCCAACCCGCATAGATAAACTGACCCTTACCTAAAGCCGAGAATTCATCCACCGAATTTAACGTTTATTTTGTACGCACCCTTAGGCAACCAGAAATTAAAATAAATTTTCAGAAAATTGACAGGGATTACGGAAGTGACAGTTGGAACGTTTTTTGCTACATTAAAGAAAATTTGGAATAAAAAACAAGTTACGGTAAGTTATTAATTACCAGAAAGTAATTAATTAATGGCTTAGTTAAGTTTCCGTACATAAAAACATTTAATTAACTATCAATATAATATATATATATATTTTTTTTTTTGATAAATTTATGAAGGACACATTTAAACAAAATTTCACATTACGTAGATAAATACCTACCATGAGCATAAGTTTTTCTATGGTTATAATAAATCCACCAAGTTAAAGCTTTTTTTGCAATTTAAAGGCTGAATAAAGTTGGCTAAAAGATAGGTTATTTTACATATTCCTTTAATTTTTATTGTTATTTAGACTGTCGACTATAAAATTTAGCTGAAATTACCAGAAAAAAACAATGTTATATTATTAAAAATGAACCAAATTAGATATGTATAATGTGGGGTTTAGTTTTAAAATTTTAAAGTTATGCAGATAATTCCTTAAAGCTAATAGGTACACCTAATTATTCTAAAAACCTTTACATTGGTTAAGTACTTAAAAAAAAAATAAATATTGTAAATGATGTGTTATTTATCACTTTAAAATTTTACTTTTTTTAGATACCTAGTATGTCGAATCAATTTCCATATCCAGGAGATCCCAAAATTTTTCAAGGGGGAGTATATTTGGGGAAAATCGCCCCGTCAGTCCTTTTACAATATATGGATGAAATGTTCCTTGAATATTCTACCATAATGAAGGTTTTTAAAATTTTAAATTTTAAAAAAAACCCAATACCCCTATTGGGGAAAATTCAAATGATATTACATTGGAGGACTTACACAACTTGACAATAGGTAAATAATGCCTTTTTTAATCTTTACAATAATATTTTTTTAAAACAACTTTATTATTTAAGGGTTTTGAAAAATCTTTTTAATTTTTTTAATTAAAATTTTTTTTGAGTCATTATAAATATAGAATTCTAGTAAAATTTATGAAAAGGGGTTATCTCCAAAATTTGTGTTTAATACTTACAATAAGGGAGGTGGGAAATTTTTTGGGGCCTTTTTTTTTCAGGGTTTGAGGATATATATCGGGGGAATATATATATCATGATATATATCTGATATATATCCATTATATACCCATATACCCCCTTTTTATATATCATATACATTTTTTCCGATATAATATTGAATGGTTTTATATAAAAAAAAAAAGGGTTTAAAAAAAATTTTATGTTATTAAGTAATTTTTGGCTTTGTTACTGTATTTTTACTTCTCAAATGTAGATAGCGTTAGAGAAAAAATTTTTTGGGAAAACCCAAATTTTAAAAGGCCCCAAATTTTTTTTTAAAGGGCCCCAAAGAGAAAGGGGGTTTTTTTTTTTTTTTGTGCTTTTTTTTCATTTTTTTTTTTACATGGGGAAAACCCCAATTTTTTTGAAAAAAGGCCCCCAAAACCCAAATTTTATTTAAAATTTTTTTGGGGGGGTTTTTTTTTAAAAAAGAAATTAAAATTTTAATTTTTAAAAATTTTTTTTAAAATTTTTTAAATTTTTTTTTTTTTATAAAACAAAAGGGAAAATATTTTTATCAAAAAAAATTTAAAAATTTAAATTTAAAAAAATTTCCCGGAAAAAAAATTTAAAATTTTCCCAAAAAAAATTTTTTTTTTTTCTTTTTTGTTTTTTTTTTAATTTTAAAAAAGTTAAAAACTTTTTTGGTTTTTTAAAAACCCCCCTGTTTTTTTGCTCATCATATTCTTTAAAAATTCAAAGTTTTAATTTAGGCCATTTTAATATATTTAAAAAAAGTCCAAGTTCTTTATTTACATCTACAAAAAATTTTAAAAAAAAAATCAGAATGGTAACCCCCAAAAAAAAACCTTTTTTAAATTTGCTATTTTTATTGAATTTTTACCATTTCACACTTTTTTTTGATTTTTCTATTTTTTTAAAATTTCATGATGCTCTCAACCCCCCAAAATAAATAAATGCTATTTTTGGCTTTTTGGGAAAAATTTAAAAGAAAAAAAAATTTTTTTGGGGGTGCACAAAGGGGATAAAAATTTTTTTTTAAAAATAAAAGATCAAAAAACTTGTAAAATGGCAAATATTCAATAAATGGCCAGTTTGTTTGTTTCTTTTTTTTTTTTATTTTTTTTTTTTTTGGACCTTTTTATGTTTTTTTTTGTAAAAAAATCTGTAAATGAGATTAAAAAAAATATGAAATGAGCAAAAGCATGGTAACATATAAAAAATATCCCGTATGACAGAAGGGTTTTTTACAGGAAATACAGATGGGGAAAAAAAATTATTTGTTACCACGGGGCCCCACCGGTCGATGAAGAAACTGCTCAAGAAAAAAAAAGACAAGAGGGGGGCCCCAAAGTTGTGGTGTTTACAATAGATGGCTCTAAAAAAATTTATATGGAATTCAATTTTCACAAGATGAAGAAGAAAATTCAAAAATACCAGTTTAAATTTAGGTATGTATTTTAGTGATTTGTTACTAAATTTTTTAAAAAAAATTTTAACTTCTTAAGAAGTTAAAAAAAAAAGGGCCATCAAAACATATTAAAAAATTTTTCCTTGGAAATGCTCAAGAAAACCCTTTTTTTAAAAAATTTTTTTTTCTCCCCCCTTTTTTAAATAATAACCTTTTTTAAACCTTGGAAAAAAAAAAAACCCCCAAAATTTCTATCCATACAGAAGGACACGGCCGGCACCTTTGATCTCCCGGGAAAAATTTTTGAACCTTTAAAAAAAACATACAGTTACACTAAAAGAAAATTAACAAATAGCATATTAAAAAATATTTTGATGTACACAATAAAAAAATCTTTTTAAAATTTTAAGTAGGGCTTTTAGTAAATATTGCTTTTTTGGGCTGGCACTTTACAATTTAAAAAGGGGGCCCTTTTTTTTTCCCCCAAATTTTTTTTTTTGCTAAAATGATTGAAGTTAAAAATTTTTAAATTCTAAATTCGTTTAAACAATGTTTTTAAATTGGGATAATAATTAAAATCAATGGTGCGGATTCGTTTTGACTAAAATTGCCCAACAGGAAAATGGTAGAGGTTGGTTTTTTTTAAAATTTTTTTTTTTGTCAATTGTCCTAAGTAGATAAATTGAAACTTGTACAGAATCGATGCATCCTTTTATTTTTAAATAAATTTAAAGGCAGGGTTTTGGGGGGTTGGGGGCACGTTTTTTATTAGTTTATTTATTTGGGGCCCTATGCAATATTTAACAACGACTTAAGAATCTTATTTGCATGTCATCATTTTATATTCATATATTTATTCTTTCAGCATATATGATATACTGTTAAAAAAACAAATTTCTTTAAAAAGGAAATTTTTCCTTTTAAAAATTTTTTCTGGTCAAGTAAATAATCTAAAAATACTGCATTAATTTTTTAAAATTTTGTTATTTTTTTTGTATTACTCTAAGTATTTAAAGAAAAAAAAATAATGAAAAAAAAATTTAACAAGTAATTATATATATTGTAGCTTATTAATATCAAGGCAAATTTTTTTTTTAAAATACTTACAAACCTTTTTAAAAAAAAAAAAATAAAACTAAAAATATCTACAAAATTTTAAATAATAAAAAACATAAAACAAAAAAAACAAAAAATAATACACGATATCTAGTAAAGTGTGGACTTGTTAAAAAAAAACTATCATCCCCCAAAAATTTTGGGGGGTTATAAAAATTATGGATAAAAATCCTGGGGAAAAACCCATAAAAGGAACAAGTGGACCAGAAGGGGTGTTGCATATGACCGACTTTGTTTCGGGGTTTTTGTCTCGCCGAGGCAATTTTTCAGAATAAATTTTAATATGTTATTAATCTGTAAACTTTGGCGTTGAGGAATATAAATAAAAACTAGAAACACTTTTTTTTTTTTACACACACACACAAATTTTTTCATAAATTTAGAGACGTATAATATATTTGTAGGAGTTCTCCAAGTAACAATTATACCCAAGACTTATTAAAAAAGCAATATTCTTGACAAAATGGTGGCTCTTAATATTTTGATAAAATTTAATGGATTACTTTGGGGTTTCAATTTACTGAAAACTTTTTTTTAAAAAAGCGATTTAGGTCGGGAATTAAAATTTTTTCCTAGAATAATTTAAAATTTTCAAAAAAAAAACAGTCTTATAAGATGGCACCAAGTTTCCATTTTAAAAAATTTTTTTCTTGGTTGTAGCTTATAATTTACTTTTTATGATAAAGTGCCAACCAGACACATTTCTTGATAATTTAAGAAGTTTTTTTTTTTGTTTTATCAAAATTTTTGTAGCTCTTTAAAATATTATTAATTTTCGTTTAAAATTTGGTTATTTAAATCCTAAAAACTATCTAAGTTAAAAAAAACTTCTTTTTTAAGGAGTAAAAGCTTGGGGAAAAATTAAAATTTTTTTAAAAATTTTTTTTAGTAAACATCAATTACCAATTTTTTTTTTTTGCTTTCTGTTAGCACCATAAAAAAGGCAATTTAAAATATAAACCCAAAAATGTACATACATTTTGTATATTAATACATATTATAAATATAAAAAAAAAATACATTTTAAAAAAGCAAGGGGGGAAATTCTCTTGTTCCCTGTAAATCCTTAATTCTTCTGATAAAAAAAACTTCTTGCTTTACTTGGAACATCCATGGTATGTTGGTAAACCCAAAATTTTGGCTAGATATTTTTCCCATTCTATCCATAGAATAGTTGAAAACTACAAAAAAATTTTGGAGCTTGTTAAAAAAAAAACCCTTTTTTGATTTTTTTTAAGCAATGTATCAAGATGTTTTAAAAGACAAACAATTTAAAAATATGGTCATTCATACCTTTCGATTGGGTTGAAGTTGTCTGTCCCATGATCACAAAAATCTTAAACTTAAGTTTTTTGGGGCTTTAAAAAATTTGGGGGGAAAAAATTTATCCAAACCAAGAAATTTTTTTTTCACATATTTTATGGTATTTATGTAAAATTGCAGGCCCCTTGTCAAACAAGTCTTTTTTTTTGCAAACCTTTTTCCCCAAAATTTAAAATCTAAAAAAAATCATTGGTCCCTTGAAGTTGAACTTAATTACTAATCATACTAATTTTAAAATTGTAGTTTTTAAAAATTTAAGAGTATTTAATACATTTTATTAAATAATTTTTACATTTAAAAATTCTACCTATAATTAAAAAAGGGTTCAAAAACGTACAAGTTTAATTTATATTCAATTTAATTGTATTGGTACATACCTAGATTCATGTTTTGGAAAAGCAAAATGTGATATTTCTTGATCCGCCCCGAATTAAAGAGATATGCACAACAATATCCATGTTTTATTAGTCATTATTTATGTGGGTATTAGTTTTATTTTCAAAAAATTAAAACACAAAAATTGTTTGGGCGTCGAATGTAAACAATTATTTTGTTTGTCAGTAAAACTGTCAATTGGATTTAAAATATTCGGTAATGGGCGACGTAGTATATGAAAAATTACTAAACCATCAAAAGGGGTTTTTTAGGTTTTTCTGGGGGGATAAACCTCTTTGGAAGCGCATTACGAAGTCCCAAAATTTTTAGGAGGGGGGGAAAACTGTTTAACTTAACCGCTCCGGCAGCTATTAGTCCGGGATTACATGTTTCGTTTAGTGCTTTTTGATTTTATTTCTGTTTCTTGTTTCGTTCAGTTTTGGGATATCTTTTAAAAAAACATAAATGTGCATAGTAATTGTGATACTTGTAAAAAAAATTTAGATCACAATGTGAATCTTTAGATGTTAATTCTTTGTTAATATACAGGGGGTTAGCCAAATGGAATAAATTCAATATTAAATAAATGGGGGCTTATTCGAAAAAATGCTCGGACATATCGATTGGTAAATTTAAATGCGCATTTTTTTCAACTAAAACTGTTTATACAGGGTCTGTCATGTGACGGTGGTCAGTATCAACTTTCTTAATTTAAATGCAACACCCTGTATATTATTCAATTTTTGGTTTTTTCAAAGCATTCTAGACATATTTTATGTACAATGTCCTATACCTATCTTCAACTGTTTCGTAAATATTAAGCGTTTTCAGGTTTATTGCATCTATAGCCTTTGCATCTTTGCCACTTTCGTGAGGGTTACTTTTTGTGCATATACCTACTAGAGGCAGCCGAGTTACATCCTATATAATTACCTTAAAAGCATTAATTACCACTCCTAAAAATAGAGATAAGAAAGGTTATAAATATAGCTAGAAAATATATTTTTAGGATGACTTCTGTTAGTTGAGCTTAAACAGTTGTAACTTTAGTTTTCGTTCCCGTTCCAGTCAAAAAAAAATAAATTTGTTACAATTTTCGAATTTGGTGAAAAATAAAAAGTGTTTTTCTCAGAAAAAATTGTTTTTTAAAACATCATTTCTTTAACCCGTATTGTAACTGCCGTGGCCGCCGGCTAAAAGTGGGACAAGCGTGCAAGAGAGTAAAAGAATAGCTGTATAACATTTCTTTGCGCCTTGTGCTAATTAATTGGCAGATGGGGTGTATACACCGCCGACAAATTAAGAGAGAGAGAGAGGTAGAAGGTTATACACCTATTCTTGCTTCTCTCGCACGCTTGTTCCCAAGGCTGCCTCTAGTAGGTAAAGCACAAAAAGTAACTTTTAAGAAAGTGGCAAGCATGCAAGCACAAGACATCTAAAAGCACCTAATATTTACAAAATAGTTAAAAATAGGTATAGGACATTGTACAGTAAGAATCCAAAAATTGACTAATATACAGGGCGTTGCATTTAAATTAGGAAAGTTAGTGTTGGCCACTATTACTGGTATAATCACACACCCTGTATAAAAAGTATTTACTGAAAAAAACGCGCAACCAAAAATACCGATACACGTGTTCGAGTGTTTTTTCGAACACGCCCCCGTTTATTTATTATTGAATTTATTCCATTTGACTGATACACATTGTATTATAAAGCTTACGACACTACAAAAAACATTCATGGAGCGTTGCAGCACCCTCCCGATTTGTTTATTAAATATAATATGTTTATGATTTGGAACATGCTTTTAAAACTAAGTTTTAAGATATTTGTATAAAACAGGAAGTTTCACATAAACTCTTAAATGAAATGGAAAGAATAGAATTTACCCATCCATGCAATGATTTTCCAAAAATGTACATTATAAAATAATTTATTAGGCTTAAAATATTTTATACGATGAAGTATACCAATTGTGATCTAAAGTACCAGTCAAAAGATAAGAAAACTAAAAATTATATCACACATATAATCAATTTATATAGTCACGGTAACAAGTCGATGTAAATTTCAGATTTTGTAATTTCAATAAGCTGTTTGCCTACTTTTTTTTAAAAAGTCAGTATTTTTCATCTCACTTTGAACATTCAAGCCCTAGCCTTGGCATTTAGCCTTTAAAAAACTAAAATTGTTTATTTTAGTGATGTTTCGAGCCACCTTGATTATCAACTTCTACTCTATTCTTTCCAAAATATCTACTGAGATTTTTTTCCAAATCATAAACCTAGTCCCAAATTTAATTAATTTAATGGGGAACCCTCTTTTTATTAAAGCATGCTGTACATTGTATATTAATATATTCTTACTAAGAAATTTTGTTGTTAGCAATATAGGAAATGCTAAATTATATGTTTATGTAATAAAAAAATTAAAGTACATTGTAGTGTTTTTTTTACAGTAAAAATGGATATACATTTATAGTAAAGGTAAGTATTAAGGTGTATGAGTACCGTTTTACAAAAAAAAAAATCCCTCCACTGAATTTTTGACCCCAGAAACCCATAGAATCACAGACCTTAAAACTTTTTTCTCTTTTTCTTTGAAATGGGAGATGTACATCAAGAGTAATTAGCGGAGCAAAAAATTGTATACTATTCGTTTTTTTCCAAAATGTTATACAGTCAAATTAGTTAGACGTAAAATGGATTACAAAATTTAATTCTGCATAGGCACTCGAAGACCTCAAAAACCATATATTAACACTTACTTATTGTTTTATTACTATTTTAAAATAAGGATTTCTTATAATTATTTTGCATCTGTTCACACAAAAATTACATAATATTTTTTTTAAGAAAAATTGCAACATTTAATCCCCTGTAAACATCGCTTTGCCTAAAACTAATTTTTCTCAAAAATAATCTAATCTTTTTTGAGAATAACTAACCCTAAAAAGACTGCAAAAAAAACTTCTTGAAAGGGACGATTTTCCAGGACTGCAATATATAGTTATACATATAATTTTTTTCCTGTGTAAAACTGAATTTTTACCGTTGATATTTCTCTCAGTGTACCCCCAAGCTATTTAAGTGTCATTCCGTCTACACGTGACGTCAGAAATTTGTTTCCCATATAACCAATGCTATTGGGAACTTTATGTCGCTTCTTATTGAGGTTTATATTCTTTGCCTTGGATATAGGCAGAAAACAGCACTTTACTTTCCTAGGGGAGAAAATTTTTACCTCCCTGTTTCGGCCGAGCATGCCAATTAATTTATGTCTTGTCATGTCAATGTCTTAAGAGATTTCAAATCTTACCTTATACTTTGACAAGTTTTTAATACAGTGATTATCCAAACAATCAAAACCACAATTTAATAATAGGATACAAAATTCAAAGATAATTTTCAAAATTTTGAATGAAAAGTAGAGTAAAGTGCATTTTCTCCCTTGGATTTCAATGCTTTCCGCTTCGCGTTGTGCATCAAATTATCCTCCAGAGGAAAAGAGACACTTTCCTTCCTTGTGTTTGTTTTTTTATATCACCCAATACAAATAATTCTGTTTCCACTTCAAATGGTTTTTGCTTTTAAGGGGTATAAAAAAACAGACAAGATTGCCTATTTACTTATTTATGGACTTAACTAAATAATGTACTTCATATTTATTTTAGGACTGCAGCTGACGGGCAGCTGGAAGCTATTCCAGAAAGTATTCAATTGCTACCAAATGATGACCAAGCAACAGGTGAAGCTGAAAAAGAACAAGCTGAAACTGCACAAACTGAGGAAGTAAACTCAACTCAAGCTCAAAAATATTTTCTTGTTCAGACGGAAGTAGACTCAGAAGTTGTAAACAATGAAATATATAATAAACAAGATAATGTTGATAAATCTCAGGAAGTTGGGACACCTCCAGAACATACTTTTATTAAAGGTAAAATTATAATTATTTATTTATTCTAATACATTTTTAGGTTTCCTTAAAACTCTCATATTACACAGGTCCACAATAAAAATTGGTGTGTACTGGGTGTCGGACTAAGATTTTCTGGCATAGGGGAGAGGGTGGCAAGATGGGGTACTTAAGGTTTGAAGATCAATAAAAGCAAAGTTGGTATACTTAGAGAATCGCATTTATTTTAAAATTAAGTACTATTTATTATTCTTTTAAAATTTGGTAACATTAAGAACTTTTAGTTATTCATTTTAGAGAAAAAACATCAAAATCAAAAAAGGTGTTTTGCCCCGTCTTGCCCCATGGTGCGGGTGGGATGGGGTACCCGCCTCGGGTAAGATGGGGTGATGAGGATTATAAGACAAAATAATGATTTTTTGCATTGGCAGAACTCGCAGACGTAAATGGCTTCGTCATCATCATCATCGTCGATTCCAGCACAGCTATTATGTGCCCATTTTCCAATGTAAGCATGATATTCACCCTGCAATGGAAACGGAATACAGCTCCAAACAATACATGCATGGTGGGTCCTGCTCATCTTCACTTTCACTTTTGGACGATGAGAATTTAGATCGTTTTGCTGTTCTGCTACTATTCTGTAATTTTTTATTTTGAGTTTTTGTATTAGACCTATTATGTTCTTTTAATTTATATCTTCTCTTTTTTGTTTCTTTTTTCTCTAGTTTTTTTTCTAGTTTCTGCATTTTTTTTCTTCTGTGCAGCATCTTCCAATTCTTGTTTATAAGGGGAAGACGTAATAATTGCTGTTTTTCCACGTTTTTTAGTAACGCGTGAGAATTTTTGGGTAACTGGAAGAGGTAATAGTTGTTTTGGAGAAGTCAAAGCGAAACTACTTATGTCACTTTTGTCACATGTGGGAACTTGAGCTGGATGTGATGTCTCTGATTGCTGACTAATTGTATTTAGAGTTTGTTGAGATATCTCTGATTTTTGACAAAAGATTTTCGGCTGGTTGGGATGAGTGTTTTTGCTGATCGGATCGATTTTGTTCTGATAATAATGTCTGTTGTTGCTCCTCAATTTGATTTGGTGCTGATAGTGGTGATACTGCTTCCCGATTAACTAACATGTCATTATTTTGTTTATACCCGTTTATGCCGTAAAAGCAGCAAATTATGACTGGATATCCTTAAGCGAGACCTGGCTAACCGAATGTATCAACAGCACAGAAATGTTTGATTCAAACTATACCGTATTTAGATCAGATAGAAAGTATGATGTTCTAAACTGTAAAAGAGGAGGTGGCACATTGATCGCTATTAGGTCTGATTTGGGTGATGCTACCTTACTTTCTGGTTCTGACCATAGTAGTTTTGAGGATCTATGGGTATTATTAAGGATCAACGAACTATCAGTCATAATTGGATGTGTTTATTTCCCTCCAAATTCAAGCGTCGAATCTTACAAAAACTATCTTGAAAAACTGGAAATATTTCGTAAACGATATAGAAACGCTAAAATAGTCATTACAGGTGATTTTAACTTGACAACCATCAGATGGGTAAGTGAAGAGGGTGCTCTAGTTCCTAGCAGTTTATCTTCGCTTGTGGCAGAAACACTGATAAGTGGAATGTTCTGTAACGAACTGCAACAAATGAATCATATCCCGAATGAGTTTGGTAAATATTTGGATCTTATCTTTGGTGACGAAGTTGAAATGTCTGTGGAAGAGGCCTTGATACCTCTAGTAATGTTGTGCAGCATCACATCCCATTGGAAATGAAGTTCTCATTATCAACGTTTCCTGTTTTAAACACTGACGATGTACAATCTTATAATTTTGACAAGGCAGACTACTGTGGTTTAAATGATTATTTAATTGGTATTGACTGGAAATGGTTGAATAATACGTGTGATGTTGACTATGCGGTGAATTATTTTACAGTATTTTATTTGAAGGGATTGAAAGATATGTTCCAAAACAACGGCGTAAACGAAACAGATACCCAAAATGGTATACTAATGAAACTATTAAGGTAATTAAACAGAAAAACAAGGCATATCAAAAATACAAATCTTCCCAACAACAGTCTGCTTATGTAAGTTATTCCAAACTAAGAAAAGAATCTAAACAATTAATAGATCTAAGTTATTTACTGTACATCTCAAACACCGAGCAAATGGTTCCAAGTAATATAAAATATTTTGGTCTTTTGTGAATTCTTTAAGAAAAGATCAAAATGGTATCCCCAGGTCTATGATTTTAAATGATAAAATTAAGAATACACCACAAACATGCAGATGGCCTTGCCGAGTTTTTCGAAAGTTGCTATACTGAACAACTCAATCAGAATTCAGAATGTCTGCCTATACCAACCAGAGCATCTCGTCCACATCCCTTGCTTACTACAAGTGAAATTAGTAAGAGACTAAGCCTTTTGGACACAAATAAAAGTACAGGTGCAGATGGTATTCCTGCACTTTGTCTTAAGAGGTGCTCTAACTCCTTGCAGGTCCATTGAGCCTTATTTACCAGCTATCTTTTAGGAATGGTTCTTTTCCAACTATATGGAAGAAATCCTGGCTTATTCCAAGGACATTAAAAATTACCGAGGAATATCCTTGCTGCCTATTATGTCCAAAGTATTTGAATCAATAATCACCGACGATCTATTTGAAACCTTTAAACATCAAATTTCACCTGAGCAGCATGGATTTTTTAAGGGAAGATCGACTGCTACTAATTTGGGCTTTTTCCATGATTATTTGTTTAATAGTGTTGAGGATGGATTACAGGTTGATGTCATCTACACCGACCTATCTAAAGCATTTGATCGGGTTAATCATGGACTTCTTTTGGAAAGACTTTTTCAGATGGGCATGGCTCCTGATTATATCAAGTGGATAAGTTCGTACCTCTCGAATCGGACTCAAGTTGTGAAGGTCGGAAGTATAGTGTCTCGTGAAATTAAAGTGACTTCAGGTGTGCCACAAGGGTCCCACTTAGGCCCAATTTTATTTTTGTTTTTTATAAATGATGTAGTTTCTGTCTTTAAATACTGTAAATGTCTACTCTATGCTGACGACTTAAAACTGTTTTGTACTGTGAAATCTTTGGAGGATTGTATTAAAATTCAACAAGACTTAATGAATCTAGTCAAATGGTGTGACTCTAGTCGTTTACAACTAAATGTCGATAAATGTAAAGTTCTGCGTTTTTATAAATGTAAAAGTCCTGTGATAAATGTATACTCAATTAAAAATGTAATCGTAGAATCTGTAAATAATTTTAATGATTTAGGAGTAATTTTTAGCCATGACTTAAGTTTTAGTAAGCATATTGATAGCATTTCTCTGAAAGCTTCAAGAATGTTGGGATTTTTAAGACGAGTCTGTTCAAACATCTACGATATTAGAGCCATTAAGTCTGTGTATAACTGTATTGTTCGTAGCATTTTAGAATATAATAGCGTTGTATGGTGTCCTTGTTATCAATACCAAATAGAACAATTAGAGAGAGTTCAAAATAGGTTTACTAAGTTTTTATTATACAAATTGAGATTCCCATATAAAAATGTGCCCTATTCTGTACGGATTCAATTAGCCGGTCTTGAAAGTCTTAAAAACGTAGAGAAAGTGCACAAGCTGTGTTTTTGTATAAAATAGTAAATGGCATAATAAATTCTAGTGAGTTACTGGGCTTAATATGTTTTCGGATACCTCAGAGAACCACTAGGTCAGTTCAAAATTTTTACAATGGGTATCATAGAACAAATTATGGACATCAATCGTTTGTAAACCGAATAATGAAAAACTACGATAAAAACTTTCAGGCTATTGATTTGTTTACATGTGGTTTAGAGACATTTAGAACTAGAGTTAGAAATAGCTAGTATAAATTCTGTATTTTGTTTTGTATTTTTCATTCTATTATTCTATGTTAACATTGGCCTAGACTAATATTTTCATTTTTGTACTATTTGGAGTTTGTTACTCTGTAAGTATGTATTTATAAATAAATAAATAAATCACAAATCTCTTAAACCATTGGAGAAACAGTTCCGAAGTCATCCAGCCCGAATCACTACATGTGCCCCAACATCAGCTCTGGAATCATCCTTTTTCTCAGAAAAATAAGCATGGGTGGCATGTAGTGTCCAGCTGCACTAAAGCATATCTCCACTGTCACCATCTGTCCCCTTTCTGCTGAAACCATGGCTCCAACCTGTTTGTGACCTTTTTTAGCGATTATTTTTGATTTTGTTTGGGGCACAATAGAAACACCTGTTTCGTCACAGTTGTAAATACGGTCCGGAGTCAGTTTGTGCTCATCGTACACGTTGCCGAGGAAATTAAAGAATTTTTGTACAGCAACTTTGTTAAATCCAGATGCTCTGGCAGAAGAAGTGTTTTCTGGTTTTCTAATTGAAAGCTGTGGGTGTCGTTTCAGGAAGCCATTGATCCACTCTCTACCTGCTTCTTCTTTCTCGGCGTTAAATGGATTTGGCTTATTATTTTTAATGCCAACTGGTACGCCAACGCCTTAAGATCTTTAGTCGTTAGTCCATATAACCTTTCTTCCATTTCTAATAAATAGACACAAAGCTCTTCTTCTTCAGACACAGAAAAAACAGGTGACTTAGGACCCAATGGTACTCTAATGGGTACAAGTACATTTTCGTCAGATGTTTCATCCAATACTGAGCGAGCGTGCTTAACTTTTCTTTCTAATGTCGTCTGTGGCACAGAAAATTGCCTTGCTGCTTTATAATAGCCCATTTTTCCATCCAAAACAGTTTTAACTGCCTCCCGCATGGAATCTTCGGACCACGACCCTCTGTCAGTCGTGCGTTTGTAGTTACGAACCATTCTAAAAAGAAAAGCACTTAAATAAAAAAACACAAAACCCATTAAATGAAAAACAAACAAAAAAGCATTTATTTTTCTTCTCTGGGGGCAAGACGGGGTAGTCATTACCCCATCTTGCCCCACCGAGCCATTTCTTAATAATAATCAAAACAAAAAAAAAACTGTCATTATTCTAAAAAACTTTAGAGTACCAAGTCGGCACACCAGATCTAGACATCTCTTTTCTGTAAATACCCACCGAACAAATTATGGTATGACGGCATTTGTTGATCGGTTAATTAGTAATTACAATAACAATTACTCAGCCATAGATTTGTTTTGTGCTACAACAGAGACATTAAAAAGAAGCACATAGGAAGTGTAATGTTTGTATTTCGTAGATTTTTTTGTTTTTGAGCGTTTTTTACATTTTATATATTTAACTTTTATATTTTAACTTATTTTAAATATGTTTTTAATTAGTGTATATATATATATATATATATATATATATATATATATATATATATATATATATATATATATATATATATATATATATTTTTTTTGTTTTTGTTTATGTTGTACTATTTGGAATTATTTTATTCTGTAATGTACTGACAAATAAATAAATAAATAAATAAAGAAACCAAACGTTTACCTTATTATAGGTTACTTTCAGCATTAACGACAGCCACGTTTCACTAGCTAGCTCTATTTAACAAACCACTGTCACGATTTAAAGCCAGAAGAAATATGTTAAGCACTTTGCACTAAAAACAGTTTTTTCGGATTATTTCGACACACGTGCACTTGAAAACAATAATAGCCGGGAGACTGATAGGTGGCATGGCGGCGCATCGAACGATGCCTGAACGAGCGTGATTGGTCAGCTTTGACCCTGAATTTTGCTGGGTACCCCGTCTTACCCCCTTACCCCATTTTTTCCTGCAAAAATTCGAGAAAAACCCAAAAAACCGATACGGCACATTTAGGGGCAGAAACCTACCACGGAATGTTTCGACTACGACTATATCACCTATAAGAGATACCAAAAATTTCCTAAAACAAGAAATAGAGCTTTCTAAATTGTGTATATATAAAAAGTTATATAAACATTTTTGATAAGATAAATAATAAAATAGATATAAACAAAAATTTAATTTTGACAAAAAATTTCAGTCCAAAATTATGAATTAAAAAAATATATCGTTAATATCTGAAATTACGCCTTTTCTCGATTTTTTGCTGTTTGACCCCCAATTTTGACTTCAGATTTGCGTTCAGCGGAAAAAAATATGCCAGAAAATCTTAAGGCCCCCACAGACCTCGTTCTTTTTAAGCAGTTTTAATCGGTGCGATTAAAAGCGTCGATTAACATTGCCAGTTAGTGGGCGAAAACCGAACATAACACCGTCGGTGAAAATTTCTGTCCGCGCTTGAAATCTTAATCGTCGATTCGTCTGTCTTTATTTAAAAATGAAGTGTGTGGTGCAGAACGTTTTTAATCGTCATTTTTGTAACAAATAAACACGCTTCATTTACGTTTTTCGGTGAATGACTGCAGCTTTCGGCGATTAAGACGGTTTTAAATTAAATTAAGTGTAGGGAAATAAAAGTTTTAATCGTCCGACTAAGCAGTCTTAATTGGCGATTAAGAAGGTTAAAAAGAATGATAGTCTGTGGGGCCCTTTAGTCCGACACCTAGCACACACCACTTTTTTTGTGAACCTGTGTTATTGTTATATCTGTTGATGTAATTTTAATTACTTTTGATAATTAGTTTGGTTACATAATTGTTGTAATATAGTGTTGAATGATAATATTTAAGAAACTTTCAAATACTTAATTTTACAATGTTTTTCGTGTATAGTTAGCCAGGGTTCGAAAATATCCGATATTTATTATAAATATCAAAATATCGATATTTATGATATATATCCGATATATATATATATATATATATATATATATATATATATATATATATATATATATATATATATATATATATATATATATATATATATAATATATATATATATATATATATATATATATATATATATATATAAATATATTATATATTTTATAAATATTTGTTTAAATAAAAGTTATATTTTTAAAATTTTTTCTTTGCAAAAAAAAAATCTTTTCTTGTCAATTACTTTCTTTGTACTCTTTCGTAACGAAATTATTCTGACACGACTGACGCCATTAATGCCGGCAGGAGTGTTGCCATTTAGGGATTAAATGGCAACACTCCTGCCATATAATATATATAAACACAAAAAAACTTACTCTTTTATAAAAAAAAAATTCTGACATGTTTTAACTCTACTCCAACGCCATCTACATTTGGGAAGTAGAAATACAGTAACAAACGCCAAAAATTACTTAATAATATAAAATTTTTAAGTATTGATATATACCATAAAAAATCATTTGATATAAATCGGATATATGTCATGACATATATCCATTGATATATATCCTGAAACCCTGTAGTTAGCTTATTCAATTTTCCCCTGCTTACGGCAAAATATGCTCTAAAAGTGCGTATAATTAACCTCATATTTTTGCAAAACCTTGAGTGTATTTAGTAATATAAAAAAAGCCTTATAACAATATATACATATTGAAGGTTTAAACCATATATTTTTTAATTAAGGAGAATGTCAATCACCAATTGTATTTGAAGAATCCATAGAAACAGAAAATTGCGAAGAACCACAGCAGCAATGTTTAGATTTGGTTCAGCCAGAGGATGATATAGAAGCAGGAATACAAAATATCAATATTAAAACAGGTATACAATATAACACTGCAAATAAATTTGTTTTCTAAAAGTGCCCGAATTAATAACATTTACAATTTTTACAAAAAATTTGAACTGTTGGGTTTATTCAGTTAATCCAAGAGTACCCTTTTTATGTAGAACTAAGCAGAGAATAACTACAATGTACCAAATTCTCAATAATATTATTACCAAAAAAGTTATGATGAAATAATGGTAAAAACATTAATAAAAGAGCCTGAAGATACGCCACTGGTCCTAATAGTAACAGAAGTTTATCCTCAGAGGATGTGTTTTGGTCATTGTTCTAACTCTACCCAATTTCAATTTGAAATGTAGTGGATCCTTGTTTAATGCAAATTTTAATGCAATAAATACATAAATTATGGCCCCAGATTAAAAAAAGAACCTCAATTTTCCCTGTTCCACTTTCAATACGACGACGGGCGACGGCGATTCGTTAGCATATTGTTGGCTGAGGCATGCAGGAGGAATGCAGTACAAGCGTTCAGCTATTTTCTGTATTACTTAAAGTGATAGAAGCATCAGGGCCGTATTTAGGCGGTGGCGAAAGGGCGCAAAATTGGCTATGAATTTTTTTTTTTCATCAGTTGTCAGTACCGTTTTCATATTATTATTATTTTTTATTGACAAAATTAATTAAATAAATAAATTACATCAGAACAATTTAATAATATATTTTTATCCAAGATACTTAATTTAATTATTTTTATTATGTTAAGACTAAAAAAATGTATGAATTAATAATAAAATATCAATTTATTCTGATACCTACAGCAAGAATGTAACTCTTTGATTTTTTTTATATTTAGGCTGCGGATAAATTTGTGTTTTATACATTGCGGGCAGCACTATTTCTTTTTTTGTTATTTTAGTATATATGTTACGTTTTAGTATGCCAGCTATGCACAGTATTTTTGTAACTACGATTTTATTGTCGGGAAAATCTATTCTAAGTTTTATCATTCGCAAATAAGGATGTATAGTTAATAGTTATTTACATTTCACTTCTTTCAGTTAGACACAAACAGTTGTTTTATGAAAATCATGTCTCTTTCAAATGGTACGCTTATATTTTTATGTAAAGAAACCAAAAAATTGGTATTTTAAAGAAACGAAATCTCGGTTTAAAAAAACTTTAAATCTTCAACTTTGCACTTTAACTTTATAAAATTTTCGGGAAATAACCCCCGGAATCCTCGTTTTCGTTGAGGGGTATTCCATACTCCCCCAATCCCCTGGTATGGGGGGCGCGAATTGACCGAATGCCCTGCCCGCGGTATTCCCCTTTTCTTGTTGAGCCAGTAGATGAAGAATCGGCCACAGCATGTTTTCTGTCTGTCTTTATTTCTCTCAAGCCTTTGCCTATTAAATTGACATCTCCGTTTATCACACTGAAAATCCCTGCATGCAAGAAATTTGTTTGCCAGCCTTGTATAACATTTTTGTCTTATTTTTGGCTGTATATTAACTAAATTTGGTACTAATTTTTGATTAATTTAGAAGTTGCAGTAATTATTTAAATTTCTTAAAATTTAAATTATATTAAATGAATTCATACAATGAATATTACCTAATTAACATTTAATTGCGCAAAAATATAGCATATTTGAGCAAAAATCTCCATAATTTTTTGTATTTTTCTTATGCAGATTTTGTTTTATCAATTTGTTTTAGAAATAATAGAAAATACAGTTCAGATAGGAAACATATCTAATGTAACAAATGTTAAACAACAGCGCCTGTTAGATAATATCATCTGTAGACAAGATGGTGAACAAGACGATAGCCAAGAGGATGATTTGCCAGAGCAAGCTGAAACTGTCCACGTTTATATCAAACAGGTATTACAAAATTAAAATTACAGAGTTGTTATTTTTTAAAAATATTTTAACGAGATCGGGGGTTAATGTTAAAAAACAAATTCATCATTTTTTTAATGGTTGCAGCTTTATTACTTCTTAAACTATATTACATTAAAATAACTCAAGTATCTTATATTTTAAAGAATGGGACCACTTCGGTCCTGGGCCCAGGGTATAGCGACAGATTGTGCTCAGCCCTCTTGACTCCTATATCACAACTACTATTAATACAGTGTGTGGGAAGAAAAAAGGTGTTTGACCTCCGGATTTTTTTGTACAGTTTCAATTTTTATGAAAATTTTGAATTAAGGTGGTTTCACCCTCTAGATCAATGTTTATATATGCTTAAAGTGTGCTTTTTATTATTAGGGGGTAAAAACCACCCCCTTATCCTTCCTTTTCTTCCCTGGGAGCCGTCTTGATTCATTACCCTTATGCTAAAAAATTAAAAAACCATGGAAAAAGACATTATGTAAATTAAATTCATAGCTAAATATGTAGAATAAATATATTTTTATGTTGTGAGTTATAACTTACATTATATTTGTAATGTTTCAACCCTTAAGAATTACAAAAAAAATGTTTTATTCATCTTAAAATTATTTAATGACTCTTATATTTAGAAAAAAATATTTTAATAGGTTACGGTATAATAAATGTTTAACTACAATAACTCAACCCTTAACTAACCCTCCCTCCTTATGAGATTTACCAAAATGTTTTTGACAAATTAAAATGATTTTACAAAACGGAAATAAAGCTAAAAAATGGCAAAACCTCGCTATTTTTTTGTCCTGCATCGATTTGCTTAAAAATTTGGAATGAGACTCATCTTACCCTCTACTTCAAATTCTATATCATGCCGATGGGCGCTCTTTGTTTTTTAAGGGTGAAAACTACCCCAAATTGTCAAAACCTATAAAATAATATTTTAAACCTTAAGTAAGGTAAAATTTGGTTTGGATTAGTTAAATAATGATTGTTTCATGCTTTGCATATACAATTTCCGAATATTTCAACCCTTAAAAATTAACCCTTGTTAGAGCTTAAAATAAAAAAAAAATTAGCATAAAAAATGATTGCTTAAAATATGTACTAACTTCATTTTGCAACTTTTCAACTCTTTATAAATTAACCCCTATTTTTGCTTTAAAAAAATATATATATTTTAAAACAAATTAATAGCTTCACAGATTTATTAATTAAAAATATTACTGCCTGAATTATTACCAATTTCATTATTTTGCAAATTTTCAATCCTTAAGAACCACCCCATACAACATTGTATTCTTATCGACTGATTTAATAGATATAAATAGGAAAAAAGTAGAATTACAAACAAAAATTATACCGGTAAAAGTATACAGTATACCGGTTATGTAGATTATTATGCTCCGAAGTGGGATATTCCAGTTTTTTGAATAAAAAATTGGTTCGTTTTTTAAACATACCTTCTTTAATTTTACTAATAGAAAGTTTTTTCAAAACTGATTTTGTAGGGTTTTTCAAGAGCTACAAGGCTATGTAAATTAAATTCCTTTAAATCCCTTAGTTTTAAAATGGGATGAGTTTAAAGGGCTCGAATAAGGTAGTGATCGCTCGTAAATAGAGGCTTTAAATGGCCATATCTCGCCAAATATTTATTTTACAGAAAAATCTAAACAAAGGAAAATCTTTGTTATCAAAAAAGCCACAATTTAGTATTCTAGCATTTTTTTCGTATCTCCAGTATTTTTGGTGTTATTTTCAAGAAAAGGGATTTTTTACGAAATTGCGGAAAATCGTTTTTAACTTTAAGCTCCAATTTTTCTAAAATAAAGCGTTTTAAATTGGTCAAACTTCTAGAATGTATTGATAATTCATATATAAAAAGAATCGATTTTTTCGTAGAAAAAAGTAGGTGCCCACTTTATTTTTATCGTAACTTGCTCAATTTTTGTGCTTGCTTTTTTTACCTTTTAAAAGATGGGGTGGCAACCAGCCTCAGGATAAAAGCAAAATTTCAGCTAAATCCATGTAGGACGAAAAAATTCCGAGCCAAAATGCTTCATTTCCTGTACAATGTACTATGGTTTATGAAAATTGTTTCATATATTTTTAATTTAAATAATATTTTGTTTTATTTTATTGTATATTATTATTTAGCAAGCAGAGGAGCCAGTCTCAGATGATACTGATACTGATAGATATGAACATGAACTTGATATCAATGAGCAAGATGAAACTTTAGTAGAAAACACCAATGAAGTAAATCAAGAAGAGGAACTTATTGAAACTGATGATAATCGCCCGAATCAGGAAGAATTGGTTCAACAGTTTATGAGTGAAAACTGCCAGATAGAAGTAGAGTTCGAAGCGGAATCAGAAGAACATAAAAGGTATTAAAGGAAAAATTATCTAAGATACACATGTATTTAAGGAAATTACATAGGAATCACCCTGTAAAATCAAATATTTCTTGGAAATAAATCTTGTTTTTGATCTGGAAGGCTCTGCTGCTGAGGACCACTTTTTCTAACATGTTCTTTATTGATTTCAGAATTTCTCAAGAATATCAGCTTAAACAAATTTATAATCTTCAAGAAAATCAAAAGGAGTATTACATGAAAGAACCTTCTTTAACTGCTAACAATGATTCTGATAATGAGCAATATGAAATTGTGGAAGGATTGCATGTTACAGGTAACGATTTTCCAGATCATTATTTATTTTATTTATTTTTTCAACGTCTAACAGGCATCCATTTATAAGACATTTACCATTATGTTTAACAATTATCAAATAAACAAACAACACCAAACAATGAATAAAATACAACTTAGCTCTCATTATTAGTCATTAAATTATTAAATCATAGAGTCCTAATCACTTTCGAATATTGTGTGGCACTTATTTTAAATATATCTAGTTCATTAGAAAGTTTGTTGTATTGGCTGCACATTGTGTAGATGGGCGATCTTCTTATCTGGTTGTTGGCAGCCCTCGCAAGATAAAATAAAGAATTGGATCTTGTGTTCTTATTTGGTACTCGAAAGTTCAGCTTACTTACAAGTTCCTCGCAGTCCACCTCATTTCTACACAACTTAAATAAAAACTTCAGTGCAAGGTAGGACCTTCTTTGTTCCAGCAATGGTAAATTAAATTTTTTTAACAGAGATTGGTGATCGCTACCACGGTCAGGGTACTTGCCACTAGTTTTAAAGGCCAGATATTTTAAATATGTTCTTTGAATACCCTTGAGAGCATTTATATATTCCCCAAAAATAGGATTCCAGATAAGTGATCCATATTCTAATCTCAACCTTGCTAATGCAAAGTATAGAACCTGCATTGGTTCTAGATTCGTAATATGTTTGCACGTTCTAATAATAAATCCCAGCATTTTTACGGATGACTTACGAATATTATGAATATGTGTGTTAAAGATTGTCCACTCGCTCTAAAATATTTCCATGAATGGTGTAGTCCATCAAAATTTTGTTTCTTTTTAGGGTTTTAAGATTTCCCATTTAAAATATACGTAAACTTTGTTTTGTTTTTAATATATACATATTTAGCTCATTTAACGCTATTATATTGGTCCAAAATGGGATTTACTCAGGATTAAATGCTCTACAAAAGTACCCATTGCGCCGTAGCTGTAATGTGCACCTGCACGATTGTACAGGTCACTAAATGGAATTTTGATTGAATTTTGCCATTTTTTTCAAGTTATTTTATGAATGGCCGAATTTTTAATTTTCTACAAAAAAAGTCCTTCGAAGCGAATCGCTAGTATTAATATTTCTCGGTATATAGAGCAATGACTTTTAGTTTAATATCGAAGTTTATGAAAAATTTTAATTAAATATTTTCAAGAACTTCATTTTATTTAAAAGTCTTGAGAAATATCAATATTAACAATTCGATTCAAAGGACTTTTCTTGTAGAAAATTTAATTTTTTAGAAGTTCCTCATTTGAATTTTCTTCATAAATTTAACCATTTATGAAATACCTTGAAAAAATGGCAAAATTTGACAAAAATCTGATTAAGTGACCCGTACTATTGTACAGGTGCATATTACAGCTACGGCGCAATAGGTACTTGTGTAGAGCATTTAATCCTGAGTAAATCCCACATTAGACCAATACAATAGCGTGAAATACAGCTGAGATATAGATATTAAAAAAAAATCAAAGTTTTCTTGTATTTTAAAGGGGAAATCTTTCCACGCTCTGGGAAAGTACTTAGAGTTAATATTAAGAGCTCAAATTTTCAGAGAATTTTTGTTGACACATCTCCAATAAAATTTTGTGTTTGTGGGAGTCAAAAAAAAATTGTTGTGAAAAAAAAACCCTTAATATATATCTGTATAAGACCGTAAACTCAATAATAGACAATTTATATAGATTTTGGATGTATTTCAGGGGAAATAAATGAAAATTCACAAGCACAACTTCTGCCAACTGACACTGAACCTGTTCTTCATGAAGTTGTTGAAAGATATCAGGAACAAACTGTAGAGAGAACCAATATACTAAAACACCCTATCGATAATACCGATAAAGAACAAAAGCCAAAAAACCATTGGTTAGTGTTAAGTATTATGTTGTGTATCCAGAGAAAGAAAATGTCAATTCTTTAGTTGGTAAGTAAATTTCAGAATTATTGATCAATAAATAGTTATTTCCAATACATGCAGCAAAATAGTAGTGTTTTAGGCATGTGATGTGATGGTTACCAAACGAGGCCGCAGGCCGAGTTTGCAAGATATTGAGTGCAAAAAAAAATACACTCAGATAATAACATACACATTTTTAGGTAATACAACTGCTCATATTCCAGTGCCAAAGGTGACGAAACCCAACCCAAGGAGTGTGTTAAGAACCTCGTTTATCAAACCAAAAGATCCAGTAAAAGTTGGCACAAAAGAGTTTCCAGAATGCGATTTATTTCACAAGAGATTTGCCAAAAATAAAGAAGCTATGAGGGCGAAGCTTTTTCACAATTTTCTTAACAGGTGCACATACAGTAAAATAGTATAATAATTAGGGCTTAATTCAGCAAACCTAATTTTTCTGCAGTGTTAGGCGTGTAGGCCATATTTTATGATATATTAATAAGAATTTGCGTCGAAAGCTAAATATTGGATGCAGAATTAAATGGGATTTCCAGTCTTTTATATACAGGGTCATCCAATGAAGACTTATCAGGGTCATACTTGTGGCTTTCCTGATATTAAAAAAAAAAAAAGCGAAATAGCCATCTTGTGAATTTTTTTTTACCAGTGGATTCCTGAACACTAAAAAAATGATTTGAATTGAGACAAAAGAGATACATACTCATTTTTTTTGATGAATTTTATTTTAAAAGTATTTTGAAATCATTTTTAGTAACAACAGAATTACTTTAATCGATTGGAGAAATTTGCTAGTTAAATTTTAAAAATAGAAAAATGTAGCAATTAATACCTGTGATGCCAAAACACAAAAAATCGATATTCTTTCAAAGTCTGGCGGGTATTACTACTAAAAAAAAAGGTAATTTACATAAATTAAAACAATTTCAAAAAAAAAATTAACTCAAAATTATGAAATAATTAATTTAATATTAATAATAACTGGTTAATAATAAACGGTTGAGAATAACGTCAACTGGCACAAACATATTACATCCATAGCCTCGACAGCTTCAAAAAATTCCTCTTTCGAGCCAGAAAGTATTTATCTTCTTCCAATCTGTATATTCTATACGTATCCCAAATCAGACCCTCTTTGGAATATTGTTCTCATGTCTGGGGAATGGCGTCCCCTACAACACTTAGCATTCTGAACTCTATTCAAAGAAGAGCCGTTCGTCTTATTAATGATCCCACGCTCACAGAAAGGCTTCCTTTTCTTGCCTGCTGCTGTAGGGGATCTGTCGCTCTTCTATAGGTATATTCACGGCTTCTGCTTAGAGGAGTTGGCCAGTATAATTCCCTCTCTGGTAGCTCCCAATAAAGCAACACGTAGTGCAACTTTTATGCATCCTTTTACAGTTCAGTTAGAGAGGCCCCGAACTTCCCGCTTTGTTTGTCTCTTCATCTCTAGAGTATCAAGACTATGGAACCTACTGCCCGCAAAAGTTTTTCCTTCTCCTCCCAATCTCCAAGTATTTAAGTCCTGTGTGAACAAACTCCCTCTTACCACACTTAGACACCCACGATACGTTAGTACTTAGGCATCAGACTTCGTCCCAAAAAAAAAAAAAATATATATATATATATATATATATATATATATATATATATATATATATATATATATATATATATATATATATATATATATATATATATATATATATATATATATATATATATATAATATTTAAATAATTTTTTTGTTCCTTTTGTTTTATTTTGTTTTAATCCAGATCCTTTTCTTAGGTCTTTTTTTAGGTATTAAGGGAAACAAAACGCACGATGGACATTTCTCACCGTTTTAAATATGAGAAAAACCACAAATATGGCAATGTTCAGTTTTTATTGGATGACACTATGTTTGTTCCAACCCCGCAAAATACCGTTTATTGTACGGTCACGCGCCAGCCCATTCATATAAACCCGGTCCAACTAATGGGTGACGGTGTATTACACGATCCTTTTACTATTCTAACCATAGATATATAAACAAAGGGAGATAAAACTGTTTACAATTAAAAGCAATCAAACATTGAAATAGTGTCTACCTCTCTAGACCACTTGATGGTCAAACGTGCTTGATACACATGCACCCTTGTCAATTGTCCTTTATTGACAAATTTTTAGGATATTGCTTTATTAATATTTCCTTTTTATATTCCTAAAGAGACCATAGATCATAACATGTCGTTATGCAATAACTTGGTAGCAGCGACAGAAATATGTTTTTTAGTTGATTTTTATTTTGCTTTATTAATATTATTCTCAAAAATAATCAAAAACGGAATATTAACGGTCAAGATGGGCAACACTGCTTTTTGTAGTTTATTCATAAGTTTCGTACGCTACGGTCACGAAGGTCGTCGGTCAGCTAGTGGTAAATTTTTTATTTGTGTTGTGAGGCGGTGTTGCATTTTGTTTAAACTAGCTCAGAGAGAGATTTGTGTTTTTAAAGTGCGGTTATAAGAATATTTTCTTAATATTTTATGTATTATTTTTAATAAACAGGGATAAAAATAGAAAATGGTTGTGAAGTGCCAGGTTTAATTATTGTATTGAACCAATAGGTTTTATTTACTTGCATGTTCCTCGAAACAGCCCAAAAATTTGTCATGGTACTTTATTTGGACTGAGTCTCATAAAATAGCTATTTTTTGGATAATGTACTAAAAAAATATATGTTATTAATTTTCTATAGATAAATAGCTTTTGGAAACGAACTACGCCACTGGTGGTCCGCCACAGTTTGCGCTGCTAAACATTTGCGACGTTGCCTGCAGGGAATTTTTTTTATCGGAAGTCCTTTTCTTACACATTATGAATGTTTGATACACAACAAAAGCCAATTTATGAATGAACGGTTATATCTCCCTTTGCTTATATATCTATGATTCTAACCAAACCCTATGAAAAGCCAAAACCTTTTGAGCATTCCAACTTCGTCGTTTCGTCGAAGTCGACACTTGCGCCTTTGACAGTTTTGAAACCGTCACACCACGGTAAAATCGTGGGTTGAAACATACCCTATTGGCACGGTGCGCGATGAAAACGACATCTGACGGCTGCGTAAAATTATGCTTGAAAGCCGTAGAAGTGGTGTAAAATTATTTTAAAATTTTTCGTAAATAAATATATATAAACCTGGTCGGCACTGTAAATGACTGTGGATAATATTACAGATGTCAGAATAACTTCTGGTTAAATCTCCTAGGTTAAAATCGGAGGGATATTAGGAATGTTTATGCAATTGGTCCGATAAGTAAAAAATCACCCGACAAACTTATGAATCTAGGGCTTTTCCAATATACTTAACACCAATATAATTTACTTATTTAAAGGCTTAATTTTATGTTGTTAATTTTCTCTATTCACAATCACAGACCCTAAAGTCAGTTCTGCAGACACTTCTTGATTACTTACTCTATTAAAAAGAACCTGAATCTTTTTAAAACTCGCAAAAACTTCAGGAAAAGACAGGATCAAACGGTACACGGCAAGAAACGAGTGGGTTTTTTTCTTGTTACGTCAAATTCGAAAGTTGTTCGGCTAAGCCCGAAACCCGAAAGTCGTGGGCTAACAATAAGCGGGAAATTTGAATTCAACACCTTTTGTCAGCGTGCATTTATCCATTTTTCTAGCTCAACTAGCAGTTGAAAATGTATAACATTTGCAGTTACTCATCTCATGCACCATATTTAATATTTTTATCTAATTGTTTACATTTAAATCAAGCATAATTTAACAAAAATTTGACCACTGCGAAGCGCTGCAATCGATTCAGCTGTCCCCACCATACGCTCCGCTCGCTGCCAATACAAAGTTATCGAAACAATAATTTTTAAACTTACATTCGATTTTGTGCTCCTACGTTTTTAACTTAAAGTTATTTGAATTTATTTGTATTATTACTCTTAGGACAACAATACCACATGCTCCTGTACGTCAATCTCGACAGCCAAGAAAACAAGAAATCAAACCGGTTACTGAGAGAAGGGATGAAGAAATTATAGTACAAGAGGTTATGGTTTCTTCAAATGGTTTTATTGAAAGTTTAAATCAAAAGAAAAATAAAAAACTTCAGGTAGGTAAAGAATGGTGGATTCAGCCCTTTTTTTCTTTTTGTTATTTATATTTTAATTACAATCAGGCTCACAGCTAGTGGTCAATCTAAGATAAGAAATAAGAGTAACCCAACGACTATATACTAAAGGACTGCTCAGTTCCATTTAACGTACGTTACGTTAGATAATTTAGGGGAAGCGGGAAGCGGCTGTGACGTCACCACCGGTGCTAAATAGTGCTGGGCGATGTCTATCGATGGTTTTAAAACATCGACGATTTGTTACCGATGTTCGATGTTTTTAACATCGATGTTAGATGACACAAACATCTATGTCCACATCGATGTTTACCTTTTAATGTTCAATATTATAAAAAAAAGTTTTAAACTTAATTTTTTTAGCTCCAAAAATAAAATATTAATTTTTTGAGAGAAAGTATTTAATTTTATTTAAGGTTGCTTAAAACTAGAAATAAGTAGGTTTGGCTCCAGTCAATATCCAACAACATTCCTTTTTTTCTTGGATGGATTATGTGTGAATTGCAAAACCGCGAATCGTTCCGGCCTTTTGGGGGAATTACCGACTTGGCATAGTGGCATATATTGTCTTCTTCTCACTCGATCTTAATTCCATAACTACTTCATACTTTTTGTTACAGAATGGATTTATTTATTCATTTTTTAGCATGTTTTTATTTTTTGTTACAAAATGAGTTTAAGTTTTTGGAGAAAAATAATATAATTTAAATATTCGATCTTTCATTTCACTTTCACACAGCATATATTTTTAAATAGTAGCAATCTTTCAAATTTTAACATCGATGTTTAGCAAACGTGTTATCGATGTTTTGTGTCGATATCCCAGCACTAGCCAGCACCGGAGGTGACGTCACATCAAGTTTGACCTTGGCAGATAGATTTGGCGAACTGAGCCATCCTGTGTAGTTTATAGTCGTTTGAGCATAGAGTTACTACAGGAAGTGCAATACAAGTGTGTGACAGAGACAGCACTAAAAGTCTACAACCTTTCTCTCTTGCTTTGCCTACTGATTGGTAAAAAGGAACACTGGCCCTTTGCCGTCGACCAATCTGCATGCAGAGCGAAAAAGAAAGGTTGTAGATTTATTTCGCACGCTGGCTCGTACGTCGCCAACGGATAAAAAAAGCTGCCTCTATAATGCATGAAGGTTTTAATAGCGCATGAGCAGTTATGATTTCATATAAAAACGAAATAAGTTAAAAGTTTAGGCGTGTTGATAAATTCATCGATGAATCGTGCGCACTAATCGCTGTTTCATCAAGCCGTTTTTAAATTAATTGATGGAAAAGCGCTAAAGAAAGATGGTCGTTGTTTTAGTAGTATATGGACAAGGATAAAACTAGCGGTAATCTAGTGTGACGTCGCGATTGATTTCAGCGCTAAACCATCTGATGAATTTAACAACACGCCTTTTTTGATCTTCAAGGCTATTTCTTATTTTTATTTTATATAATTTTTCCGTATAAACACCTTGTGGGAATAACCTAAATTCAACTTTACCTTATTTTTATATTTATTTCTCTGTATAAATCCACCTTAATTGATCAATAACTTAGGTGTAAAACCCGCTTAAATAAAACTAACTACCTCTTTATCTCGCTCCACTTGATGATATTGGTCGCCGGGGACATTTCAGTATTGGAGGGCCGCCGAATATGAGCTTGCGGAACGAGAAAGAAGCAAAAAAAAAGTACAACCGCTCTTTCTTTGCGCAAGGCCAAGCAGCATAGTTGCCTCTAGGTAGGTGTATGCTCGAAAGTTGGACCGGAATAAAACGTTGTTTAAGTTGCCTAAATTTGGAATACAAATATGTTCTTGACGGTTAGATTTGAAAGAGTGCGTATATTTGGTTGCCTAGTTCGAATTGTCATTTGTCACATCAATTTTTAAAATTTTGTTGGGCTGTCACTTTTACCAAACGGTTTTTGCAATAATTTATATAAATCTGTAATAAGTAAGTTTATCCAACGAAGGCCTTTCTTAAAATTTTATTTGTGTAAGTTGAACATAAAATTAAAACATTAATTTAATAACCTAAGTGCAGCTAAATTTTAATTGCTATCCTGGTTTTACATAAAATTTCATTAGCAAATTTAAATAAATATAAACTAATTTTTACAGTAATTTCTTTTCTGTTGCAGTATGTATATCTTACATTAATTTTATTTGTTAGGTGACTGCAGTTGTTGAGTTATCCGACTCCGAGGAAGAATCTGCCTTAAAAACAAACAGACATCGTAGAAAAACTCATCAGATACCAAGACAAATTAGCGAATCAGAATTAAGTGTCATAGAAATACATTCTGACGAGGAAACTGATATACCTTGTGGTTTTGACTTAGGGGCCATACATAGAGAAAAAGGACAACCTAAGAAAAGTAACATAGCGAGTCAAACTTCTCCTAAAAGAAGACGTGGTAGGCCTCCAAAAAAAAGCAAATTAACAGATTTTGAACTGTCACCAAGTAAACGTAACTGCACCAAAAGTGAAGAATTTAACCCTACTGAAAGGACTTCTGTATCTCATAATATCGAGATAAACATTGAGAAAAAAGAGATTGCTTGCCCAAAGTGTACCAAAACTTTTCCTAGTCAAAATAGCCTTAATACACATATAATACATCATAATTTAGAAAATAGTTTAAAGAACAAAGCCAAAATGAATTCTCAGACTAGTTTAATTCCTCGCCAATCTCTTTTACCAAAAATAGAATACAACCATAAGTGTGAGAATTGCCAAGAAACTTTTAAAAATAGTATTCTATTAAAAAGACATATTTGTGCTCAAAAATCAGCTTCCCTCAATTGTTCTGTGTGCCTTAAAGAATTTCGGGATATAACTATGCTTAATATTCATAAAAAAAGTCATAATAAGTCGAACTTAATTACTAATACTACTGTTGCAAAAATTTCTCCTAGAAAAACCTTATATCGGCCTGCTGTGAGTTTAATGAAGTCTCCAGGTATGAAAGCAACTAAAAAATTGGGAATAAATTCCTTTAAATGTAAACAGTGTTCAAAAATATGCGACTCTGAACAAAGTTTAATTGTTCATACAAAAATGCATAAAAAGTTCTTGTGTTCATCGTGCTTGAAACCATTTTCTTCTAAAATTCTTCTTGATACTCATGTCCGAACGAATTGTGTTAAAATAAGGTCCCCTCTAAATAAACGATTATCATTTAAAATTAGAAAATCATTTGTACATACACCTCCAAGACAGTCAATTGGCAAACCTGCTGAACATAAGATCAACAGCACCATTAATTCCACCATGAATAACACTAATAATATGACTCTTAATCAGTCTGTTGCATCTTTTAAGCTGGACTGTGATATTTGCAAGATGAAGTTTTCAACTTATCGTAATTTGTATACACACAAAGTTCAAAAGCACGGTTTAAGTACACCCGATAAAAGCCTCATGGCCAAACCAAAAAAAGGTGTATACAAGCCCAGGGCTGCACACGGAGGGATTCCTGCAAATGATAAAATGAAGCGGGCCTATGCGGCATTGAGACAAAAACTGGCAGAAATGCAGGAAGCAAGTAATGTTTAATGTTAAATACCATTTATAGTTTAATTGTTAAGACTTTGTGTACATAACTGTAGAAATTTGGTACAAATAATTAAATGTGTTAAGGAGTTTTACTTTTTTTGTAATTTTAAAAACACCTAGATTGAATTTTGGTTTTTGACTGTTTTTCTTTGATTTAAAATTAAACTTTTATTGAAATAATATTGATTATCACTTAGAGTATGGAGCATATATTTGCAAGATTGCTCTTGTCAAAATATTAACTGAGAAATTATATAGTATTTTTTTTTGATATCAAAGAATAGAGGTGAGTGATAACAAGTTATTAATTGTATTTGTTGTTTTATTGTTTTATTTTTTCTTATGCTTTTTTTTAATTGACCGTAATATACTTACATATAATAAGCAATGGGTGCTTTATATACAGGGTGATCAAAAAAGATGAAAACAAATGGATTTTTTTAATTAAGGGGGTCTAGAAGCCCAAATTTAGGGTGTTTTTTGAGAGTCAATAGAAAAAATATATATATTGGCTATCCATTTTTTATCATTTATTTGTGTTTTAAGAATTTACAAAAAAAATCAACAAAAAAAATATGTTTTATAAAGTTACACTCTGTTGAAGTAGAAGGAAAAAAAGAGTGTGTCCATCTTGTCTCAATTCCTCGTCCATGATATTTCTTGTAATTATTTAAAAAAATAAATAATTGATTTTTATCAGTGCAAATGTCATTCAAAATAATAATAATAATACTTCTTAATTTCAAATTATAATTAACAGGTTAACATAAAATGAAATGATGTCAATAAGATAGCACTTCGGCTACCATTCCTTATCTAAAAAATCTTTTAGGCTATGGTTCAGTCTCTAATAACACTTTTTTATAATGTCTTTTTCATTTTGACACACTATTAATAGACTTTATCGTATTTGGTAGACTATTAAACAGCTTGATACACATATAATAAGGACTTTTTTCTGTAATACTTAGCTGTCATGGATATATCAAGTTATTTGCCCTCATATTAGCTATATTTACAGATTTAAATTTATCTCTATTTTTAACCAAAAACATCAATCAAAGATATAAACAACTGTCAATACATTTAACTTTTTAAATATTCCTCTACAAGAGTCCAGGAAATTAATTTTATTAACTGTTCTTATTATTCTTTTTTGAATAATAAAAACTCCTTTTAGCTCTAAGCTACTTCCCCAAAACAGTATTCCATATCTCAGTACAGAATTGGTACAGATTCAAAGTTTGCGTGGTATAGAATTTTTAATGTGTTTAAATTCATGTAGTTAGATACAACTTTTATCCCTTACCCTATACTACTTAGTTTTAGACATAAACTGTTTATATGACTGCTCCATGAAAAAAATTCTTCTATAGTTATCCCTAAAAACTTAGTGTTTTCATCTAATGTATTTTTTTTTTCACATAAAGTAGTATTTTCAGGTTTTTCTACTTTGGTTTGTTTGGTTCGGAATAAAGATAGCTTTGTTTTATCATTATTTAACAGTAATTTATTTTGTGAAAACCATTTACTTATAATATTAAAAGCTGATTCTGCATTTTGAACAAGACTTTGTATATTTGATCCGGAAACCAGGAGATTTGTCATCAGCCTAGATTGTTAATGTTGACAGGAACCAAGAAAAAGTAGGTTTCTTTCTGTTATTTTTTAGCTTTTCCGAATTTTTAAAAATAGTAAAAATTGAAAATTTTAATTTTTTCTTGGTTCCTGCCATAGAGCGATATATAAAGAAAATTCATGCTAATTTTCAAAAAAATCAGTAGATTTAAACTTGAGATTTTGTGACAAACGTTTTGAAAAAAGTAGTATCGACAAAAACGCGTTTAAAGTTTTATCTTTCGATATCAGCTTCAATTCTTTTAAGGAGATATTCTTGGATATCTAAACTATCGAAATATAAACAAAAAAAAACGATTTTTTCAACTTTTTAGACTCTTGGAATACCCCCTTAAGTTGTTTAAACACGTTATCTGGAAATCAGTCGTGCACATTAGATAATTCTAAAATAAATATGACAGTATTGATAACAGAAAATATTTTAGTTTTAAATTTTTGACTCACACATATTATTGAGATTTATACTAAATCCTTTATATTTGTTTGTTAAAATCGATAGCCGAAATCCTCATATTAAGAACTGTGATAAAACATTCTTGACCATAACTGATGTGTTTTTTCTGACATTTATAGACAATATTTTAGTGATATGACATGACATCTACTTAGTCAAAAACCAAACTTCATAGGAAAATTGTAAATTTATTTATAATTAAATTTTTATATTTTATAAATATTTAGCTCAGGATAGTTACAAATATAAATTTATAAACTAGATTATGATTTTAAATATGGTTGACTAATGGATAAACTATACAATTTTAAAATTGTCCAATTCAATCAAATAAGTTGGCAATAACTTGAGCAGACATCTTATAACTGCAAGGTGTCTGGTGGTATGTTAATTTTGGGACAAATTTTTGCTTTGAAAAACATGTAACATATAATTTATCATAAGGATAAAAAGATCTCATAAAAACAAACTGTATCAATCTTAAAAATTGGAATAGCTATCTCTCTCTCAAAAAGTTTTCCTACAAAGCGGTGGAATAATTTAGAATTTACGAAAAAAATGTCCAGTTTCAGTTGGATTAAGCGGCAGTTTATTTAAAGAAAAATAAGTAGACAACACAATATCACTGTATTTGTATCACAGTGTTTTTTTTATTGAATTATTTAAAATAACAAATTTTAATGAACTGAAAGTAGTATAAAAAGCAAACAAACCTTGAAAATTATCATTCCATTGTATATGATCTCAGGCACCTTGTGTTGTAAAACTTCTTTGAAATTAGGCACTGTTTTTTTAATAGACAAAACTACTTGGTTTAATTTGATTTTTTATTTTATTTAGATTTGTAATAAAATAACAAAAAACGTCATTATTGCACCTAATTGTCTGAATGTAAACTTTTGAAAGGTTCTACATCTTTTGGTCTTATTACATTGTTATCTGGTGAAATAGTAGTGTTAGTTATTTTTTATTTGGGTACAAATATCATTAGCTTATTAAAAATTTTCAAAAAATTGCTTCTACAAAATTTTGCTGCTATTTGACTTTCATAAGTTGTATATTTCAAAGAAGAGGAGCCTTTATTCGCCCATAATATTCGTTAAATTTCAAAGTTTCAATTTGGGCCATTTTATTATATTTATAATAAGTCCAAGTATCTTTATTTACATCTACAATGAATTGGTGAAAAATCAGAAAGGCAAGTATCAAAAAAAACCTTTAAATTTGCCATTTTTATTGAATTATTGCCACTTTACACGTTTTATGATCTTTTATTTTTTTAAATTATATGATGCGCTTTGTGCAACAATATATTTTTTTTCCTTTAATATTACACTTTATAAGCTTATAAACTAGCATTAATTTTTAAAATAAAAGATCAAAAAACGTGTAAAATGGCAAAAATTCGATGAAAATAGCATGTTTGAAGTTTTTTTTTTGGTTCTTGCCATTCTGATTTTTTTACCAATTCAGTGTAGATATAAATCAAGATATATGGACTTATAAATATAATAAAATGGTCTTGATTGAAACTTTGAATTTTCAGAAATATGATGGGCGAAAAAAGGCCAATCTTTACCCACCTCCTTCTACTTAAAATATTTTTCCATTTGCGGATCAGTCTAAAAGATATTTGTGCTATTTTTGTTTATTTTTTTTCCCATATTAAACCATATATCAAATAGTTAATTCACGAGTTTAGTAGCCAATAACCTGTGGGAAAATAATACGTCTATCATAAATATAAGACATGTTAAATTTATCAAATGCTTTTGCATCTATCGTAAAGACACACTAGATAACCGCTGTTTTTCAGATGAGTTAATGCTGATTTTAGAGACTTCAGAAACTTCCTATTACCTTTAGTCATTTCCAAGTAAGTTTGATAGGTATGTGTCAGAAGGAGATTCTTCATGTTAAATAAAATAAACATCTGATTTTTTTCAAATATTTTTTTATGAAATATTACAAAACATAACGCAAAACAAAAAATCTTAACCTTTAATTTTAAGCAGTGACTGAAATCCATAATATCCACGGTGGTTCAAAGCTGATGGCTTCGATGAGCATGCGATTGAAACAGCTGATTCGTCCGCTGAAAGAAGGGCAAATCCTTGTTAAGCGCTTTTCCATCGATGAATTTAAAATCGGCTTGATGGAACAAGCACGATACATCGATGAGTAAAAAAATACGCCAGTATGTTGAACTGACTTTCAATCTCTTTTGGACATTTTTTTATTGATTTGTTTTATTATTTCATTTTTATCTAGACTGCACATTTAAAAAATATAGATTTCAAAACAGTTTCAATTTTCCTGAGAAATAATCGCTCAGGGTCTTGGTTCTTGATTGAATATTAGCTACACTTATAGAGCGTTCTTAGTATTAACTGACAAAATATGTTTAGATCATGGCAGAACTCAAACAATTTTTTTTCGATACACGAATTTTCTACTAAAAATTTTAGATTTTTTATTTAAAAAATTTATTAATTTACAGTTTTAATACAAATATCTTTAAAACCAACAAGTAGATTTTTTAAGACACTGCCGATATCACATTTCCGTTAGGAATAAACCTACAAAAAATCCGATAACACTTAAAGGTGCAAAATATACATAAAATATAGGGAAACTATCTAGATATTGCTGACACAGTAAATACTGGACAAGGGAATACCTGATGTAGATTTATAAATATCGAAATATGTTTATAGTATAAGTACCTATTTTAAATTTACTTGTAAACTATTGTATTTATTTCTGTTGAGCAGCTAAAAATACATAGTTTAGTTACTAGTTTATACTAAACAATAACAAAAATTTGACAAAATCTTTTATAACTTAGGTCTATAAAATAAATTTTTTTATACTGATTACTAAAAACTGTTTTTTTTTTCGTGTGTTTGCAGTATTTTAAACTAGGTGGCCTTAGGCATACTTACCCAAAAGCCTTATCAAAATAAATTTACACAAGTTTGTTGAATTGCTGATAGATCCCAAGTCCTATTAACAGATACTTCCATCGATTTTCCTAACTATTGGCACGGTGCGCGATGAAAACGACATCTGACGGTTGCCTGAAAGCCGCGGGAGAGGTGTAAGATTATTTATGAAATGTATTTATTTTATCTTAAATAAATATATATTAACCTGGTCAGCACTGTAAAAGTAAAGTGCAAATCAATAGAAAATAAACGATTTTAAAGAAAACTTTTGGTTAAATCTCCTATGTGAAAATCGGGGGAATTTTAGGAATGTTTATGCAATTTTGAGGTTATGTCGGTTGGGCGTCATAACTCAAAAACTAGCAAAAATCAGCAATTGGCCCGATAAGTAAAAAATCACTTAACAAACTTTCGAGTCTAGGGCTTTTCCAATATACTTAACACTTTCCTTGAAGGTGTTAGACAATGTAATGGTTTCAATAACACTAGAATCTTGGACTTCCATTGTCTTTATTTGTTAATTGTTACACAACGTTTCGGTTAGTGATGTATCTCCAACCATTTTCAAGTGATAACTAAAAACTATTCCTAAAAGCTACGACTTATATAATATCCCTTGTTCACCGAAGCTTGACCGACTTTTCACGGTTCAGCAACGGCTGCCAGATATTCGAAATATCGATGCTAGGCTTGCTAAATACATTTTTGTTGTTTAAAATTATTACAGCTTCTTTCAATTCTCTTTTTTTCCAGTGGGTTTCTTTATAAACTGTTTTTGCTTCCGACCATTGTATGCGGTGTTGTTTTGACCAAGCGTGTTCGGCAATCCCTGACTTCGACGTTTCACCTCATTCCGTATGTTTTTTGTGTTCTTTAACTCTAACTTCAAGTGGTCTCTTTGTTTCCCCGATGTATACCTCACCACATTCACAGGGAATTTGGTAGATACAGTCCTTATTTGAAACATTGTTGTCTGGTCTCGTCTTAGTAAGAATACTTCTTAGAGTGGTTTGGGATTTAAACGCCGTTTTAATATTATACTTATTCGCGATTTTGCGAATCTTTTCCGAAGTTCCTTTAATATATGGAATTGTCATAAATATTTGGTCAGTCTGGTCTTGGTTCAATTTAGAGTTTCTTATCTTATTTTGATATTTTTCGATTGTTTCCTTTATTAGTCTCTCACTGTATCCGTTCTGCTTAAGATCCCTAGTTATGTTATCCATTTCCTCTTGCAGTGATTCCCTACTGTTACATAAGGTCACAGCACGATTATATAAAGTACGGATAACCCCCTGTTTGGTTTCGTTAGAGTGGTTAGAATTCCGGTGTAAATATTGTCCAGTGTGGGTAGGCTTTCTGTATACCGAGGTTTGAATATGACCATTATTTCGTTTGACTAGAACGTCGAGGAAAGGTAGGGCCGAGTTTTGCTCCTTCTCCATTGTGAATTTAATACAAGGTCGGAGGCAATTAAGATGTTTTAAGAAACCTTCAAGTTCTTCGTCATTACCTGTCCATATAATAAAAGTATCGTCAACATATCTTAGCCAAACTTTTGGTTTAATTAGTGCAGTTTTAATTGCATGTTCCTCAAACCATTCCATATAGATATTTGCTACCACTGGGGAGAGCGATGAACCCATGGGAAGCCCATCATCCTGCGCGTAAAACTCATCTTTCACCTGAAAATAAGAACTACGGAGGCAAAGCTCCAACAACTCCATCACTTCATCCAGCGGCAGGGTGGTGCGTTCTACTAGTGTTTTATCTTCTTTAAGTTTGGCTCGGATAATGCTTAACGATTCTTCTACTGGTACGTTTGTGTATAGACTTTCCACATCAAAACTAACAAAAATATCGTCTGGTCCTATTTCTACATTTTTGAGAATGTCAACAAAATGGCTAGAGTTGTTAACGAAAGATGGATACTTACCGACCAATGGTTTAATTAGGTCTAAAAGGTGTTTTGCCAGTGCAGTCGTGGGTGCGTTTCTAGAACTGGTGATGGGCCTTAAGGGTGTATTGACCTTGTGTATCTTCGGTAATCCATAAAGATGAGGAGGTTTACTGTTATGTGGAGTTAAAGTTTTTCTTGTTTCATCGGTCAGAAAGTTTTTGTATTTCCTTAAGGTCCTGTAAATTTTATTCTCTATGGATGCTGTTTGATCTTGATCAAGAGATCTGTATTTACCCTTTCGAAGAACTTCATCTATTTTTTGATCGTAAGTGATTGCATCCATAACTACAGTGGCATTCCCTTTGTCTGCTGGAAGAATTTTGAGTTTTATCACTTTGAAGCTTACCGAAGATACACAAGGTCAATACACCCTTAAGGCCCATCACCAGTTCTAGAAACGCACCCACGACTGCACTGGCAAAACACCTTTTAGACCTAATTAAACCACTGGTCGGTAAGTCTCCATCTTTCGTTAAAAACTCTAGCCATTTTGTTGACATTCTCAAAAATGTAGAAATAGGACCAGACGATATTTTTGTTAGTTTTGAAAAGTCTATACACAAACGTACCAGTAGAAGAACTTGCATTATCCGAGCAAACTTAAAGAAGATAAAACACTAGTAGAACGCACCACCCTGCCGCTGGATGAAGGATGGAGTTGTTGGGCGCCTCCGTAGTTCTTATTTTCAGAGTGAAGAAGTTTTACCGCAGGATGATGGGCTTAGGTTCATCGCTCTCCCCAGTGGTAGCAAATATCTATATGGAATGGTTTGAGGAACATGCAATTAAAACTGCACTAATTAAACCAAAAATTTGGCTAAGATATGTTGACGATACTTTTATTATATGGACAGGTAATGAAGAAAACTTGAAGGTTTCTTAAAACATCTTAATTGCCTCCGACCTTGTATTAAATTCACAATGGAGAAGGAGCAAAACTCGGCCTACCTTTCCCCGACGTTCTAGTCAAACGAAATAATGGTCATATTCAAACCTCGGTATCAGAAAGCCTACCCACACTGGACAATATTTACACCGGAATTTAACCACTCTAACGAAACCAAACAGGAGGTTATCCGTACTTTATATAATCGTGCTGTGACCTTACGTAACAGTAGGGAATCACTGCAAGAGGAAATGGATAACATAACTAGGGATCTTAAGCAGAACGGATACAGTGAGAGGCTAATAAAAGGAAACAATCGAAAAATATCAAAATAAGATAAAAACTCTAAATTGAACCAAGACCAGACTGACCAAATATTTATGACAATTCCTATATTAAAGGAACTTCGGAAAAGATTCGCAGAATCGCGAATAAGTATAATATTAAAACGGCGTTTAAATCCCAAACCACTCTAAGAAGTATTCTTACTAAGACGAGACCAGACAACAATGTTTCAAATAAGGACTGTATCTACCAAATTCCCTGTGAATGTGGTGAGGTATACATCGGGAAACAAAGAATTGAAGTTAAGTTAAGAAACAAAAAACATACGGAACGAGGTGAAACGTCAAAGTAGGGATTGCCGAACACGCTTGGTCAAAACAACACCGCCTGGTCGGAAGCAAAACTGTTTATAAAGAACCACTGGAAAAAAGAGAATTCAAAGAAGCTGTAATAATTTAAACAACAAAAATGTACTAATCATAATAATATTAATATTAATATATATATATATATATATATATATATATATATATATATATATATATATATATATATATATATATATATATATATATATATATATATATATATATATATATCATTCAAAAAATCATTAAAAAAAACTTCAGGAAAGACAGGAACAAACGGTACACGGCAAGAAACGAGCAAGTTTTTCTTCTTGTTACGTCAAATTCAAAAGTTGTTTGGCTAAACCCGAAACCCGAAAGTTCGGCCAAGCGGGAAATTTGTATTCAACACCTTTTGTCTGCATTTATTCATTTTTTTCCTTTTTCTAATTTCCAACTAGCAGTTGGAAATGTATAAAATTTGCAGTTACTATTTTTGTCAGTATTCTTACATTTGACTACACAACAACTTTTAAGCACCATTTTTGATAATTTTATCTAATTTTTTACATTTAAATCAAGCATGAGTTAACGAAAATTGGATCACATCGAGCGCTGCAATGGATACACCATACACTCTGCTTCCTGCCAATAGCTCGGCAAATTACGATATCAGAGCAAAAGAGATAGATATAAAAGTGGGATTAGCCATAGGGTACATGTGCTACAGATTTCTAAGCTTGAGCAACATATGACCTGTAATAAGAGTTATATCACAACGAACCTATGATGCCAAGTGTTGCCCGTGATCCTTTAGTCAAACTGGACTGTTAGTATTTTCAAGCATATACCTACTATAGAGAGAGGTTTACCGCTCGACCGTGCGAGAGGGAAAGAAGAACAGGTGTATAACCTTTCTCTCTCGCTCCAACGCTCTGATTGGTTGGCAGGTAGGGGCCGACCAATCAACATGTAGAGCTAGGTGTATACCCTTACCTACTGACCAATAAGCACGTTGGAGCGAGAGGGAAAGGTTACACCTATTCTTTCTCGCACGGTTGTTCGCACGATCCAGCAGCAGGCAGCCTCTATTGGCACTTGCGTAGGTAAGAGGGGTAGAGGTGCTAATTACCTCCACAGGAATATTTAAAAAATATTATAGGGTCTGCAATAAAAGCTGATTTTTTTAAAGAAAATTATGATATTCTTTTTAAAACTTTTACAGCCTGTAGCTTAAAAATTAAGAGATTTAGGACGTACACTGATATTGCATTTCTTCTTAAAATCATCCAAAGATTCACACCCTTAAGTATCAGAACTCAATAAACACCCTGTATATGATCTATCGCATGCATCCGGGCCACCAAGCTCATGGGGCCCCCTACGTCCCTTAAGCGACCTTCGGAAAAAGTACCACATGAAGAATTTTCGACTTTTTAGCTCCTGGCCACGAAATATCTAATAGTTTGAACTAAACTTGCAACAGCGCTTTAAGTATGGCAACTTGGTTTAAAAAAAATAAAATTTGTAGGTAGTGCCCCTAAAGAATAATCATGCACCAAAAATCACGATAAGAAGTTTACATATCCTATCTTGGTAGGAAATCGTCAAAACATTATGATTTTAAGTAGGAAGTTAATGCGTTTCATAATAGAACATCATTTTAATGGTCGCGTTATTAATTATAAGTATGGCAGAACATATCTCAAATATGCTTTAGTACAAATTCCAAAGTAAAATGCAATTTTACTTCCCTACAAAACATCTCAAAGCAGAGTTACGCTCTCATTCCACATAATTACTTTATAATTAATTCAAGTACAGCAAACTATGTACAAATATTTCCAGATTACGTTAGGGTTTACTTTTAGTGCTACATGATGTAGACATTTACAGTATCCCTGTTGCAAAGTAGTTTTTTTAGAATTTGCTGTAAATTGTGTTACGTGTACGCATACGATACTAGGCTTTTGCTTTGTGGTGCCAAAAGCCTCGAATGTCATCGTAGAAACGCATATTTACTGTGTTTCTCTACAAACTTCTTAATGGAGGAATTGACTGCACTTGTCTTTTAAATTTAATTACGTTTTTAATTCCTATAAGACGCACAAGGCAAGCACAGTTATTTTACGAACGTTATCACAGAACTAACTATGGCGGTAATGCTTTTGTTGACCGTTTGGTTAATAATTATTACAATAGGTTTTTCCCTGATTGTGACATCTTTTCTGTTAATTTGATTTCGTTAAAAAGAATGTTAAGTGGAAGTATGTAGACCTGTCTTCCTTATATGGTTTAGCTAGTTTACTCTCTTTTTATTGGCCTTAATTTAGTTTAATTTAATTTAATTTGATTTGGAATTAATTTTGTTGTATTGTTTTCGTATCATTTAGAATATCTTATTCTGTAGTGTACTGATTTGTAAATAAATAAATAAATAAATATTATCTACCGCATTACACCGTACTACAGCTGACTATAAAGAGCTTAAAATTAAGTAGCTCTGCACCTATAACGTATTTATCTTTTAACTAGTATAGATGGGGCCCCAGTAACCTATTTGCCCCAGGACCCTTGGTAACGTAGCTACGCCACTGTAGGAATAGCTAGCAAATTATCGTTGTTGGCATTCGGAACTCAGTATAATGACATAAAATATATGAAACTTGCTTGGGACAACGATTTTCCAATTAACGAATAAACGCTCTTATATAAATATCTTTAATAAGCTATTTTTAGACTTTCTAAAAGGTTCTAAATAATCTACACTTATTTTTTATTCAGTATCTTTAAACGTTATATTAAAGCAATACTCTTCAGACATCCTACATAAACCTGTATCAGTTTTAAAGTTATCATCACAAATTATAACTAGCATACAAGTACATCTAGAAGCAATTACATAAATTTTCCTTCTGTCATCTGGATCTTGTTTGTCAAATTGATCTTCATCGATTACCATCACAACCACTTTGAACTCCAATCCTTTAACTCTTAAAGCCCATGCAATGAGAAACTCATTCGGTGTTTTAGTAAGCAAAAACTTTTCAACATCACTAACAGCCTCTGGCTTAAAAGCATTATCCACAAATTTCTGGCAAATCTGAGAGTTTATAGCTTCTTTAGAGAGCTTTTCGTTTTGTAAAAAAGGTATCACGCAAATATCGCTCGGTTTGACTCCTTTAGTCGAACATAAATCTATTATAACTTCGGAAACTGTTCGCGATACATTTTCGTTTCGTTGAACCCAAAATATCGGTGGTTGTTTATCGGCTTTAGGAAAGTTTAACTGGTTTTCTGGAAAATTCTGGCTAGTAACATTACTGAAAAAAGTGCTTATTTGTTTGGTGGACCTTATAAGTTTGTTGAGAACGGTTTGAGGGGTCTTTAGAAATTCTGGGGAGTGTTTCGGTAGGAACATCAATGCTTGGTTAGTATCGACCATAAACCAGAGCTCGCCCCACGAAATTTTTTCTTCGATATGTAATCTTAACAGTTTTGAAATTGAATGTTGTTGAAATGCTTCTAAACTTCCTAGTGAACAGTTTTCTCTCGGACAGTTTCCGTCATGGTATGCTTTGTAGATCGTATAGAAGGTATTTTGGACTATTTCAGCTTTGAAACTAAGAATTATGGCCTCCGCTTCGTCCATAAAGATATGCTTGTATTTTTCTTTGTTGCCTTTTAGAAAATATTCGGATGTTACATAGAACCGGGCTGTGTTCACATAATCATTGATTCCCATTAATTTTAGCTTGTTGATAACTTCGCATCTAAAAATAAAGAATTATTAACCCATGGATATTTAACAAACAAGGATATTAATAAGAGCGATTGATGATTGAGGACATTTAATGGGCCTGCCTAGTAGACCGTCAGCCTATCGAAAAAAAGATTTATTCTTGTTTCGTACACTCGCGTCTCATACACTTCAGAAATTTACCTGAAATATTCTCGTTTCGTACACTGAATTATTTAATCAATTTTATGCTTCTCGTTTCGTACACCGACCATTGTGATGACGCAAATAACCAGTCAAATAAATTAGTCTAGTCGAGAAATTTGTTTCCTGCGAAAAATGGTTAGAAGGCTTCGAAAAATATGAGCGATGACTCATTCGACGCGGAATGCAAATATGGGAGAAGCGTTTTGAGGATTTTTTCTGAAAATGAAAATTGCAATTGTTATTACCAAAAAACTAAATTAAAAAATTGCCATATCGATTTTTGATGATAACTCAAAAACCATTAGAGATGGCGGGAAATTGCCAAAAAGATCCTTGAAGAGAAGGTAATTTCCGATAAAAAAGTCCCAACTGCCGGAGTTCTATCTCCATTAATTATAATTTTAATTTAACGCTAAAAATGGGCCTCCGTGACACATTTTTGGTTGCGCGCTCGGCGTCAGAACCAAGTACGTAACACTTAATATATCTTTAGGGTATTACATATTAATTGACAAATTTTAAAAAATTATGGTTTATTCAGAACACTTTAAAGAATTTATTCCCGTTGAAAATTCAACATAAAGTTAGTTTTTTAACAAGTTAGACAATTGTTTATTAACAAAATTGTTTTGAACTTTCGTCCTTATTGTACAGGGTGTCCAGTTTTCGTATTTTTTTCTATACTAGATACTTTATTATAAAAGATAGAAAGATGCGGTTCGCGGCTTACTGTCCTATTTTTTTGTGAAACTTTCAATGCTGTTAACAAAATTTTCATAGCCCTCTTAGTTTCTAATATACAGGACGAACTTGAAAATCTGTATTATTTTACTCGTCCCTATATTTCGATTATTTGATAACTTATAGAAAAGGTAAATACGGATTCTAATAGATTTTTTTACGTAGAATTGAGTGGCGTACCTAGTTTTTTTACCCAGAGCTATGAATTTTGAGATATTGACCAAACTTAGTTATTTTTTAATGGAACACCCTGTATATTATTTTCTTATCTCATTCGCCTCTTTAAGAGCTTCTTAAAAATATATAATTGTCCATAATTATTTTTATGGAAAAGGTAAAAATTTCACGTTTTTCGTAAAAATATGGATTTCCACGCAGTAGGCTGTGGCCGTAAATATAAAACCACATTAATAATATTTTGAATACTTTTTGTAGTAGGCTATGACTAATGCCGCTCAGCATATATGAATGCATTTGGTTAATCATGGATAGCAATGACGGAAGACAAAAAATAAATAAATGCCTCTTATCGTATATTTTTAATAGTAATGTCAAATATTTGCGATAATACAATTTTGTACTTTTACTTTCCTGTATGTAGTGACAAATAGTATTTATAAAAAAAAACAGATTATGGCAGAAGATAATAAATTTGAAAATTACGAAAAACACGATATGTATGTTTGTTTTATCCAAACTAACGAAGATGCGAATGAAGCCTCGGAGCTGTATGGTCGTCACACTGGTCGGTATACGAAACGAGAAGCATAAAATTGATTAAAAAATAATTTAGTGTACGAAACGAGAATATTTTAGGTCAATTTCCTAAGTGTACGAAACAGTACGTAAGTTTTGACAAAATTTTAATAGTAATGAAAATGAAAATAGTAATTAGAAGTTCCTATTATTTATTATAAACTGTAAGTTATCTATTCTCATTTTTCGTAGATATCCAGAAAGACAGCAGCCAGATAAAAGAATTTTTCAAAAAATCAAGGCCAATCTTATCGAGTATGGATCTTTCAACAAACCAAGGCCTAAGTCTTACAACAAAGGCAACAGGGAAATAGACGAAATAAATGTTGTGGCCTCTGTTATTGCAAATCCATCCACGTCATGCAGAAAAGTGTAGGAAGAGGTGGGGGTAAAAAAATCAAGAACCCAATTAATAATTAAAAAGCATAAATTCAAACCCTACAAATATAAGCTCGTCCAACATCTGCACCCCGGTGACGCACAACGTAGGATAGATTTCTGCAACTGGTACCTACAAGTGATGCAGGACCATAGACATTTTGAAAGGATGGTGGTATGGTCAGACGAGGCTTATTTTACCAGCGCAGGAATTCTGAACCAAAATAATTCGAGATACTGGTCTCAAGAAAACCAGCATGTAATTTATCCGCGAGAACGCCAATTTAGCGTATCATGCTTTATTTTTAACACTAAAATTAAATATTTCATTTACGAAGGGACTTTAACAGCAAATAGATACCTAGGTATAATCCAAAATGCCTTGATGGAAATATTAGATGTTCCTCTCGCCCATGTAAATAATATATATTACCAGCAAGATGGCGCACCGAGTCATAACTCATTAAGAGTAAGGGAATATTTAGAGGCCGTTTTCCCCAATAAATGGATTGGTACTAATGGACCTGTCAGGTGGCCACCAAGGTCACCTGACCTTTCTGTATTAGATTTCTTTTTGTGGAGGTATATAGAAAATCATATTTATAAGAATCAGTATCAAAACATCGATCAACTTCGAGAAGCTACCCACCAGACATTTAGGCTTCTGCAGGGACGACCGATGATTCTTTTGAATGCTTTAAATCAGAACAGTATGTCAAAAGTGCCTTAAACTTAATGGAGAGCAGTTTGAGCAATATGTTGTGTGACCAATTACATTGAAATAAAAAATTAATAAATGTTACTGGCTTTATTACTTTTTTAACACTTAGCCACAACCGACTACAAAAAGTATTCAAAATGTTATTAATGTGGTTTTATATTTACGGCCACAGCCTACTGCGTGGAAATCCATATTTTTACGAAAAATGTGAAATTTTGACCTTTTTCATAAAAATAATTATGGACAATTATATATTTTTGAGAAGCTCTTAAAGAGGCGAATGAGATAAGGAAATAATATACAGGGTGTTCCATTAAGAAATAACTAAGTTTGGTCAATATCTCAAAATTCATAGCTCTGGGTAAAAAACTAGGTACGCCACTGAATTCTACGTAAAAAATCTATTAGAATCCGTATTTACCTTTTCTATAAGTTATCAAATAATCGAAATACAGGGACGAGTAAAAAAATACAGATTTTCAATTTCGTCCCGTATTTTAGAAACTAAGAGGGCTATGAAAATTTTGTTTACAGCATTGAAAGTTTCACAAAAAAATAGGACAGTAAGCCGCAAACCACATGTTTCTATCTTTTATAATAAGGGATCTGGTATAGAAAAACATACGAAAACTGGACACCCTGTACAAAAAATGCTTAAATAATTGTATAAATTTTTTGCTTCGTGAAGCCCTTCTTATATACGTACTTAACAAGATAACGCCATTTTTAATCCTTTGTTTATAATAATTTGATAACATTGACAAAAAATAAAAAATCAGAGTAATATTGTCAAAGTTATAAAGTTAATATAAATAAAGCATTAAATTTTTTAAAACTTTTATGCCGTGATCTTATTATATATGTATATAAGAAGGGCTCCACGACGCGAAAAATTTATACGACAATTATTTAAGCACTTTTTTTAATGTACAACGAAGACGAAACTTCAAAACAATTTTGTTAATTAACAATTATTGTATAGCTTATTAAAAAATTAACTATAAATTAAATTTTTAACGGGAATAAAATCTTTAAAGTGTTCTGAATTAACCATAATTTTCATTAACGGATAAATTATTTGATATTCCATAATAAATTGTTGTGAAAATTGTAACCATGGAATTATCGAATAAAGTTATCCGTTAATGAAAGTACCAGGGCTAAAAAAAATATTTAGTGTGACGTACTCGGTTTTGACGCCTAGCGCGCAACCAAAAATGTCGAACGGAGGCCCATTTTCAGTGTTAAATTAAAATTATAAATAGGGGAGACAGAACTCCGAGTGTTGGGACTTTTTTTATTGGAAATTACCTTCTCTTCAAGGATCTTTTTTGCAATTTCCCGCCATCTCTTATGGTTTTTGAGTTATCATCAAAAATCGAAATGTCTTTTTTGATTTCGTTTTTTGTTAACAACAATTGCAATTTTTATTGGCAGAAAAAATCCTCAAAACGCCTTTTTCAGATTTGCATTTCGCATCTACGAAGCATTTTAACTATTTTTCGCAGGAAACACTTCTAGACTAATTTATTTGACTGGTTATTTGGGTCGTCACAATGGTCGGTATACGAAACGAGAAGCATAAAATTGATTAATAAATAATTTAGTGTACGAAACGAGAATATTTTAGGTCAATTTCCGAAGTGTACGAAACACGAATGTACGAAACAAGAAATCACAAAAAAAAAGATCAATCGTACCCAGTATGCCCTTTTCAATAGTATGTGCTGATCAATTATTGAATGATTGCGGTGTATTTACTATCCACTAAAAAATAGATCTAGAAAGTGCAAAAATAGCTTTTTTGGAACAATTATACTTATTATGCCATCTAATCGATATTTACGCAGTGGCGTAGCTATCGGAGGGCTAAGCGGTGCAATGCACCGGAGCCCTCAAGTTCATGGGGCCCCTCGGTCCCATAAGCGACCTTCAAAAAAGTTAAATAAATATTGTAATCACATGAAGAATTTTCGAGTTTTAAGCTTCTTGCCACGATATCTCTAATAGCTTAAACTAAACTTGCAACAGGACTTAAGTATGGCAACTTCGTTTAAAAAATTTAAAATTTGTAGGAAGTGCTCCTAACGAATAATCATGCACAATAAATCACGATAAAAAGTGTACATATTCTTTCTTTACAGTCGCTACAAAATAAAAAGTAGCATAACTTGGTATGAAATCGTCGAAACATTAAAATAATAACTAGGAAATTATATAGAACAATATTTTAATTAGCGCCTTATTAATTATAAGTATGTATAACAGTACATATCTAAAATCTGCTTTTAGTCGAGGCAATGAAGCACTAAAAAGGCCAAAATTTCGGAATTTTTTGCACTAAGACGGATTGGAATTTTTCGCATTCGCTTCCAAAAATTTTTGGTAAAAAATGTACCTACTTTGTGACTTATACAAACCGCAAATTGTATTGCTACAGAAAAAAATGCATTAAAAAAATGCATTTTTTTGAGACGGCTTTTGAGAGATCTAATAACTTTGTAAATATGAGTCAGAAATGACCCAAATCGGGTTCTCGGGGGTTTTCGAGGTCGATGATCACGATTAAGATGTTCAAATTGACCCACAGCCGACCTGGAGGTCAGGTACGCCGATGAACGTTATTTTTGTGGGACTCTCCCAAAATTCACGTGGGAAAGGAAAGTAACTTGACACCCGGGGGATTTTTGGGTCGCTGATTTCAAATATGGCATCGACGAACACGACCCCCCGAACACCTGGTGCACTGTAACCAGGTCCTGAACGTCATCTCCATGGGTTTTCCAGACACGACTGCTAAAGACAAACCAAAAAACGTTAGGGGATTTTTTTGCGATCGTGTCTGGAAAACCCTTAGAGACGACGTTCAGGCCCAGGTTCCGGCGCACTAGTTGTTCGGGGGATCGTTTTCGACGTGAGATTTGGATTAGGCGCCCCAAAAAACCTCCCCTACCATAATTTGCCGCAGCACCAGGTGTCCGAGGGGTGTTCGCCCATGCCACATTTAAATTCAGCGACCTAAAAACCTCCGGGCGCCAACTTTCTCTTCTTGGGAGAGTCCCAAGAAGATGACGTGCATCGGCGTTCCTAAGCTCCACGTCGGCTGTGGGTCAATTTGAACATCTTAATCGTGATCTGCGACCTCGAAAACCTCCGAAAACCCGATTTGGGTCAGTTCGACTCATATTTACAAAGTTATTAAATCTTCCAAAAGCCGTCTCAAATAAAGGAATTTTTTGAATGCATTTTTGGCTGCAGCAATGCAATTTGCGGTTTGTATAAGTCACAAAGTAGGTACATTTTTTACAAAAAATTTTTGGAAGCGAATGCAAGGGCATTCCGATCCGTCTTAGTGCAAAAAATTCCGAGGTTAAATGTTTCATTGCCTCGACTATTTATGCTTTTCTACAAAACATCTTAAAGCACAGTTACGCTCCCGATTTTTATTATTTAGTCTTGTAACTTATTGCACTCGGAATTTCGTAAATTAGGTTTTATTCCACGTAGTTACTTTGATTGAAATCAATTATAATCATAATTAATTTTAATCATATTGTAATTGATTTATTTTTTTCATTTATTTAAGAAAACTACGTGCAAATATTTCCAGATTACGTTAGGGATTGGTTAGGGTTTACTTTTAGTGCTACATAATATAGACAATTATAGTATCCCTGTTGCAAAGTGGGTTTTTTAGCCTTTGCTATAAATTGTGTCATTTTTATTTAAATATTATCTACTGCATTACACTGCACTACAGCTGACGATAAAGAGCTTTAAATACAGTAGCTCTGCACCTTTAGTATTTATATTTTAAACCAGTTACCTGTTTGCCCCAGGACCTTTGGTTAGGTAGCTACGCCACTGTCTATAAGCGATAAATATCCTTTTGAAAACTTTAATTTAGCATACTAATGGCTTGCTCATTTTATGGCATTTATCAGAAGTATGTTTTAGGTATAAATATTACATTTTCTAAAAAAACTAGAATTTAGAGTTAAGTTACAGTTAAAAAAATATATAATTATTAAAATTTACCTTATACCTGGCCAGTAACAAATATACAGAGCTTTGTTCTTGTCGTTAAGGTCACCATTTTCATATAACAATTGAAGTTTTTTTAGAACTAGCAAAGTTTTTCCCGTGCCGGCTATTCCGTGAACAACCTTAAATTGAAGAAAGAAGAAGGAAGCGCTTAAAAATTTATTTTTTAAGTCGTAATGACAAATGTGTTAGCCGTAGCTGGAAGATTCATTTATAATATACATACATACAGTCCCTTTAAAATAATGTGTTTTAATTTAAAAATTGGTATATTGGAACCACTTCAAAAAAACACCCAGTATAAGACATAAAATATTGGGTTCCACTGAATAAATGTCTTATTCCTAGCTATCATAAAAAAAATAAAATATTGTTATTCAACTTAAAAACTTTAGTTTTCGGTTCAAATTTTTAACATAATAACGGCCCACTGCGCCCTACGGGAAGTCCCTGAGTGACTAGAATGTTAAACCAGAATACGCAAAAATAAATTATTAAGTTCTGAAAAGTTGCCAGATAGGTTTTTCTGGATTGAAATCTTAGCTGATAAATTCTGCCGATACTTTATTTTGCTTTTATTTTCATTTTCCTGATCATAATCTCATGGAAATTTATACAAAAAACATAAATCTATTATTTTTTTCGTCAATCTGTAAGTATCCAGAATAACTGTTTCAAAAACACAATAGTTTATCATCTTCTTCGTTCTTCCAATTAAACATCGTATTTTATTTGGATCTATTAGGCTTTTTCCATAGGTCCCCTATAAACTTCAAAATATCTTTGTAAATAAGAAAATATGTAGTGTTCAATTTAAACTAACAATGTTAAGTGGATTAACCATTAAAAAAAAACCGACATATTTTTAAATTGATTTTAAAATTGAAAAAAAAAAATCTGTGTATAGGTTCGCTAGTTGATATACTTACCAATGAACCACCCTTTTTACAGATGTCCGATTTAAGTAGTTCTAATTGTTGTTGAGTCAACAAGGCCAGCATATTGTTATCTATTTCATCCATGAATAAACCACAGCTCAAAACGATAAATCTGAAATATACATTACCTAAATAATATATCTTTGTTTAAAACAGCTAAAATATAGTAGTTTAGGTTTTGGTTAGTTAATAAACTTTTTACATTTAAATTTATTACAAATCTGCGGTAAGTAGTTGAAGATTATAGTTTAATTTTGGGATTCTTTACATTTTAATATTTCTATTATAGTCCAAGCGGCGACCGTCGTAAATGGGGGGGTGTACTAAAAAAGGTACAAAAATAGAGTTTATTACTTTTTGGATATTGGACAAAATGTATTCTTGTTTTGTACACTCGCGTCCGTACAACTCAAAAAATTTCCTCAAACATTTTTATTTTGTACACAAAATTAATTATTCAGTTTTCGACATCTCGTTTCGTATACCAAAATCTGAGGTATGTTTCTGTCTCTGATGGTTTATAAAATATGGAAAAATGAATTAAAACTTATCTTATAACTGAATATCAAAATATTTTTTGCTCACACATAAGATGCAGAAATATAAAATATTTATTTGGATAATAGTTATATTAAAATAATGTAATAATAATATACAGTGTGGATCAGCCAAATAGAATAAATTCAATATTAAATAAATGGGGGCGTATTCGAAAAAATGCTCGGACATGTCGATTGGTATTTTTAATTGCGCATTTTTTCAACTAAAACGGTTTATACAGGGTGTGTCATGTGACGGTGGCCAATATCAGCTTTCTTAATTTAAATGCAACACCCTGTATATTATTCAATTTTTGTTTTTTTAAGCATTCTAGACATATTTTATGTACAATGTCCTATACCTATCTTTAACTGTTCCGTAAATATTAAGCGTTTTCAGGTTTATTGCATCTATTGCCTTTGCATGCTTGCCACTTTCTTGAGGGTTACTTTTTGTGCATATACCTACTAAAGGCAGCCTTGCCGCTCGGCTGTGTGGACAAGCGTGCGAGAGAGTAAGAAGAATAGCTGTATAACATTTCTCTCGCTCCGCGTGCTGATTAATTGGCGGGAGGAGTGTATACACCGCCGACAAATTAAGAGAGAGGGAGAGAGGTTATACACCTATTCTTGCTTCTCTCTCGCACGTTTGTTCCCAAGGCTGCCTCTAGTAGGTATATGCTCGGAAAGTAACCCTTAAGTAAGTGGCAAGCATGCAAAAACAATACATCTAAAAGCACCTAATATTTCCGAAACAGTTAAAAATAGGTGCAGGACATTGTACATGAAATGTATCTAGAATGTTCTGAAGAATCCAAAAATTGTCTAATATACAGGGCGTTGCATTAAAATTAGGAAAGTTAGTGTTGGCCACTGTTACATGACACACCCTGTATAAAAAGTATTTACTGAAAAAACTGCGCAACTAAAAATACCGCTACATGTGTCCGAGTGTTTTTCGAACACGCCCCCGTTTATTTATTATTGAATTTATTCCATTTGGCTGACACACACTGTATTTTTTAACTATCCACGTAAACGAAAAAGTTTACTGTCCCTACTTTTAGTAATTTATCACGTCTGAAAATATAATTGGGGAAAATAAAAAGCCGCTTTAACGAACCAGAACTGAGGGCTTTTGAATTTGTCTAAATTATCCCTACCTTTGATTAAGCCATGGCAGAATTGCGCCCTAAACGGAAAATTTTACTGTTCCTACTCTTAGTGATTCATCACGTCTGAAATATAATTGGGGAAAATGAAAGGCTGCTTTAACTAACCAGAACTAACCATGATCGACCAGAACTAAGGACTTTTGAATTTCCTAATTTATCCCTACGTAGAAGTTATTAACAAAATTTTAATAATTTTCAATATGATATGTATTTGGTTGGTTAATTGGGTCGTCATTGGGACGACCCAATGATCGGTGTACGAAACAAGTGTACAAAACGAGAATATTTTAGGGAAATTTCTAAATTGTACGAAACGCGAGTGTACGAAACTAGAAAACACCATATGTACAGGAGATGAGGCATTTTGGCTAGGAATTTTTTGTACTCCATGGATTTATCTGAAATTTTCACAGAAGGTAGGAAATAGCCCAAGGACCAAAGTTTATACCATGCCAAGGTGCGCTTTTATCCTGGGGTGGTTGCCACTCCATCTTGGGAGTGGAAATTTTTTATTGCATTTTAACTACAGAAATCGATAAAGAAATAAATTTTAAGTAAAAAATGTCCTATACATTCTTTTCGTAAAACTAATATTTTTTGAGTTATTCGCGATTGAAAGTAAAAGTTTTTCGACGAAAAAATCAACGTTTTTAATGGGGTTTTCACGAATAACTCTAAAAGTATGCATTTTATCAAAAAAACTGTATAAAGCAAAATTGTAGCTTATAAAAAAACTAGAAAAAAATGTTATTTTATAATTTCTCTATAACCAATACAGACCGAGCTACAGCTTTTAATGATTAGCTTTTGTTCGTCAAATTTTTTAAGGAAAACATATGAGGTATTTTTTAAAGTATATAATAAGATCTTTCTTTCAAAAACAAAAAAAGAGTTTTTAGCATTAAAATTGAGCGAGTTATGATAAAAATAAGTTCGGTCCCTACTTTTTTCTACGAAAAGATCATTAAAAACAACCCCCTAATTCCCCTTTTAATTAAAATAGATCTGTATCCTTCTGCAATTCTTTTTATATATGTGTTCTTAATACATCCTAGAGAAGTTTAACCAAATTAAAATGCTTAATTTTAGAAAAATTGAAGCTTAAAGTGAAAAACGTTTTTCCGCATTATCGTAAAAATAGCTATTTTCTTCAAAATGACTCCAACAATACTGAAGGTACGAAAAAAATGCTAGAGGACCGAATTATAGTTTTTTTTAATAACAAATACTTTTCATTACATAGATTTTTCGGTACAATAAATATTTGGCCAGATATGGCCGTTTAAATCCTCTATTTACGAGCGAGCACCACCTTATTCTAGCCCTTTAAACTCATTCCATTTTAAAACTAAGGGATTAAAAAGGATTTAGTTTACACAGCCTTGTAGCTCATAAAAAACCCTACAAAAATTAAAAAAAAACTTTCTATCATTAAAACTAAAGGAGCTATGTTTAAAAAACTAATCCACTTCGGAGCATAAAATTCTATAAAACCGGTATACTTTATTCTTTTACCGGTATAATTTTTGTATGTTATTCTACTTTTTTTCCTATTTATATCTATTATATTGGTTTATAACAAAAACATTAAAACTAAAGGTCTTTGGTTTATAAAAATTGCAATGTTGTAAGGAGTGGTTTTTAAGGATTGAAAATTTGCAAAAGAATAAAATTGGTAATATATCAGGCAGTGATATTTTTAATTATTAAATTTGTCAAACTATTAATTTTTTGGGGATAAATCTTTTTTTTAATTAGGCTATAATAAGGGTTGATTTATAAGGATCGAAAAGTTGCGAAATAAAATTAGTACATATTTTAAGCAACAGCATTCTAAAATTAAATCACTATGGTAAATTAATCATTTTTTAGGGTAAATATTTTTTTTACTTTAAGCTTTAATAAGGGTTGATTTTTAAGGATTGAAATATTTTAAAATTGTATTCCAAAGCATAAAACAATCATTAATCAACTAATCCAAACCAACTTTTACTCATCTTAAGGTTTAAAATGTTATTCTATAAGTTTTGACAATTAGGGGTAGTTTTTACCCTTAAAAAACAAACAGCACACATCACCATGAAAAAGAATTTGAAGTAGAGGGTTAGAAGCGCCTAATTAAAAATTTTTATGTAAATCGATGCAGGACAAAAAAAATTGCGAGGTTTTGCCATTTTTAGATTCATTTCCGGGACTATAATTATGTATCATTAAATCGTTTTAATTTGTCCAAATTTTTTTTTTGTAAATCTCATAAGGGGTGGTTAGTTGTGTAGTAGTAGTAGGTGGTTATTTAAAGGTTAAGTTATGGTAGTTAAATATTTATTATACCGTAAACTGTTAAAATATTTTTTTTTCTACAAATTAGTACAGTGGATGGGGAGAAAAAAGGTGTTTGACCTCCGGATTTTTTTGTACAGTTTCAATTTTTATGAAAATTTGAAATTAAGGTGCTTTTACCCTCTGGATCAAAGTTTATATATGCTTAGGGTATGCTTTTTATTTTTAGGGGGTAAAAACCATCCCTTATGCTAAAAAATTTAAAAAACCATAGAAATAGACCTTATGTAAATTAAAATCATAGCTAAATATGTATAATAAATCTATTTTTATATTGTGAGTTATATCCAACATTATATTTGTAACGTTTGAACCCTTAAAAATCACCCTTAGTAACGAAATTACAAAAAAAAATGTTTTTTTCATTTTAAAATTATGTAATAACGCTTTTATTGTACCATCCCCGGCCCGTTCAACAATCAATTTTTGTTAGAGAGAGATGGGCGAGTTCAACGCGGATGGCATGGAAGCGACGAAGATGAAAGATGTTCAACCGAGATTGGGATTTGAATTGTGGACGGGCTGGGCTTAATTTTGTCTACGATTGTCATTAGTGAACTACCTTAAAAACAACCAGACGCTTTCAAAAACAAATCAGAAAATTAAGTGTCCCATTAAGATTATGTAAATTTAATATGGTATCTCTTTTTTCAACTCAAATTATTTTCTTAAGTATTCTTTCAGATTTTGCAGAAAAAATACACAAGACAGCTATTATTTTATGTTTTTTTTTCAATACGAGGAAAGGCACAATATGTACATCCAGTAAACAACAACTTTTTTATAAACGTATATCAAACTCGTGAAGCTCGTATTTATCTGTTTCTTATAAAATATCCGACCAGTTTTTTCCTAGACACACCTGGACATTAAATTCGTCTTTTATAGTTCGTCACTACTTAGACAGCCATTTTCAAACATTACGATAATTAATGCCTTTCTTTATTTGTTTAAAGCAAACTGCATCCTCTGTGGCATTTTTGTATGCCTTTTGTTGCTTCTAAGAACTATATATAGAAGCAGGAGCGGCTTTAGGATTTTTATAATTTTTTATCTAAAACGTTAGGCATGGGCATGGGATCCACAGTAAATATATCCAGATACTATTGGCCTCGAGGAACCCTTTGGTAAACAAAAAAAAATCATTATGGAATTTTTGAAAAAAAGTTTTTTTATGAGCAAATCCAGGGAAAAATTGGACTGGTATCTTAATTTTAATCAAATTAAATTGTCAAAACTCAAAGGGCCTTGACGCATAAGGAGAAGAGGGACAGCTGTCGGTAATTAAATTAAAATAATGGAAAAATCGTATTCAATTACTTCTCAGTAATTGGATTACTTTAATTCACTTACTTTTAAGTAATTCAATTACTTAGAACGTAATTTGATTACTTATAAAATATTTGAATTACTTAGAAATTAATTTAATTACCTAATAAATAATTTAATTACTACGAAAAATTTAATTATATTTCTTTATGGACAAACTGCCGAAATTTTTGCCAGCCAAAAACACACGGCAGGCCGCTTTGAATCCGGCGAACGCCGCCTCTGCGCCGATTTAGTATTTTTGATTGATGCTTACCGCCACCGTTTTTATACTTTTTTTTGTGGAAAAATGTGTTGATATTTGGGGAGGATAATTTTTTTTTATATTAGTCATTTAATGTTGAGCTTGCCGAGAAAGCAGTTTGAATAGTGTAACGTGCGCGTATGATGTATATTAGTATAAATATTTTATATGTTTAGTGTATCGTGTTTAATATATGTGGTAATTTAAATAGAGTAATTGCTAAAATATTCAATTACTTCTAGTTTTAATTGATAATTGAATTGTTTTTAACAAACATCTAGTTATTGGTAATCGTAATTTACTACTACTTAGAAGAGTAATCGGTTATTGTAATAAAATTAGTTTTTAAAAGTAACAGCTCTGAAGGGGGGTAATCGACCTTTTTACTTTTTGAAATCTCACCCAGCTAGGCTTATTGAGAATAAAAAGACGCGTTTTTCCTTTTTTTTAATTTACGTAGGTGCTTCAGATATTAGATTTTTGTTTTTTTTTTATCTTGGCCGCATCAAAAGTTTTTTAGTTTTGCTTGCGCCAGATTAAAGATCTTTGAAGGGCGGATAAAGCATTTTTTTTAATTTTTGGCGGAAAAATATTTTTTTTGGCTTTAAACATTTTTTATATTTTTTTACCAAAGCCTATTGACCCACCTTATAAAGAAAAAAATATATGTGATGTGTCTTAAGTATATCTCGCTTTATGATTTTTTAAATAATTTTTAAATGGGTGATAGGGGATCAAAAAATTTAAAATCAATATTTTTTTGCTATTTTATAATATTTTTTCAAAGAAAACTTTCTATTTTATTATTATTTTTTTTATTTTTTGAAGAGAAGAAGTTTTAAATAACTTTTGGATTGAAAGATTTAAGATGAACTGGCAAAGACGAAATATTACTAAAAAGGAGAGGCAAATTAAAAAAAAACGTCTTTACTAGTTCATCGTAAATCTTTTTAAATCCAATAGTTATTTAAAATTTTATTCTTTAGAAAAATATAAAATAATAATAAAATTAAAAGTTTTTTCTAAAAATATATCGAAAAGTAGCGAAAAAAAGTTTTCAAATTTTTTGATCCACTATCACCCTTTTAAACATCATGAAACATTATCACCATTATTTTTTCCTTTATAAGGTTGGTCAATAGGCTTTGTTAAAAATATATAATTTTTTTTAAAGCGTTAAAAAAAAAAATTCCCGCCAAAAATTTGGAAAAAAGTGCTTTATCCGCGCTACGAAGACCTTTAATTTGGTGCAAGCAAAACTAAGAATCTTTTAATGCGGTTAAGATATTCGAAAAAAAAAAAAAATCCTCATCATTCAATAAAACACTTTCTGAAGCACCTACGTAAATCAAAAAGAAAGGAAAAAGCACGTCTTTTTATCCTTAACAAGCCTAACTGAGTAAGAGTTCAAAAGTAAAAGGCCAATTATCCCTCCCCCCTTTAGCGCCAAGGCTCTTTCGCAACATTATCGGTTTTTCTAAAAACCATAAAAAGCTGAAATTTTTTCACTTAAGAGTGCATTTACGCTACACCTTAGGGGTCGGGCACAAGGACGTGGGACGGTGGCCGAAGACTGACAAACTCCCACTACCAAAATTTTCGTAGCCGCATTAAAAATATTATATTTAATTTAGGTTCTTCCAAATTTGGTGTATCGATGCAATGTTGTTTCCGATTGCAAGCCTACAGGAGTTTAACGTTTTTCGGTAACTATTTTTCTCTTAAATGACATAAATTATACACCATTTTAAAGGTAAGGAAATAACCTATGCCTCTGCTGTGGCGGATTTTTGAAATATGAGTCAAGTTAAGAGAAAATAGTATCTAAACATAACCGATTTTAGGGTGACTTTCACTCAAGGAAATATTAAAAACAAAATTAAAATTTAAAAAACTATTACAGCAGAAGCCTAAATTTAAGTGTTGGCTTTCATATAGTTTTTGAAAATTATCGATAACTTATACCGCTTTTGAGAAAAACATTACGCCCCGAACTCCAAATTGGATCCAATTTTCGCGGCGCGAATGGACTCTTAACAATTTTTTATTTTAAATATTTGAAATACCTTTAAATTCAGAAAACGACAGATATGTTTGCAAAATTACTACTAACCAAAACTAACCACGAACAAAGCTTAGATGGTGTTGCTAACTCTTACTCGTGAGAAAATCCACTGGATCCACACGCTTCGATATTTATCACTTGTTATTTAAAAGGATGCATAAAAGTTGCACTACGTGTTGCTCTGTTGGGAGCTGTCAGAGAAGGAATTATATTGTCCAACTTCTCAGAGCAGAAGCCGTGAAAATACCTGTAGAAGAGCGACAGATCCCCTACAGCTCGACGATGGGCAAGAAGAGGAATGCCTTTTTGTAAGTGTGTGATCATTAATAAGACGAACGGCTCTTCTTTGGATGGAGTCCAGAATGCTTATAATAGTTGTAGGGGATTTCATTCCCAGACATGAGAACAATATTCCAAAGATGGTCTGATTTGGGATACATACAGAGTATACAGATTGGAAGAAAAGAAATACTTTCTGGCTCAAAAGAGGAATCCAAGTTTTTTGAAGCTGCCGAGGCTATGAATTTAATGTGTTTGTGATAGTCGAGGTTATTCTCAAAAGTAACGCCGACAAGATTAAACGACTCTTTGCAGAACCTGGCCGCTCATATGTAACGAATGAGCATTGGCAGACTTTTTTCGCGACAGCGAGCATGACTGTGTTTTCAAGGTTATACTAAACAAGATTTTTTGCGCCCAAATCCAAGATAAGTTTGCTTTCTTGTGAAAGAGATATCTGCATTGACCTGCGCTTGTTTTCCAAATCAGAATTACACGAAGAAATTAAATACTAGAGCGGAGGGTACTATCGTCAGGTTGCGTCGTGTCACAGCCCTTGAAAAAGCCTGATTAAAAATGTTAGGTTTCAATAAGAATCGCAATAGGTCTATCTTGATCAAAAAATGTCCAGAAAGAAATTCTATCATAACTTAACTGATAAATTCTCATAAAAAAATTATTCTCTTTAGCAAAATAATAAGTCAAAACTGTCGATACTTTTTTGGCATTTCTTTCCATTTTTCTGGCCATAATCCCATGGAAAACTATAAAAAAAACCATAAATCCATTTTTTTTCAATATGTAAATATCCTGAATTGTTGTTTTAAAAACAAAATAGTTTATTATAATGTCTAATCAAACATCATATTTTATTTGGATCTAACAGGCTTTTTCCACAGGAAGAAGATGATGCCAGTAAGTTTTAAAAGCAGATTCTCTGTTTCCAAAAAATACAAATATAGGATTTGCTCTTAAAAGCCCAATTTTTCCCTGAAGGGGTCCCAAAAAGATCAACTTTTTTTCGCAAATTTTAAAATATTTTTTTTTTCACCAAGTAGGCTAATAGTAACTGGTATATATTTGATGTGGGTCCCAAGTCTCACTTTGTAGATGAAAAATTTTGAAAATCCTAGAGCCACCACTGTATAGGAGCTTTTAAACGTCGTTTAAAACTCGTTTTTTAACGATTGACTGAAGTAGCTAATAGTAATTTATTTTTACTGAGTACTGAAAGCAATTGTAAGATGAAGGTATGTGTAGATTGTGTTTCTTGAAAAACCGAGTCTAAGAAATACTGTTTGCCTTCTTGACTTATACGGGGACAATTTAAATTCATTTAAAATAAAATGTAGAGATGTGTTAATGTGCGGCATTATTGTATACTACTTTTTCCACATAATTTTTGAAATAACGTTTTCATCTTTAAAATAAAAATTTGGCTTCCTTAATTATTTTAGAGAAAAATTCTTTTAAAGTTTATTGAAGCGCATGCAAGCAGAGCTGTCGGTAATTAAATGAAAATAATTAAAAAATTGTATTCAATTACTTCTTAGTAATTGGATTACTTTAATTCAATCACTTTCCGGTAATTGTATTTGGATTATCAATTAATAGGATAATGTAATCTTAATTAGTAATTAATTTTTACAAATTCCCAGTAATTCAATTACTTAGAAAGTAATCCGATTACTTATAAAGTAATTGAATTATATAGAAATTAATTCAATTACCTTATAAATAATTGAATTAAGAAAAATTCAATTACTTTGCTTCATTGAAAAACTGCCGGAATTTTAGCCGGCCAGAAAGATCATCTTGAAACACGACGGGCAGCTTTGAATCCGGCGAACGCTGCATTCGCGCCGAATTCGTATTTTCGGCTGATGCTTACCGCCACCGTTTGTATACTTTTTTTTGTAAAAAAAATCTGTTCATGTTTGGGGTAGGATAAAGAGAAATTTTTATTTTAGAGTCATTTAATGTTGAACTTGCGGAGAAAGCAGTTTGAATAGTGTGACGTGCGCGTATGATGCATACTAGTATAATATTTTATTTGTTTAGTGTATCGTGTTTAATATATGTGGTAATTTAAATAGAGTAATTGCTAAATTATTCAATTACTTTTAGTTTTAATTGATAATTGAATTACTTTTTAAAAGTAATTGCGACAGCTCTGCATGCAAATCTATACGTCCATGGTAAACACTTTATATTTTTCGATTACACCGCTTGCGAGTTAGATGCTAATACATTGTGAAAAAATTTTACTTTATTATCACCTCATATTTATGAACAACATTAAAAATACCAGTTAGTTGTGAATTAACGTTTTTAAATGTCAAAATGACAACGTTAATTCACAACTAACTGGAAGACACGAAGTTAAAATTTAGAAAAAAATCGCTAAAACTGTTTTAAATTTAATTTTAGGCTTGTTAAGAAAATTTCGTAGCACGTGATAAAAAAACCAACCTTTGTAGTAGATGGGCAAATATACTTTCCCTGCAGCTGTTTAACGAAACCACTTTTAGAAACCATTCATTAAATTGGGTCTGTTCGGAAATCGTGTGTTCGTATACATGGAGGTTGTCATCTTCGGCCCATCTTTGTACTATCTAAAACATTCTAACAACCAATTTATGATTTTTTTAAAATAAGGTATTGTACAAAAATCTAAAAAAATATAATAATTAAAAAAAAATGGTTTTTAAAAAAGGCTTAAAATTGGTTTATTTCAACTAAACCAAGTTTTATGGTTGCGAAAACTAAAATCAGTTATGTCTTGGTGTACAGGATTATCTAACGAGGACTGAATAAGGCCACATTTGTGGCTTTTCTTGAATTTAAAAAAAGTCTTTGTTGGATGTTCCTGTACATTTTTAACAAAAAAGCTCTAATTAAACTTTGAGCAAAGTTAGGTCAAACCGAGCCTAAAATGGTATTATACCTTTGGGTATTGTAATAAGCCCCATGCATATATGTTTTTATTGGCTAAAGTGCTAAAAATAACACTTTGCATCTAAATAACACTTCTGCCAAAAAAAATTATACGAAATTTTATCAAGCATTTAAAATTCAAATATAAAACGTTAGCGCAAAATATCTTTGCCACAAGTCGCTAACCACATATATTCCCAATGCCTGGTCGACGCGGGCCACTTCGGCTAAATTCCAATATTACATCTCGCATGAGAGCAGAGGGCTAATCCGGGTGGCATATTGGCACTATGCCAAATTTTCAATCCCATATCTTTTATTTTTTAAAAAGTAGAATTAGTCCAGTAACTGAAGACCTAAAAGTACCCAAAACTGTAAATAAATCTGTACAGTTTTTATTTGTGACGCAATTTTTAGGACTTTGCGGATGCTTTCGAGCGAGAAAAAGTTTATCACGATTCCGACGTGGGAACCCGCTGAAAATGGCCCCCCAAAGTCTCAAAAATGAGATTCCCGCGAATATCTGCCAAAATATGCGAACTAGAAAATTTTTGTTCAGACAAAAATGAAGATCACTTTGAAATCAACAAAAATGGTCCTTACCATTTTTTTCGCAACACCAATATTTTTCGCAAAAACGGCCGTCGAAAAATCCATAACATTCCACATTGGATAGAGGTGGAGTTTCCTACCGAATTTCTGGTCCACGGGTTTGAAAATGCATTGTTGTCCGTCTGTTGGACTTAATTAAAAAAAAAGTACATTTAGAAACTAGACACTCTAAGCTTTCAAATGATGTGCATTGAAAAGCATTTCAATGGATGATGAGTTTTTGATAGGCGTTTATTCAACAGAGTTTCTAGAACTCCGGAAACGGCTAAAAATGCAGATGGGCAACACAATTTTTTATTAAAACGCAAGAAAGATGGTAAAGGAAATTTTCTGGGATCACTGAACACTTGCTAAGGTCTCATTATAAAAAAATGTTAATAAAAAACCATTTTTTCAAAAAATATTAATAAAGTAATGAGATACTCTCAAAATATGGTGAAAAAAAAACTTTGACCGCTTTCTTTAATATTCTATAAAAATTAGAATGGACCCAAACTCATATGCAATGATAGGTACGGGTTTTCCCATTCCGATAAACTTTGAGTGATTAAAAAATGAACAGTAGTGGACGACAGAACGAGTAATGAAACAATTCGTCCGCCCGCTTATAAGTGAATCCATGAAGGTAGCGGCATTTTAGCGGTAGAGCAGCAGCTGAAATGAGGGGACTTTGGGTCCCGTTATCTTGTAAACTATCGATTTTTCGAAAAAAATTATAAGGACCATTTTTGTAGATTACAAGGAGATCATGATTTTTTGTTTAAACAAAAATTCTCCAATTCGCATGTTTTGGCAGATATTAGCGGGAAACCCATTTTTGGGGCCTTTCCCACTTCTTAATGTTGATAAACTTTTTTTTGTTCAAAAGCATTCTTGAAGACCTAAGAATTGCGCCACAAGGGAAAACTGTACAGATTTATTTACAGCTTTGTCCCTTCATTTATTAGACTAAATGCTATAAAATCTGTGAATTTTGAATCACAGCAATTTTTTTTCCAATTTTGACATTTAAAGTGACACTTTTTAAATCTCAAGGTTGTCAAATATCTTACTTTTAATAACTAGTTACGAAAAGTAAAATTTTTTGGAACTGGTGATGAAAAGAAAGATGTTTGATAACGTCAATGAGTAAATATGTTCTATATAGTCCAAGAAAATAGGTCGTGAAATACGAATTTGAGGTTAAAACTTGAATTTTTGATATAAGTTAAAGAATCTAAAAACGAACTGTATATAGTTTTGTGGCAGATTCATGTTTCAGTATGCTTTCTTTAGGATACTCGCCTTACTACTTTTTCAAAAATGGGACCTTTTCGGTTCAGGCCCGGGGTATAACGAACTGAGCCTGCTCAGCTCTATTGACTCCTATGAACTTGCAGATGGCCTGCAACAAAAAAAAAAACCCCTAAAAATCCCAAAAAACAAAAATATTATTCTACGTTTCGGTGGCAAGTTGGTCAAAATTTAGTTTAATTTTTTTAATTTTATCTTGACAACGGTGGCCGACTTGCCACCGAAACGTAGATTAATATTTTTGATTTTTGGGATTTTTGGGGGGTTTTTCCTTTTTTTTGTTGCAGGTGATCTGCAAGTTCATAAGGGTCAATAGGGCTGAGCAGGCTCAGTTCTTTATACCCCGGGACCTAGACCAAAGTGGTCCCATTTTCCAAAAAGTAGTAAGGTGAAAAAACATACTGAAACGTCAATGAGTTTTGAAAAGGTTTATATATTAAACTTGAATTATCACATTATCATATTCAAAATTTTAAAAAATATTGTGTGAAACGCGTTGGGAAACACTATTTTTCATATTTGCGCAGAAATGTGCTCGTTACGAAAAATAGTGCTTTTCCCAACTGGTTGCACAATAACTATTAAATTTAAAATGTGTAAATAAAAGTATCTTAACGAACCCACCTGGTTTTTGGGATCTCTGGTAAAGGCACCTAAAAATGGCCACATTATATAGCACTGTATTTCCTGGGTGATGTCAAACCCCAAGCCGTTTTTTAATAATTCCAAGTGATCTCTTAGTTGATGTTGAGCTGATCTCTTATTATTTTTAATCACTTTTGCGTCTGCTTTTACTTCCACATTGGCTTTTGAGGTCGAGGAATCGTTTGTTGACTTTACTTCAAGCAAAAGAACGAAATGTTTTCCTAAAAAAATATCAGTATTTATAAGGTAACACCATTATTACAAGCCAACTTTGTTTATTTCCTAACAAATAGAAGCAAAATTGCCGAAAATATTTTAAAAACGTCTGAAAATTTAATATCCAGTGGCTCTGCCACTATAACAATTCAACCACAAACTCAAATTCAACTTTAAATACAACCTTTGGTAGAATGTGTTTTCGAAGGGGGTCATACAGTAGCACACATCAAATTCAATTAAAAACTGACGAAGTTTTTCAAGGTATGACATCTGCAATAAATCTACAGTATGTACAGTAACGGCAATTAAATTTTGGGCAATTCTTTTTCCCTTTCGTAAAATAGGCTTATGCCACCTTCTACTGAATATAAATACCCGTTGAAAAACCTAATAAAGAAACAGGTATCTGTTGTCACTGTCTAAAAATATTTTTTAAAATGCCAAACCTAACTTTGAAACACAAAGTATTAATTATTCATTATATTAAGCAGAGAGGTTGGCCAGAAAGGGATGTGGCGGAAGAGCTCAACATCCCAAAGAGTACTATTCATTTTGTTAAAAAAAAATGGCAGAAAACACACTCCTTTCCGGACTTGTTAGGTAAATAACTATAAACGCTTACCCTCGTATTTTACAAAAACGACAAAATCATGTTCTCTTATCATAAGTTTTCCCAGTCTTTGATTTCTATTTGAATATCCTGCATATGAAGCATTATGAAAAAATATTACCCATAAATTCGATATTTTCATTGAGGTCAAACCTTTCAGACGCTTAAAAATCAATTCTTCGGCTAAGCATGCCTGTCTTTCTCCTGTTCTGGAAAACGTTTTTGGAATACTGTAAATTGTTGTTTTGGATTCTCTTGGAAATTCACTTTCAAGATATCTGAAAACCAAGATAAGGTTTTGATCATAAAATTTTGAAGAATATTTTACCTGGTATTTTTCTGTTTGGTTGAAGGGATTTTCAGGAATTTTGCGCTACATCTTAAAATTAAGAAATTTTTAAACATGTTTAAGAAACAACTCACTGTTAGATAATGAGATGGATATTTTACCCAGCATGCTACTTTAAGGGCTGATAGTTATCCCCAAGATAGGAAAGAAAATAGGGTATTTGACCGGTGCTCGCATGCACCTCATAGTGAAAATCGCATTTCCATTTGTAGAAAACTTGAGTGCTTTTTGTTGATATTAGACTGCATGCCTATTGGTCATAAGGTATTTTAAATTCATATAAGGTCTAGTAATGAATGGCATGCATCCAAAGGGACTTCTTCTTCTTCTTCTTCCTAGGAGCCGTCTTGATTTACTACCAGATGCAGTGCAGCCTCTTGGGCTTTTTGTGCCTAATATCCCATTAGGTTTTATACCAATCCTACCATTATAGTTTTGTTCCTTCGACAAGTCTGTATAACCCTGAGGCTGGTGGTTGATATATTCCTGTGGGTTTATTTTCGGTTGCCCAAATAATGCTCGTCCTTTGTGACCCAACGCTTCACATTCGCACGGGATATGGTAAGCTGTTTCTTCCCCCTCGTCGCAGATTCTGCAACTTGGGTCCCCATTATATGAGCCTATTTTGTGTAGGTGTCCTCTTAGGTTATCGTGCCCTGTTAGCAGCCCTAGTGTTATGCTAGGTCTTTTCCTACTTTGGCTAAGTAGTTCTTCCTTCGTTTTTTTGGATGGACCCCATATGAAGCTTTTTCCATGTCTTATTCTACTATGACTTCCCCAGTATTCCTCGTGTTTGTTTCTGATTCATTCTCTGGTTTGCCCTCGTGGTGTGGTTTTGGTCACTATGGTGTGAATGATCCCTGTCTCGCTAGCTCATCCGCTTTTTTGTTGCCTTCTATTCCCGAATGTCTCGGTACCCACAGGAAAGTCAACCTGTTGTGCTCTCCCAGGACTTCCAGTGTTTTTTGGCATTCCCATGTCTTCGTGGACGTTACATTGGGGTTTACTAGTGCAGATCCGCTTGTTTTTATAAGCCCTCCTTTACTTTCTTTTGCACAGTGCAGTGCGTTTTGTGCGTTTGAAATACAGAACTTTGTGTTCCTAGTGGAATGGATAATTGCGAATTCCTCATTTTACTGTACACGCCCGCTACAGTTGCCTGCTCCCTTTGGAACCATCCGTATACCAGATAACGTCTACAACCATGCCGGGGAGGCCGGATTGCTGCCACTTACTTCGATCTGGAATTTTTACTTTGAAGTTTTTGTTGAGTGAGTATTGAGAAATCATGTGGTCTGTTCTCTCGTCCAAGATGTTGCCGCCAACCTGACTTTTTATGTTGTTATGTGCAAAGGGTTGCTTGAAGATAGAAAATGGTTAATGCATTGCCAGTAAAAAGGAGTGAAATTTTCATTAAAATTATAGTCTGTCAGAAAATTGGTATGCACCGCTCATTGGAACAATGGGGGAAAATTAGGGGAAAATCTTGATCAACTTTTAACATGGTGATTTCAAAATGCATGGGATTTGAACAGTAGTTCATTTAAATTTTTCAAATTAACAAAAAATCAAATTCTTTTTATTTTTTGTTAATTTAAAAAATTATAATACACAAAATATAGGACTATTAAAACTTTTATAACGCAACCCTATTAAGTATATTTATAAGAGGAGCTCCAAGAGGCAAAAAATGTATAGAGCAATTCTTTAAACATTTATTATTGTCTACAATAAAGACAGAGATCGGGAAAAATTTTGCTAATTAAAAATTGCCCTACTTGTTGAAAAATTTAAAACATTTTCCAACGGGAATTTATTTATTCAAGTGTGTGGAATACACCATAATTTTTCATTTTTTTGTTTAATCTGTGCTGTTTGGCCTTACATACTATGTGTATTGGCCACGGATCTAAATAGTTTACTCTAATATGTTAAATCCATAAACACATATGGACAGGGTCACACGCTTCACATCCTGGGATCCGTCAGTATGACTTTTAGTACAAGACACACAAAGAGGACCACTAAAGAAGGAAAAAAACATAAAGGACAGATTTAGGTTATACTTCTTATCAATTATAAATAAATCTATATATTGTGGCCTATTTCTTGACAGTATTTCCCAAGAGTAACAATCACTGTCGGTTTATTACTTCTTAATATTCCGGGAGCCATATTGGCAGCGAAAAGTTATTAGAAAGTAGATAATTTATAAATTTATTTATTTGTTCTTGGGAGAAAAGACAGTTAAACAGGATATGATTAACGTCGCCATATAATTTTTTTAATTAATATTTAATACTCAAAAAAAATATTTTCTGTGGCGTACTCGCTTTGGGGGGATGCGCGCGCATGCCGTAGCGGTCGCTCGAAGCCCTATTTTCAATGTTCAATTAAAATTATAAATAATGGAGATAAAACGCCGGGAGTTGGAACTTTTTAATGGGATATTACACACCCTTTAAAGAGGTTTTTTTTTCAATTTCTTAGTTATTAATATTTGCGAAAATAAAGATTTTTTCCCAATGGGCACTGCCAACATAATTTAATAGTTTTTTATTAATTCTGACGCTGCTCCTAGATACATATATTCATTATTCAACGTTTAAGATTATAGGTAATGTAATTACAAGTATATTAAAGCAGCACGCAAGAAGTTTAATCAATATAATCCATCGGAGAATTAAAATTCACCACAGATTCAACTTAAGAGCGGCCGGGCAGGCATTTCAGTGGTTCATCCATCATCACGGTTCTCCGCCCAATGCCTATGTAAAACACTATCAGTATTATAGATTATTTCTACCTATATTAAAGCAGTGCCGTTTTAATATAAAACACAGTGGTGCCGTCGAGACGAGATATTCTAGTCTCTCGTCTCGTCTCGTCTCGTCCTGTATTGTCGAGACAAGAACATAATTTTTCTCTCGTTTAAAAACTTAAGCTAAGACAAGAAAACGCACTTTCCTCGCCGCAAATCTCTCATTTGTCTCGTTCTGGTTTCCTGAGATTTTAATGACAAAAACTAAATTATAGTTTAAAAAAAAACCTAAAAAACACGCTTTTATAGCAAAACCGAACTAAAAAAAAAAATATTTTTTAAGTATAAAGAGTTTGTGTTACAGTGATAGAAAGTCTAATAATTAATTATGACTTATTAATTTGAAATTTTGTCTTACACAACTGGAACAAGTCCATTGGGTTTCTTGGTGAATCCCAGATCGTTGCTCTTGACATATTCAAAGCTTTTAATCAGATCTGGCATGACGGGCTTCTTAACAAAGTTCCTTCTTACAGTCTTTTATCTAAGCTTTGCTCTTGGCTCTCCAGTTTCCTTACTAATCGACGTATATCAGTTACTGTAGATGGTCATTCTTCCAGCTTTTACCAAATTAATGCTGGGCTGCCCCAGGGCTCAGTGCTAGAACCCACGCTGTTTCTTTTACACATTAACGATCTTCTCTCTTTTACAATCAATCCCATTCATAGTTTTGCTGACGATAGTACCCCCCACTCTAGTATTCAATTTCTTAAGCCACTATGTAATTTTGATTTGGAAAATAAGCGCAGGTTAATGCAGATATCTCTTTCACAAGACCTCAAACTTATCTTGGATTGGGGCGCCAAAAATCTTGTTCAGTTTAATGCCTCCAAAACACAGTCCTGTTCACTGTCGCGAAAAAAGTCTGCCAGTGCTCATCCGTTACATATGAGCGGCCAAGTTCTGCAGAACAAAGAGTCTTTTAATCTTGTCAGCGTTACTTGTGAGAATAACCTCAACTGGCACAAACACATTACATCCATAGCCTCAGCAGCTTCAAAAAAGCTTGGATTTCTTTTTCGAGCTAGAAAGTATTTCTCTTCTTCCAATCTGTATACTCTGTGTGTATCCCAAATCAGACCCTCTTTAGAATATTGTTCTCATGTCTGGGGAATGGCGTCTCCTACAACACTTAGCATTCTGTACTCCATCCAAAGAAGAGCTGTTTGTCTTATTAATGATCCCACGCTTACAGAGAGGCTTCCTCCTCTTGCCCACCGTCGAGCTGTAGGGATCTGTCGCTCTTCTATAGGTATTTTCACGGCTTCTGCTCAGAGGAGTTGGCCAGTATAATTCCTTCTCTGGCAGCTCCCAACAGAGCAACACGTAGTGCAACTTTTATGCATCCTTTTACAGTTTCACTGAAGAGGCCCCGAACTTCCCGCTTCCTTGGTTGCTTTTTTCCTAGAGTGTCCAGACTATGGAACCTGCTACCCGCAGAAGTTTTTCCTTCTCCTCCCAGTCTCCAAATATTTAAGTCCTGTGTGAACAACTTTTTTTTATTTTTGTGATTTTTGGGATTTTTTTATTATAAATTGCAGACCACGCTTTTTTTACTATTTTATTCATTTAAATCCCCAATCACTTAAAATTTGACAAGGAAATACAAAAATAAAAAAAAATCCTTGAAAAAATCCTGATAATTCGGTTTTTTGATTAAAAGTCGAAAAATATTGCATTTAGAAAAAAAGGGTGTATAACTTAAATTAAAGGGCTTATAAAAATACTTAGTTTATGTTATATAAGGTTTAGTATATCTTTTAAAGTTTTTGAAATATTGACGTTTTAAATTAAAAAAAATCGTTAATATCTGAAAGTACGCCTTTTCTCGATTTTTTGCTGCTTGACCCCCAATTTTGACTTTAGATTCGTGTTTACCGGAAAAAATACGCCAGAACATCTTGGTCCGACACCCAGCACACACCACTTGTGGACCTGTGTAATCAATTATTACTTAATAATTTGGAATAAGACTAAAATAAAAATTCAGTTATTAACAAAAGGATTCAATTATAGTAAAAAGCGTGATGTGCAGTTTACTATATTTTCATAATAATTCTAATTTTGTAAATAGCTACCAATAAAAAAAATTGTTACATTTAAAATCAAGCACCCCACGCTTTTAAACTATAATTGGATTATTTTGCTAATAACTTAATTTTTATTTTAAATTTATTTTAAAATAATTAGTCATACTTAATTATTTGACTTTTTATCACTGTAACACAAACTCATTATATATATTTTTTATTTTTTAGTTCGATTTGCTATTAAAGCGTGTTTTTAATTTTTTTTTAACTATAATTAATTTTCTTATTTTTTAGCCTCAAAACAAAATCAAAACTAATTTTACTCAAAAGCCTTGATTTTTAGTATACCTTATTTTTGTCAATAAATCTATTTTTTTTTCATTCATGTTTATATTTTTAATTAAAATTTGTTTTGATTTTAGGGTTCTCAACTGATTTTTTTACCATTTTTTCCAAGTTTGTTTAGTCAAAATTAGTTTGAAATATTTTTTTCAATATTCCTATTACTTTTTCTTACTAAATAAAGAAACTTGCTACATCTAACCTATTAGACCACGAGTAATACTGGGGGAGCCTCAGAACAACAAGACATGGAAAAGGCTTTATAAGGGGTCCATCCAAAAGAACGAAGGAAGAACTACTCAGACAAAGTAGGAACATACCTCGCATAACAGTGGGGCTGAAAACAGAGCACGATAACCTAAGAGGACACCTACACAAAATAGGCTCATACAATGGGGACCCAAGTTGCACAATGTGCGACGAGGGGGATGAAACAGCCTACCATATCCACATCCATAATCACAAAAGACAGGCAATATTTGGGCAACCGAAAATGGGCCAACAAGAATCTATCAAGTAACCAGTCTCGGGGTTATACAGACTTATAGAAGGAATAGGACTAATGGGAGGATTGGTATAAAAGATAATGGGAGATTGGGCACAAAAAGACACAAGAGGCTGCGCTGCCTCCGGTAGCAAATCAAGACGGTCCCCAGGGAAGAAGAAGGAGAAAAATGGCCAGGGATCTCCCAATTTTTCATTGAACTCAGAAAAAAAAGAAAAGATCCGGTGTGTTTTTTTCTTATTTGTCTGTATTAATGAAAGAAACTGTCTGTATTCATAGAAAAGAACATTCATTAATACAGACAAATCAGTTAAAAACTTGTTAAGAAAAAAAAAAGAGTGGAACAAATTGTAAACAGAACTAATTTTAGATCTCAGAGGCCGAGATTTTGAATAGGAACTTAGCCCCTATGGTGATCTTTAAAATCGAAAATCTCAGAAATCACTGGACATATTTTTTAATTTTTTTCAGATGTAATTAAAATACTTATGTGAATTTACGTTCTGATACCTTTTGTCGAACGATAACGAAGTTATGATGGGGAGGAAAACACGTTAAAAATGTGTGTAGTATACACACTTCATGCTTTACCTGGACACTTTAGGGATGAAGGAATAAAGAAAGTGGGAAGTACGGGGCCTCTTTAGTTAAAATATGAAAGAATGCAAAAAAGTTGCACTACGTGTTGCTCTGTTGGGAGCCGCCAGAGGAGGAATTATACTGACTAACTCCTCGGAGCAGAATCCGGAAGAATACCTATAAAAAAGCCTCAGGTGCCCTTCAGCCCGTCGGTGGGCAAGAGAAGAAAGCTTTTCTGTAAATGTGGGATTATTAATAAGAGAAACAGCTTTTTTTTTAATGGAATCGAGAATGCCCCTTCAGTGAAACCTGGTTAATTGGGATTGCAAGGGACCAAGAATTAAACAGGTTTAAAATAGTTGTTGTCTCATTTACAGAGGCCCCCGCTTATAGAGGTCGAAATGTATCGTTATTCCATTTATAGAGGTGGAAATGTTAATAAAAATGCGTATTTTATGAATTAACAATTGTCTCGAAACCTATCCCAATCTGAAATAATGGTTTACCACTTACATATTAAATATCTATTAAATATATTGCGCAAAAATTGCTAAAATGTTTCACTTATACAGGGGACTGAGCTACAGAGTCCCATTTATGGAGGTTAACATCGAAAAAATCCTAGAAATCAAATCTATTTAACCAGGTTCGAAAAGTCCCAGTAAGAGAGGTAACTTGATAAAGAAGTGTCGGAACCTCATTGTAATTTTTAATAATAGAGGTTTTTCACTTATCCAGGACCCACTTCACGAGGTTTCACTGTAGTAGTAGAAGACTCCATTCCCCAGACATGGAAGCAATAGTCTAAGGAGGATCTGATTTGGGATACATAGGGTATACAGATTGTAAGAAGAGCGAAGATAATCTGTTCTCTGTCTAGGTATCCCTCAAAAGGAGTTCTGTCCCCACTGCTGTGGAACCTTGTCATGGACGACTTACTAAATGTCCTTCAACTGAAAGGGCACCAAACATTGGAATACGCAGACGATCTCGTCATTATGGCCCAAGGAAAATTTAACAACACTGTTAGGGATAAAATGCAACAGGCCTTAAATGCAGTCACCAGATGGACGAGAAAGGAGGGACTAAATATAAACCCCTCCAAATCAGCCATAGTTGCCTTCACCAAAAGGAGAAATCTAGAGGGCTTAGGACCCCTGAACCTACGAGGTGAAGCAATCAAGATTGTGGGAGGGGTAAAATATTTGGGAGTCATCCTAGACTCTAAACTTACCTGGAACCAACATCTTCAGAAAACAAGAAAGAACGCGAAGATGACTCTTATGTTAATCAGACGCTCTCATGGGAAAACATGGGGCCTTAAACTAAACGTGGTTTATTGGTTATATACCATGTTGGTAAGGCCCATGATAACATACGCATCACTGGTATGGTGGACAAAAATGCGACAAAGAACTGCTGTTACAGAACTGGCCAAGGTACAGAGACTTGCTTGCTTAGCTATAACAGGAGCAATTAAAACAACCCCAACAACAGCCATGGAATGTCTCTTAGACCTTCCACCACTTAACCTCATAGTGATGGGAGAGGCAAGGAGCTACTTCCGACTGCAACAAAAACCAACTGGTGTCTACGCTAGTTTGGGACACAACAACATAAAAAGTCAGGTTGGCGGCAACATCCTGGATGAGAGAACAGATCAGATAATTCCCCAATATTTATTCAACAAAAACTTCGAGATAAAAATTCCAGATCGAAGTGAGTGGCAGCAACCCGATCTCCCCGGCACGGTTGAAGACATCATCTGGTATACGGATGGTTCCAAAACCGAGCAGGGATCTGGAGTGGGCGTGTACAGCGAAATGAGGAATTCACAATTCTCCATTCCACTAGGAACACACAGTACTGTATTTCAAACAGAAATATGTGCTTTACTGCACTGTGCAAAAGAAAATAACAGGAGGGCTTACAATAACAAGCGGATCTGCATAATAACAGACAGCCAGGCGTCACTAAGGGCACTAGTAAACCCCAAGGTCCAAGCTGACATGGGAATGCCAAAAAGAACTGGAGGTCCTGGGAGAACGCAACAGGGTAACTCTCCTGTGGGTACCAGGAGATTCGGGAATGGAAGGCAACGAAAAAGCGGATGAGCTAGCAAGACATGGATCATCCACACCATACTTTGGGCCAGAACCTGCCCTTGGAGTGACCTACACCACAGCACGAGGGCAAACCAGGGAATGGATCCGAAACAAACACAAGAAATACTGGGAGAACCTCGGTAGAATAAGACATGGAAAGGGCTTCATAAGGGAAGGGGCCTATCCAAAAGAACGAAGGAAGAACTACTCAGACAAAGTAGGAAAAGACTTCGCATAACAGTAGGGTTGCTAACAGGGCACGATAACCTAAGAGGGCACCTACACAAGATAGGCTCAGACAATGGGGACCCAAGTTGCAGAATGTGCGACGAGGGGAAGAAACAGCCTACCACATACTGTGTGAATGTGAAGCGTTAAATCACAAAAGACAGGCATTATTTGGGCAACCGAAAATGAGCCCACAGGAATATATCAACCAACCAGTGTCGGGGTTATACAGAATTGTAGAAGGAACAAGACTAATGGGAGGATTGGTATAAAAGACAATGGGAGATTAGGCACAAAAAGTCCAAGGGGCTGCGCTGCCTCCGGTAGTGAAAGACGGCTCCCAGGAAGAAGAAGAAGAAGAAGAGGTATCCCTCAAAACCAAAACGTTATAGTGGTGAGCCACTTCTTAGGGACCGACTCCCAGTATATGGCGTATAGGTTTTGTTTGTTGTTAAATTCAATTTATTTTAAGGAAATGTTTTTTTAAAGCATGTTTCTTTAAATCAATTAGAATTAGCAATATGTATAAAGCATGGCTGCCACAAAAAAGAAATACCAGTGTGCCCTACGCTACTGGTTTCACTTCGCCCTCGTAGAAGCTACTTTATTAAAATTGAGAAAAAACGTCAAGACAGAATTTTATTTTCATTGCTCTCACCGGATTTACATAAATATGCACTCCCATGCGATGTAATTAAATGTAAAAATGGTGCAAAAATTGTTATAATATGCGGGTAGGCAGGTCTGTATCGTGGGAATTCATATTTTATTAAGTTAAAAATTTATCGGTTAATCTACAGGGTGATCGCTAATGTATGGGCAATAGGTAGTTATAGTTTTTTGGCCATAAAAAATCGAAAAATTGACATATCGGCGAGTTTTTTTTCCTTTCTATCTACTCTTCATCGGATTTATGATAAAAATTGTTTTGATTGAATTTGGTCATTTTGGTCATCCCATAATATTTTGCAATATTTATATATTTTTTTCTTGTTGCGCATCGAAAGACGAACAATTATTTTTTTTGTTTTTTTAAACTCAATTTTTAAGATTTTTACAAATGTACAATATCTCAAAAAATTAAAAATTTTAAATCCGTTGACGAGTAGAACATTTGAAAAAATAAAAAAAACGAACCTGAACTAACCAGAACTATTTGTTTTTTCAAAATTGTTAATTTTTTGATAAACTTTTTTTTTGAAAAAAAAATATAGGTTAACATTAAAAAATTATATTTTTGATTTTTTTTTAAATTATTTGATTTTTTATGGGCAACAAGAAAAAAATATAAATATTATAAAAAATATTGCATGACCTTAAAATCTTAAGTCAAAAGTAAAAAAAAATTTTTTGACTTTGAATGAAAAAAAACTTTATGAAATCATTGTTTTTAAAATTTGAAACAATTTTTTTCATAAATTCGATGACGAGTAAAATAATTAAAAAATGTAAATATCTTTATTTTTCGATTTTTTATGGCCAACAGTGGAGAACCGCTTTTGTATAAACATTATTATTTACTTCCTAAAATTTTGCTTTTTTAAAGCATATGGTGTGTTAAAGTCTAATTTCTATGTTTGACAAAACTAAGTCAGTGAGACGGTTATTACACCCTCGTGATTTTATTCTTTTAATAACTTTAACCCGAGGAATTGCATGACATTTTTCATTTTTTATATGTCTCTAAATTGAGAAAAAAACGTGTTTTTGAAACAAACATTTTTAATATACCAATCTCTGGCAGTATGTGGTCGTTCCCGAAGCGAACGATTAGAATAGGATGCGAAGTTCTAATTAAATTAAATTTAAAACATTTTGGATTCTACGGATAAATATACACAAAATGGCTCTCTTACATTTTTTTATACAAGAAAATTCACAAATATTAGCCTGTTCTTAAAAAATAATTTAAAAAAATAAGCAGAACTAATATTGTTCTATACTTATAATGGATAAAGAAAAACGTTGAGAGAGTTTTCACTATTGGATGAAAAATATTCCTCGGACTTGTATTGTCTAAGTTAACATAAAAACACTCGGTTATTTTTAATAAATTAGAAAAGAACAATTTCACAAAACATCTTTTATTAAACGTACATCATTATTTTTGACCTTTAAGTAAACATTTTCACTATTTTGTTGACGAAACAGCGATTATTGAGGAGTTTAAAACGCAAGAAAACTTCTGAGTATAGACCTATGCAAATGTGGAATTACAGGTATTTTTTCTTTCGATATAGTAGCTGCACACATAGGCATGTTTCTAACCAACTTTAAAATTGTTGTCTTGCACACCACTTCGCCTGTTAAATTCTATATTGTTAAGAGTGCATTTACGCTACACCTTAGAAGTCGGGCGAAAGGACGCGGAGACGGTGGGCAGAGACTAACAAACTCCCACTACCACAATTTTCGTATAGCCGCATTAAAAATATTATATTTTATTTAGGTTCTTCCAAATTCGGTGTATCGATGCGATGTTGTTTCCGATTGCAAGCTTACAGGAGATAACGTTTTTCGGTAACTATTTTTCACTTAAATGACATAAATTATACACCATTTTAAAGGTAAGGAAATAATATATGCCTCTGCTGTAACGGATTTTTGAAATATGAGTCGAGTTAAGAGAAAATAGTATCTAAACATAACCGATTTTAGGGTGACTTTCACTCAAGGAAATATTAAAAACTAAATCCAAATTTAAAAAACTATTACAGCAGAAGCCTAGATTTAAGTGTTGGCTTTCATATATAGTTTTTGAAAATTATCGATAACTTATTCCGTTTTTGAGAAAAACATTATGCCCCGAAATCCAAATTGGATCCAATTTCCGCAGCGCGAATGGACTCTTAAGATAAAATTTGAAGAGTTCTTAATATTTAGTCAATAGTTAAAGGTTTGTAAAAAAGTTCTTATCAACACAGGGCCTTAAAACAGGAAGTCATAAGTGTCACAGCTAGTCCGTCCCTGCAGCTGTGAATAATTCACAACACTTCCTTTCATAGTAATTTGAAGAATGGGACCTCTTCGGTCCAGGTCCCGGGGTATAACGAACTGACCCTGTTCAGCCCTATTGACCCTGATCGCCTGCAACAAAAAAAGAAGAAAATCCCTTAAAAAAACCCAAAAATATTAATTTACGTTTCAGTCAGTATGGCTCAACAGTGCACATGCCAAACTGGTGGATCGCCAACTTAATACTACTATGCGCCTCATACTAGGCACTATCAAATCTATCCCAGTCGACTGGTTGCATGTCTTAAGTCATATACCACCTCCAGACCTCCGAAGACAAGATGCGCTTTTAAGGGAATACAGAAAAATAGTGCATGACCCCAAACTCCCAGCCAATTCTGATATGAATGACCTGCGAATAAACAGACTTCGGTCTAGACATTACCTCTGAGGGAAGCTAGTTTACTTCACGCTGAAGATTTCAACATCACCGAAGCCTGGAGAGAGAGATGGGAAAAAAATGCACCAGCCCAAAGCCTGATGATACCGTGCATAAAGGAGAAGCCACCGGGTTTTGACCTACCACGAAAAACTTGGTGCACATTAAACCGAATCCGGACGAGCCATGGTATATGCAAAGATTTCCTATTCAAATAGGGGCAAACCTAATCCCCACAGTGTAACTGCAGCGCCGATAGACAAACCGTCAGGCACCTTGTGGAAAAGTGTTCATTAAGATCGTACGATGGCGTTCCGACTGATTTCCTGTTTGCGACTGAAAGTACAATAGAATATATAGATAACTTAGATGTACGTTTGTGACCAATGTTTCTGATTGTATTCGTTCTATATACTGCTTTTTATGTTTATATACATGTTTACATAATATATGTTTTATTTATTTTTGAGATGTGTATAAGCCATACGATAAATAAAATAAATACGTTTCGGTGGCAAGTCGGCCACCGTTGTCAAGATGAAACTAAAACAAAAAATTAAACTAAATTTTAAGAAATTTTTGCTCTAAAAACATTCTGATAGCTTTTATGATGTTTTGTCATAAATGACATTGTACGCAAAAAAACTTCTGAGTAAAGGCATATGCAAATTTGAAACATGGGGTCCAAATTTGCACATGTCCGAACCTGGACCGAAGGTGTCCCATTTTCCAAATAGTAAGGGGAGCATCCCCAAGTAAACAAACTGAAACATGAATCCGCTACAAAACTATAGAACATATTTAGTAATTTAAGTCTTACTTGGTATTACATCTTATTAAAATAAAATTGGAATATTGCTGGTGGTTCAATTATTATGTCTAAAAACTTGATTCCAATGGAGCTCTTCGGGAACCAATATCTCTGAAGAGGCCTATACGAAAAAAGTTTATATAAACTTGTAGTATTACGTGATTTTTTTATATCCGGGAGATTTCCCACATTTTTCCGGACATCCTATAATGACTAAGTCTTTATTTAGGAACCTAAAAGATTTTGGTAATTGGTTAGAATCGTGGCTCCCGTTTTTATGGGTTATAAAATCATCATGATTCATTTTTTTATGGTCAAATATTTTAAAAATTTTGATAACTCAAAACTAAAATAATATATATATATATATATATATATATATATATATATATATATATATATATATATATATATATATATATATATATATATATATATATATATATATATATATATATATATATATATATATATATATATATATATATATATATATATATATATATATATATATATATATATATATATATATATATATATATATGCGAATAAACAGACTTCGGTCTAGACATTCCTCTGAGGAAGCTAGTTTACTTCACTAGTTCAACATCACGAAGCCTGGAAGAGATGGGAAAAATGCACCAGCGAAAGCCTGATGATACCGTGCAAGGAGAAGCCAGTTTTGACCTACCGAAACTTGGTGCATTAAACCGAATCCGGACGAGCCATGTATATGCAAAGATTCCTATTCAAATAGGGGCAAACCTAATCCCACAGTGTAACTAGCGCCGATAGACAAACCGTCAGGCACCTGTGGAAAAGTGTTCATTAAGATCGTACGATGGCTTCCGACTGATTTCCTGTTTGCGACTAATACAATGAATATATAGATAACTTAGATGTACGTTTGTGACCAATGTTTCTATGTATTCGTTATATACTGTTTTTATGTTTATATACATGATTTACATATATTTTTATTTATTTTGAATGATATAAACCATAATAAATATAATATATATATATTGGTAATATATGTAATATAAATAAAACAAAAAATTATAATAATTTAAATTTTGCTCTAAAAACATTCTTTATATATATATATATATATATATATATATATATATATATATATATATATATATATATATATATATATATATATATATATATATATATATATATATATATATAACAGAGTGTAAAAAGTATGATCTCATGATTTTAATGGGCATAGAGAGCTCAAAATAAGTCGAAAAAGCCAAGAACATATGAGTCAAAGTTAATTGTTTTCGAAATATGCCTTTCAAAGTTTAAAAAGTTGGCAACACTGCCCTGTTTCCTGAAGCGAGTCTCAACTTTGAACGTTGTTGTGAGTTTTTTGCACTGTTTACACTTTTTTTAAGGAGATGTTCATTTACATACAAATAATAAAAATTACTTCCTGCAATTTATTTTGATATTAAATTTAGGTAAAAAACAATCAATTATTGTTTGGTGTTTATTTGTAATTAAAAAATAATTGTACTTACCATAAGAATAGGCTTAATATCCATTTTAAGAACACAAATTATTATGCTTTAAAACAGCACTTTTTTGTTTTGCTTAATGAATGAGATTTCTCGGTCGCACACATTCCGTTTTCATCAGTCTTTGGTACACTTGCAATACGTTTGTCTTGAATTTAAAACATATCGGCATATTTTTCCCGATTTAAAAACAAACAAAAATATCGTGGCCGGATCGGTAAACTTTTTTGAACGACTAACCTTACGCACAAAAGGGAGCGCTCTGTTGCCAATTGTTTTTTTGTTTTTAACTGGGGCAATTGTTAAAAAATTATTTTTTTATTTGTAGACTAAAACATTTAAAATTAGTTTAATTTATTATTAAATGAATCTACTGATAAGCGATTAAGACAAAATTTTCCAGTTGTTACGGTTTACAGAAATAACTGCTTTTAAAGTGCATGACTTTAACATCGTTTAGAAAAAATCAGTCAAGTTTTGACACATATGTCATATAAACTTTTCGACTTATTTTGAGCTCCACTATCGCCCATTAAAATGATGAGCATCATACTTTTACACCTGTATATTTTTTTTTTTTTTTTTTTTTAAAAAAAAAAAAAAAAAAAAATATATATATATTATATATTATATATATATATATATATATATATATATATATATATATATATATATATATATATATATATATATATATATATATATATATATATATATATATATATATATATATATATATATATATATATATATATATAAAAAAGGTAAGTTTCTTTGGGTATATAGGCTCCTTAATGAACTGAAAAGAAAAATTAAAAGTCCTGTTAGATATGACTACTAAGCTTGATTGGTTTAAACTTACCTCCAAATATATGGATAACCCCGGGTCCAGCCAATCCGATTACACCTGTTTCACCCTTGTTGGGGATGGTCACACCGAATGTAGGCCGTGGACACCCTTGACCTGCAAAGCAGCCAGCTTATGAACTATCGTAGTTTAATACAATTGAACGTAAGAAGCAACTAGCGCCATCCCGTCGAGTAATTTTAAACCAACCAATTTTAGTATCGACAGGTTAAGATGTTATTGTGCGCCATGTAGGTGTATTACGCAAAAACAAGGGTGAAACACGTGTAATCGGATTGGCTGGACCCGGGGTTATCCATATACTTGGAGGCCTCGTAGTTTTAAACCTACCAAGCTTAGTAGTCATATCTAACAGGACTTTTAATTTTTCTTTTCAGTTCATTAAGGAGCCTATATACCCAAAGAAACTCTACCTATTTTGTTATTATTTATAACAAGGCTCAAGAAGTTTAATTTTATTTATTATATTGCACTTGGGTGAAAATACTGCATTTCCCCATTTTTTAATCACGTTTTCAGTCGTGCTGCACTTCACCTACTTGGAATTGGCAAAAGAGCTCATTCGAAATTCACATATCCGTGAACTAATGAGAAGCCATTCTTTATTAAGTGTGTTGTGTAAAGCAACTTCTGAATGTTTTTGCGTAATACACCTACATGGCGCACAATAACATCTTAACCTGTCGATACTAAAATTGGTTGGTTTAAAATTACTTGACGGGATGGCGCTAGTTGCTTCTTACGTTCAATTGTATTAAACTACTATTGTTCATAAGCTGGCTGCTTTGCAGGTCAAGGGTGGCCACGGCCTACATTCGGTGTGACCATCCCCAACAAGGGTGAAACACGTGTAATCGGATTGGCTGGACCCGGGGTTATCCATATTTGGAGGCCTCGTAATTTTAAACCAACCAAGCTTAGTAGTAATATCTAACGGGACTTTTAATTTTTCTTTTCAGTTCATTAAGGAGCCTATATACCCAAAGAAACTCTACCTATTTTGTTATTATTTATAAAAGGTCAAAAGTTTAATTTCATTTATATATATATATATATATATATATATATATATATATATATATATATATATATATATATATATATATATATATATATATATATATATATATATATATATATATATATATTTATATTTAATTATTTGTCTTTACACGTAGAATATGAAACAGACCAGTAGAAATTGCTAAACTTAAATAAAGCATTTTATTGACAAAAAACGTGAAAAATACCCTTTTTTTATTTTCACAATGAAAATTAACACCGAATTTTTTTTTGGATTTTTCTTAAAGGATTCGTAAATCCACCGTGAAATAAAACTAGATGAAAAAAGCATGTCAATATCTCTATTTTTCGATTTTTTATAGCCAAATATAGGTGGGGCCGCGATTCTAAACAATTACCAGGATTTTTTGTGTTCAGTAATTAAGATGTTTTATTGAAAAATCTTTTTATTCCATTTCACTTGCGGTATGTTTTCCCCGAATTCGGACCTGTGCACACATACGCATCCCATCAACTATCGACTTAGAATTTCGAGTTTTTGCGCGGCGCTTGACCAGACAAATTCCATCTCTTCGTGGTTTCCCTTTCTTTTAACTTTTCGCTCTCGACGCTGTTGCTAGCTGCCTCGGGCTATAAAAAGAAGTTAGTAAACTTACTTATACATTAATCGGGCATGTAATCTGCAAGCGCAAAAAGCTGTTTTATGTTTAAAATATACAGCGTGTTAGAGAAAGTTTTAGCGAAGTGAAAATATTCTTTGATTATAATTCCTTTTACAGGGCCCTTAACTAATTTTGCATTGGGGTACCAAAAATCTTGCCCGGTTCTATGTCTCAAAAACACAATCATGTTCATTGTCGCTCAAAAATCTTCCTATACTTTTCTTTTATCTATGAATGGCAAAGTTACGCAGATTTGCCTTTTAGAATGATATTAAGAAACATATTACAATAATAGCCAAAGCAGCTTTAGAAAAGCTTGGATTCCTCTTTTGAACCAAAATGTATTTTGCTTTCTTTTAATCTATGTAATCTGTATACTCTGTATGTATTTTAAATCCGACCCTACCTGGAATATAATTCCCATATCTGGGGAATGGCGTCTTTCACAAGTTTAAGCATTTTTATTTAAATTTAAAGAACAACCAACCACTAGCATTATTAATAACCCCACCCCTACAAAAAGCTTCCTTCTGTAACACACCAACAAGCTGTGGGGTATCTGTCGCTTTTGTATAGGTATTTTTACGGCTCCTCCTCCGAGAAATTAGTCAATATTATTATCCAAAAAAATTTACTAAAGTATTCTTCTTGGAGCATTTACTATATATTTGGTGGGGATCCCATGTCTTACTTCTTATATAAAAAACAAAAAAAAATCTAGCGACGTCAATGCCAATCTAATAATAATGAAAGTAACATTAAATTGCTGTTTGGATTGATTAATTAATACGCAGGAGTAATGCCAACTAATTTCCTTTCTTTTTTGATGACAGAATTCCCTTTTAATTAACCTAACTTTTTTGTCATAGTTTTATGAAAGTATAAATTATGTCTGAATTTTTTCCTCTAAAATCATCATATTTATAAAACTATTCAAACGATTAATAGAACTCTAATAATACACCTTTAATTGCATTTTTAACAATCCTTTGGCTAATAAAAAATGCAAAAATTGAATTAGACCAGCTATTTTTAAATTTAAAAATTTGACTTCAAATTTGTGATCGGCCACCCTTAAAATCCTTATATATCGAATCTGGCGTAAGACGGAAGAGTTTTGGATATTCAGTTTGCCATATTGGACCAGCCATATTGGATTTTGCATTATATCTTCGACTCCCAAAAGCCCAGTATACCAAATTTGGCGTACATTGATTGACTTTTGAAAAATGATAATTTCTTTATATATATAATATATATATATATATATATATATATATATATATATATATATATATATATATATATATATATATATATATATATATATAATATATATAATTTAGGGTAAGTCTGTAAAGTGAGACCCCCTGTTTATTGCTTTAAATGTTTAAATTGGGAAAAAATGTTTTATACAAAAATATTTTGGTTTTTGCTGCTCTATATTTTGCGAACAACGTTATGTATACAGGGTGTATCAAAAAGTCCGTACAAGAACAAATTTTTTTTTTTTTAATGACTTCCTATATTTTTTGTTACGTTTTTGTTTTCTGCATAAAGTTCTAGATATTTTTTACTCAGCATATCATATCCCTATATTCAAGTGTTTACGAGATATTCGCATTTAAATACAAATTTAGAAGGAAAAATCCGCTCATCTTTTAATGTTGTTTTACGTTTCTATGTTTTCGGCGGTTTTTTTAGAGTTGCATAACAACCATATATGCTATAGAGATTAATAAAAATGTCAATTTGCAGTTTTATTAATCTGTAAAAAAAAATGTTTTAATCGTTTTTTTCTTGTTTAAGGTTTTACCTATTTCTACTCGTCATGTGATATCCAATTACTTATTAATTATTACTTTGGCTGTTTTGTCACTCTACAAAAAAAGCTAAAACCATAGAAACCTAAAACAACAAACAAGAGATGAGAGAATTTTTTCATCCTAAATTTGTATTTAAATGATAATATCTCGTAAACAAGTGAATATAGGGATATGATGATGATGATGCCAGATAAAAAATATCTAGAATTTTATGTAGAAAACAAATATTTAACAAAAAATAAAAAAAGTTATTTAAAAAAATTAACTTTGTCCTTGTACGGGCTTTTTGATACACCCTGTATACAAAACGTTGTTCGCTAAATATAGAGCAGCAAAAACCAAAATATTTTTGTATAAAACATTTTTTTCCAAATTCAATATTTAAAGCAATAAATGGGGGGTCCCACTTCACAGACTTACCCTGTATATACAGGGTGCCCCAGAAGTAATGGGACACATGGTAATAGCAGATTCCTTTGGTCGTAAACGTAAACTTGCCTTATCACAAAGTTGATAATAACTAAAATACAGGGTGTTGAACTTTTAATATTGTTTTCGTTTTTTTGTAATAATTTCTTAACTAAATGACATAGCGGTACAAAATTTGGGATTTGGGGGTCTTTTGAGTCGAGAAATTCAACTTCGTCCATACTTTTGATGTTGCTAGTAGAGGGCGCCAGCTACGGCCTAACCTACTTGTTTTAGATGGCATAACTTTTTTTAAGCTTGATATATTGACCTGTTTATTGAAAAAGAAGTTACTATAATTACCGCTGCGTCAAAAATGTATACTTCATTTAGGTCTTTAGGAGCAACTGTTTTCGAGATAAACGCACTTTAAAGGACCCCGCATTTTTTTTTATGGAAAAAAGGTTTTGACCAATTGTTTTTAAACTTTGCAAAGTAATAGTTTTCAACAGGCTGATCAAAAGTCTCATGGGACACAAAACCCAAAAACCTCTCTAACCCCCCCAAAATCAGCCTCAAAGGTCGCTGGAGATTTGGAGATCTTGAGGGTGATTTTGGGGAGGTTAGAAAGGTTTTTGGGTTTTGTGCTTCTTGAGATTTTTGATCAGGGTGTTAAAAACAATTAATTTGCAAAGTTTGAAAACAATTGGTTAAAATCCATTTTCCATAGAAAAATTGCGGGGTCCTTTAAAGCGTTTATCTCGAACAGTGCTAAAGACCTAAATGAAGAATACATTTTTGACGCAGCGGAATTATAGTAACTTCTTTGTCAATAAACAGGTCAATATACAAGCTTAAAAAGTTATGCCATCTAAAACAGTTAGACCTAGCTGGCGTACGCATTAAAATATGAACGAATTTGAATTTGTCACCTCAAGAATCCCCCAAACCCAAAATTTTGTATCGCCATGTCATTTAGTTAAGAAATTATTACGAAAAAACGAAAAAAAAAAAAAAATTAACAGTTTGACACCCTGTATCTTTGTGATAAGGCAAGTTTACGTTAATTGCATTATTTCGACGTATGGAATCTGCTGTTGCTCTGTGTCCCATTACTTCTGGGATACCTATATATATATATATATATATATATATATTATATATTATATATATATATATATATATATATATAATATATATATATATATATATATATATATATATATATATATATATATATATATATATATATAAGTCCGCGGATGCGGTTAACAAGAGGACAAATGGACCAAAAGTTAAAAAATACGAAAGAGTAATTTCTGATAAAAAATTCTGCTTATCGAAAAAATATAAACTGCAATAAAAAAATAGATTTTTACTATACCGGGCGTCTCAAAAATGCAAAAACATAAAATCAAGCAAGAGCAAACACTCGTTCTTTGGCCTTTTAACGTGAAATGATAAATAAAAAACTTGCTCCAAATTTACTTTTTATCCTAATTCCGAACTTACTGAAGAAAATTTAAATTTACGAAAAATAAAAAAAATCAACATTTTTGCAAGTACGCATTTTGCATTTATATTTTTTTTTACATTTTTCTTTTTTTTCCATTGTATATTTATTTTTATTAATGTTTAGTAATGTAAAGGTACTAATCAAGTAAATGTAATGTAAAATTTAAATTTTGTTTAGTAAGTTCGGAATCAGGTTTAGAAGTAAATCTGAAGTAAGTTTTTTATTTATTATTTTACGTTTAAAGGCCAAAAAATGACTGTTTGCTCTTGTTTGATTTTATGTTTTTACACTTTTGAGACGCCCTGTATGATAAAAATCTATTTTCTCATTGTAGTTAATATTTTTTCGACAAGCAGAATTACTTATCAAGAATGACTTTTTTTCGTATCTTTTAATTTTTGGTCCATTTGTCCTCTTGTAACCGCATCCGCGGACTATTTATATATATATATATATATATATATATATATATATATATATATATATATATATATATATATATATATATATATAAGTGCCATAGATTCGAGTGCATGCATGGGGATCTCGGAAACCGTAGAAGATACGAAGTCGGTTAAATTATGGCAAAGTTGGGTATTTGCGTAACTAACCATGTCCACTTTAGAAAGTTGCAAAATTCCGAAAACTTTCGGAGAAATCCGGAAAAAAACGAAATTTGCTGATAACGTTTTTATTTTTTTCAGACGTTTTTTAAAGAGATATGGAAAAACAAAAGACACTTTCTTATGGCCACTTTTTAAGCTCTACAAAACAGCGTTAAGAGACTTTCCGCACGACGTTTCGTTTTCGTTAAACCGTCATCAACTTTACTTTTTTAAATACGGACCTGGATTTTTTATTTAATTTTTTTTAACCCCTTATTATCCCAATTACAAAAATGTTTAACACTTAATATTTATCAACAAATATGGAACGCCCCTATAACAATGAGTGTCGTGTTTAAAAAAATAAAGTTGATGATAGTTTAACGAAAACCAAACGTCGTACGGAAAATCTCTCAAAGCTGTTTTGTAAAGCTTAAAAAGTGGCCATGAGAAAGTGTGTTTTGTTTTTCCATATCTCTTTAAATAACGTCAGAAAAAAATAAAAACGAAATCGGCAAATTTCGGTTTTTTTCGGATATCTCCGGAATTACTCGGAATTTTACATATCAAGTGTTATACATCAATGTAATTGTATTATACATTAATGTAATGTAAAAAAAAAATCAGTTGATGATGGTTTAGCGAAAATGAAACGTCGTAAGAAATATTTGACTTCGTCAAAAGATGAAGCCCAAAAAGTTCCAATAAGAATGTATTTTTAGATTTTTTATAACTTTTAAAATAAACTTGTAAAAAAACAAAAAACGAAAATCGAAAATTTTAGTTTTTTTGCCATATTTCTGGAAGTACAAAATATAACTTTTTTCAACGGTATATTATTAAGCTCCCAAATACGCAAATTTTCCAAATTTAAACTACCCATCTATTTCTTACCGTTTTGGATAATATATATATATATATATATATATATATATATATATATATATATATATATATATATATATATATATATATATATATATATATATATATATATATATATATATATAAATAATATATATATATCAAAAGGTAAATCAAATTGAGGTGTTTTCGTCGTTGACAGGTTTTGTTTTTTTTTTTCGTTTAGTTGCTTCTTGTGATAATAGGAATATTAACTATGAGCGACTGAAATCCGTGTGGGTTGAGTACGCTGGTATCCTGTTGTTACTAAAAATAAATACAAAATCCATTTCATTGAAACGTATCAAAAAAATTAAACGTTTTTGGAAAACAAACCAATAGATGGTGTCCCATTAAGAACATGAGTTTTAATTCTAATTAATTCCATAAATGTTCTTTGGCATTTTATGAGGGAGAAATAGTAATTTAAAAAAAAATAAATCGACTTCACAAAAAAAATTACTTAAATTATAACTTATTTTTATTTATATTTACCTAATAATTATATTAGAAACGAAATATTCTATAATAACAACCTTTGATTTTATTTTTCTTATATTTAGTAGTTATTTTTCTTGGTAATTATTTAGAAGTGGGGCTCCAGACTAGCGACTATTTTTTAGGGTAGAAATAGAGGTTTAAAGGTGGAGAAGTCACTTTTTTACGTGTTAATTTGAAAAAAAATCATTTTTAAAATTTTTAAAAAACATTTTTTTTTTATTTCCGTTCACATATGTCAACTACCATCATAAATTTACTATTGTTATAATAGAAATGGTCTTTTTTGTTTTTATTTTTTTACTGGTTTATTTCAAAAGTTAGAAAAATTCTAAATGAACATTCTTATTGGAACTTTTTGCGCTTTATCTATTGGCAAAGTCAAACACACCGTCATTAACTTTATTTTTTTAAATCCGGCCCTGGACTTTTTATTTCATTTTTTTTAACCTCTTATTATCCCAATTACAAAAATGTATAATACTTAATATTTATTTCACCATATGAAACGCCCCTATAAAAAATCATGTGCGTTCCTTGCAGGGCCATATCTAGGTATGGCCGCGCCCTTGGCGAGGCTTAACATTTGCGCCCTCCCTCCCACACACCGGGGGATTTGGGGAGTATGGAATACCCTCCAACAAAAACAGGGATTCCGGGGCTTTTTCTCCGGGAATTTTACAAAATTAAAGTGCAAAGTTGTAGGTTTAAAGTTTTTTGAACCAAGAATTTCGTTTTTTTAAAATAACAATTTTGTAGTGGAATTTGTATCAAATTCTATATTTTCTTTACATGAAAAAATTAGCCTTCTATTTGAAAGAGACATAATTAACATAAAACGACTGTTTGTATCTGACTAAAAGAAGTGAAATGTAAATTAACTGTATATCCTTGATTAAACTTAGAATACATTTTCTCAACAATTAAATCGTAGTTACAAAAATACTGGCATAGCAGGCCTACTAAAACGTAACATTTATACTTTAATAAATAAAATAATATGCAACAAAAAAACTAGTGCTGCCTCCAATTTATAAATTAACAATTTATCCGCAGCTTAAATATTAAAAAAATTCAAAGAGTTACATTCTCGCTGTAGGTTTTAGGATAAATTGATATTTTATCAATAAGTCATAAACTTTTTATTCTTAATATATTAAACATAATTAAATTAAGTATCTAAGTTGAAAATTTGTTATAAAATTGTTCTGGTGTAATTTAATTATTTGATTAATTTTGTTAATGAAAAATATTAATAATAAGACTACGGTACTGACAAATGATGAAAAAAAAAAATTTTTTAAGCCGGTTTTGCGCCCCCAAGGTAGCTGTGCCCTGGGGGCGCCCATTTCCACCACCTAAATACGGCCCTGGTTCCTTGTCTAACTCATTTGTTACTTATGGAAAATATGTTTATTAAACAGAAAAATATCAAGTGTTAACTTAAATTTTTCAAATGTAATGTATTTAAAAAAAATTAATAATAAATATATATATATATATATATATATATATATATATATAAATATATATATATATATATATATATATATATATATATATATATATATATATATATATATATATATATATATATAATATATATAATATATATATATATATATATATATATATAATATATATATATATATAAGGGTCCTGCCTCACCTCCCGTCTTATGTAGTTCATTTATTATTCTCTGTAAAACATTCATATTTTGCAGACGTTACCTTTAACCTACGGTGCATTTCAGAAAAATAATTTTGGTTATACAGGGTGTCGGAAAAAAGTGTGACGTCACGATGGTGCATTTTTTTAAATGGAACACTGTATATTTTTTTATATATTTAGGTACCTCTTGTAGTCATCTATCTTCCTCTAAAATTTTGTCAACATCGGTTTGGTAATTTCAGAGAAAAAAAATAAAATATTGAAAAAAACTGTTTTGCACCACAGTTCGCTTCAGTCGCTTATGTCATGTTTGGTTAATTCAAACTGTACAGGGTGTCCAAATTTTAGTGTCAAACTCTTAGGTCGTTAGATGTGGAATTAAAAAACAAACATTTTTCTAATTTTAACCCTATCGGAATTCCTAACACATTAAAAGTTATTCGTTAAAAACTCATTTTTGCATGTATTTCAATAATAATACCATTAAATAAAAATGATAGGTGGCTATGAAAAACAATTTATTGACATAAGAGTTTCCTAATAACGTTAATTATTACCTAGAAATTGGTTAAAGTTACATAAATGTTAGCCAAAAGTATTAAAAATTAAAAATTAGGTTTATTTAACATTTAAAGTTTTTAAAATTAATTTAATATAATTATTAAATAATAACATTTACTCGAATTTTTATAATATGTCAAACTAGGATTTTATAAGTTAAACAAACTCCAATGTCAATAAATTGTTTTTCATAGCCACCTATCATTTTTAGTCAATGTTATTGCTATTAAAATAGATGCCAAAATGAGTTTTCAACGAATAACTTTTAATATGTTAGGAATTTCGATAGGGTTATAATTAGAAAAATGTTTGTTTTTTAATTCTGCATCTAACGAACTAAAAATATACAGGGGCTCATATTTAAAACAAGAAAAATAAAAGACTTTTAAATTTGAAGAGTTTGACACTAAATTTTGGGCACCCTGTACTGTTCTAATTAACCAAACATGACATAATAAGTGACTGATATTACGTTACTTAATCAGTTCCTTGTTTAATTCTATTAATCAAGCACTATTGGTGTTTTTATTCATTTTTAAATTCAATGGTGCAAAACAGTTTTTTTATATTTTATTTTTTTTCTCTGAAATTACCAAACCGATGTTGACAAAATTTAGAGGAAGATAGATGACTACAAGAGGTACCTAAATATATAAAAAAATATACAGTGTTCCTTTAAAAAAATGCACATCGTGACGTCACACTTTTTTCCGACACCCTGTATAACCAAAATTATTTTCTGAAATGCACCGTAGGTTAAAGGTAACGTCTGCAAAATATGAAAGTTTTACAGAGAATAATAAATGAACTACATAAGACAGGAGGTGAGTTGCGGACCCTGATATATATATATATATATATATATATATATATATATATATATATATATATATATATATATATATATATATATATATATATATATATATATATATATATATATATATATATATTTATTATTAGATTTTTTTTAAATACATTACATTAATGTATAATACAATTACATTGATGTATAACACTTGATATTTTTCTGTTTAATAAACATATTTTCCATAAGTAACAATGAGTTAGACAAGGAACCAGGGCCGTATTTAGGTGGTGGTAAATGGGCGCCCGCCAAGGGCACATCTACCTTGGGGGCGCAAAACCGGCTATAAAAAATTTTTTTTTTCATCATTTGTCAGTACCGTAGTCTTATTATTAATATTTTTCATTAACAAAATTAATCAAATAATTAAATTACACCAGAACAATTTTATAACAAATTTTCAACTTAGATACTTAATTTAATTATGTTTAATATATTAAGAATAAAAAGTTTATGACTTATTGATAAAATATCAATTTATCCTAAAACTTGGAGAATGTAACTCTTTGAATTTTTTTAATTTTTAAATGCGGATAAATTGTTAATTTAAAAATTGGAGGCAGCACTATTTTTTTTGTTGCATATTATTTTATTTATTAAAGTATAAATGTTACTTTTTAGTAGGCCTGCTATGCCAGTATTTTTGTAACTACGATTTAATTGTTGAAAAATGTATTCAAGTTTAATCAAGGATATACAGTTAATTTACATTTCACTTCTTTTAGTCAGATACAAACAGTTTTTTTTATGTTAATTATGTCTCTTTCAAATAAAAGGCTAATTTTTTCATGTAAAGAAAATATAGAATTTGATAAAAATTTCCCACTACAAAATTGTTTTTTAAAAAAAACGAAATTCTTGGTTAAAAAAAATTTAAACCTACAACTTTGCACTTTAATTTTGAAAAATTTCCCCGGGGGAAAAAGCCCCGGAACCCTTTTTTTGTTGGGGGGGTATTCCATACTCCCCAAACCCCCCCGGGTGGGGGGGAGGGCGCAAATGTTAAGCCTCGCCAAGGGCGCGGCCATCCCTAATAGGGCCCTGGGAACGCACATGTTTTTTTATAGGGGCGTTTCATATGGTGAAATAAATATTAAGTATTATACATTTTTGTAATTGGGATAATAAGAGGTTCAAAAAAATGAAATAAAAAGTCCAGGGCCGGATTTAAAAAAATAAAGTTAATGACGGTGTGTTTGACTTTGCCAATAGATAAAGCGCAAAAAGTTCCAATAAGAATGTTCATTTAGAATTTTTCTAACTTTTGAAATAAACCAGAAAAAAAATAAAAAAAAAAAAGACCATTTCTATTATAACAATAGTAAATTTATGATGGTAGTTGACTTTGTGAACGGAAAAAAAAAAAATGTTTTTTAAAAATTTTAAAAATGTTTTTTTTAAAATTAAACGTAAAAAAGGCTTCTCCACCTTTAAACCTCTATTTCTCCTAAAAAATAGTCGCTATCTGGACCCCCACTTCTAAATAATTACCAAGAAAAATAACTACTAAATATAAGAAAAACAAAATCAAAGGTTGTTATTATAGAATATTTCGTTTCTAATATAATTATTAGGTAAATATAAATAAAAATAAGTTATAATTTAAGTAATTTTTTTTGTGAAGTCGATTTATTTTTTTTTTAAATTACTATTTCTCCCTCATAAAATGCCAAAGAACATTTATGGAATTAATTAGAATTAAAACTCATGTTCTTAATGGGACACCATCTATTGGTTTGTTTTCCAAAAACTTTTAAATTTTTTTGATACGTTTCAATGAAATGGATTTTGTATTTTTTTTTAGTAACAACAGGATACCAGCGTACTCAACCCACACGGATTTCAGTCGCTCATAGTTAATATTCCTATTATCACAAGAAGCAACTAAACGAAAAAAAAAACAAAACCTGTCAACGACGAAAAAACCAGCCCTGTTAATCAAGTTTGGATTTACCTTTTTGATATCATTTACGACGCCAGGCTGTCGCCATTTTGAGACAAAAGAGTACATCTTTATACGGTTTTATTACAAAATAAAAGCGGCTTAGCAGGAATATAACAGGAATTTTAAGCATCCCGTTTTGTTGCAGTGGCGGAGCCACAGAGCACTAAAAGGAACAAAGAGGGAAAAATATAGCCGAATTGATGTTAAAAGCCACACAAAATCTAATCTAAAAACAATAACAATAAAATATGTGAGAAACCGGGTGATATTATTTTTACAGTCATGTGACTCACGTGACGTATTAACGGTGTCTTAAGTGTAGTAAAAGAGAGTTTATTCGCAATGGACCTAAATATTTGGAGATTTAGAGAAGAAGGGAAAACTTCTGCGGGTAGCAGGTTCCAGTCTGGACACTCTAGGGATAAAGGAACGAACAAAATGGAAATTCGGTAAAAGGATGCATAAAAGTCGCAGCAACATGTGGTGGTTGGGAGCTTCCAGAGGAGGAATTATACTGGCCAACCCTTTGAAGCAAAAGTAAAAATACCTATTAAAGAGCGATAGATCTCCTACAGCCCGTCAGTGGGCAAGAGAGAAAGCTTTTTTTGTAGATGTAGGAACATTAATAAGACGAACATCTCTTCTTTAAATGGAATCGAGATTGCTAAGAGTTGTAGGAGACGCCATTTCACAGACATGAGAACAATATTCTAAAGAAGGTCTAATTTGGGATGCAGAGTATACAGATTGAAAAAAAAACTTTCTGACTCGAAGAGAAATCCAAGCTTTTTAAAAGCTGCTGTGGCTATTGATGTGTATTTGTGCCAGTTAAGGTTATTCTAAAAAGTAACGTCGACAATATTAAATGACTCCTTGTACTGCACAACTTGGTCCCTTATATGTAACGGATGAGGTTTGGCAATCATGGCTGTGTTTTGGAGGCTTTAAACCGGACAAGATTTTTGGTGCCCCAATCCAAGATTAGTTTAAGGTCTTGTGAAAAAGATATCCGCATTGACCTACGCTGTTTTCCAAATCAGGTCTATTAGCTGGCTAGAGAAATTGAATATAAGGGTAAACGGTACTGTCGTCAGTAAAACTATGAATAGTATTGATTGTGGAAGAGAGAACATCGTTGATGTGAAGAAGAAACAGAGAAGGTGCCAGAACTGAGGCCTGAGGCACCCCAGCCTTAATTTGGGAGAAGCTAGAAGAATGACCATCTACAATAACGGATTTACGTCGATTAGAGAGGAAAGAGTTGGTTAAGGAGCCCATCATGCTAAACCTGATCAAAAGCTTTGGATATGTCAAGAGCAACGATCTGGGATTCACTAAGAAACTTAAGGGACTTGTTCCAGTTGTGTCAAAAAAATGAAAGAAAATCAGCTGTGGATCTTCTGCGAGGGAATCCCTAAATTTAGTGTCCAAATACTTTAAGATTTGGGAATTATTAAATTTATTCCCATTACCCTTATAAACAACTGGGGCGAGATGTAGGTCTATAATTAAAAGGGAGAATTTTGTAAGAAATTTAATAGAGGCGAGTGAAGTTGTGTGCAATCTCGAAAGCACATGATGTAAGACGATTGCTGGTATGCCATTTAGCACAGGCGTTTTTTGGTATTAAGAGAAGAAATGATATGCTTGATGTGTTTCACTTCAAAAAAGTTCTATCAGACCAACAGGGGAAAATTAGCAAAACTCGATAAAAAAATCACTGAAATTTGTAGCTAATTTTTTTGCTAATTACTTGCTAAAATGAGGATTTTGTTGCTCAAACCGATTTCGAAAAATTGAAATTACTGCTATATTGATATAAAGATAGCAGGAATTTTTGATAAATCGTTAATTACCTGTCGACTGTATCACACGATTTTGTTGCTATAAATTAGCAATATCAAAATATTAAAAAAACATATATTTTTATTTTTTTGAAAACATGCTACTTTTAACTTCATTTTCCACCACGCTATCAACGGCTGTAATTTTGTTGCTGTGCAGGCAAGCACTCAATAATTGCTCTTATAGTACAAGCAACAAAATAGTTTCTAATGATCCACCGATATTTTATATATTTTTCAATTTTTCCGTTACATACTACTTTAAATTTCATTTTTCATCACGTTATTAACGGCAGTGATTTTGTTGCTGTGCAAGCAAGCACTTAATTGCTCCTATAGTACCAGTTTTTAAATATTTATATAAAAGCGTGTAGTGTTGCGAAATCTTTTCTAATAGGTCCACGCATTTTCACGTCTAAAATATAATTGGGGAAAATAAAAAGCAACTAATTAGCTTCAAATTCCAGTGTTTTTTTATCGAGGTTTGCTAATTTACACCTGATAGAGCTCTTTAAAAATGATATCGGATATTTTATGAGGAAGAGAGACAACTTTAAAAGAGGAAGATTGAGGGTAGAATAGGCAAAGATTTTTTGGCAATTTGTTTTATTTTTATCTATTCACATTTTAATGGCGAAAACTTGTTAGCAAATTTAAGACAGAAAAGTTAGAAAAATATGCTTTTAAGCTTTACAAGCTTTGATTTAACTTGCACTGTTTGTACGTTTCTTCGGGTCAAATTTTGGAACTAAAATTTAAAGCAGTTATCCTCAACCGATTAAGCTGAAATTTTGAATACACATTTAATTTGTGTATGCAGTAAGTGACGTCATTCTACATCCAATATGGCGAACTAGCTATTTTTTAGGAAGTAACTCCGCTGCCGGCCTCGTTCTCAATGAAGATGCCCGTCAAAGAAACAGTTCATAACTACTTACTTTCAAAAATACTTGCTGGGCAATATTCCTAATATAAATTTTTTTCATGTTATGTTTTAAAAAGTCTACTTCCTCTAATACAAGCTTAATGAATATAATAATATCTAAAAGACAAGTTAAAGTTTACCACAGGATTGAATTTTCGATGGTTCTGCTATCACGTAACAAATATTAATTATTTGATTCTATTTCATAGTCACTCTCATTACTCTCAAACTCCTTATATGAAGAAAATTTATCACCAACTTACATTTTTATACTACTTTGCCTATACTATTGATGTTACTACTCACATATAAAATTTTTGCTTAGAAATGTAGAAATGCCCCGCACTCTAGACTCTAGATCACCTATTCTATTCTCAACCGCTGGTCCGGCGGACCACCAGTGGTCCGCGGAGAAATTTTACTTGTCCGCGGACAATTTCTTCTATCCGCAAAAAAAATTAACTTATTAAAAAAAAAAATAATAACTAAATTTTAATTTATAAAATTACGAAATAAAAATATCTCTGGTCGGCGATTTTTTTTTACAAATTTTACTGGTCCGCGGGCCAAAAAAGGTTGGGAAACGCTGCTCTAGATTATACAGCGGGGAATCACTTGGCTGTACTAATGCAATATAAATCAAAGTTTTAGAAAATTAAAAAAAAAACCTTGAATTTTTTGACGTGTTGTTAAAAAGATATTGATATTTGAAAATTTACTAGGTCTGTTTGTTATTAAGAAATAGTGTACACTATTTTCTTTTTTTTTACGCAATCGCTAGGACTAGGTGGATCCAAAAAGTGTAAAATATAACTGAATAAAGAACAGACCTCAGGTGTTGTCTGTCAACAACCGCCTACAAAAATATTATTTTCAAGCATTGAGAACCTATAACTTTTGGTAAAGCGTATTTGATCGTTTTTAGAACAGCGCTAAATTCGGGGTCAATTTAAAATATTGCATCAGGAATTAAACTAAAATAGAAAAAATATAATGATCCGTACCGGTACTAGTCCCGGCCTGTTCAACAATCAATTTTTGTTAGAGAGAGATGGGCGAGTTCGGCGCAGATGGCCTGGAAGAGACGAAGATAAATGATGTTCATCCCGATCTCGATTTGACTTGTGGACGGGTCGGGCTTTACTTACTATAAGGCGATAATTTTGTCTACGATTTCGACATTGTACTGTGTATTCGAGATTGGAGAATAGACCTTCTGCAACGACTTTCTACTCCCTAAATTTAAGTTTTTGGGAGCGTCAACACACTATGTCAAACTTATCTTGAGTAGAATTACTATGTTCATTTACCCTTCACAATTCCCACAGATTGTCAGACTCTCTCTACGCTACTGTGCATGCACCTCATCGGAAGAGCAACCGCATAGAACCTGTTATTTAAGAACCAGTATCAGAAGAGTGACGACTTTTTCTTTTCTTTTCCGAAGAATAATATTTTTTGAATAATTGCGTGCGGTGAGAAGAAACGCAATCTCTCAAGAAGTTGACTGCTGTCTGACTACAAATGGCAGGAGAGGTATTATATTTTATTACCTTCAAACTGGTATCATTAGAATCGCTTGAATGTCTTCGCTATGTTTGGTTTTTAATTTGCACTTTAAAATTATCTGTATAAGAATGCCTTTTTTATTTTTACGTCCTTTAAGGAATGTTGAGTTTACTGCTAGTATAGTCGCATTCTTTTATTCATGTATACGACAGGTCAATTTTGAATTTATCATAGAAAAATCGCGGTTTACGGATATAAATATAGTAAGGATGTATAGGTAGCTTTAATTTTTTTTTTATTTTGGGACAGTCCACAAAGTCTTAGAGCCTAATCACGAAACTTAAAGATTCAAAGGTTTGTATACTCCTCTCGTAAGGTAGGGCTCTGCATATATATATATATATATATATATATATATATATATATATATATATATATATATATATATATATATATATATATATATATATATATATATATAAAAAAAAGTTTCTTGTTTCTTGGGTATAGGTTTTTTGTTATTTGTTATTTAAGGAAACACATTACTTTGACGTTTCCCCATTATATTGGGTTTTTTCAAAAAACATTTATTTTTGGTTATCAACCTAAAAAAAACAAAGTTAACCATAGATTTTACATATACATAAAAGAAAAACAAACAACAAAAACATACACGACTTACAATGGCCACGATGATTTAATATACATTTAAAAACATTGTTTTAATAATTTTTAATTTTTAAAAATACGCACCCGAAGAAACATCTTGGTAATCTATTAGCTTTGGTACAAATAATTTAGAATAATAATATGTTAAAAAATGCTTATATTTTATTTTTTGTTATTAGGAATTTTAGATTTATAAGAAAAGTAATGTTGATTTTATTTGTTATTTTTTATTTAGATTTAATTTATAAAATAATTTACAAATTTATATACAGGTTGGTTTAAAATTAGGGTTAGGATGGTTAAATATTAGATTATGATATATGTTGGGTTCTGATATCTTGTTTGTCATTGAGAGCTTGTGGTTCTTTTTTTAAAAAGTATATATATATATATATATATATATATATATATATATATATATATATATATATATATATATATATATATATATATATATATATATATATATATATATATATATATATATACTTAAAAGTGTTTTTTTCTCGAACCATTTATAATATATTCTTTTTTATATTTTCTTGGGCTTAGTGATTCTTGTTTTTTTTATAATTACGAAATTAAAAGGGTTTTCATTTCCTTTTATTTTAAACATAATTTTTAAATATGATGTGGAGGATTTTTTTACAATTTAAAATTTATCATCATTATATGCTATCTAAACATACTAGATTTCTGACTTACCAATAGGAGGATAATCCATTTAAAATAAAAACATATATGTGTCACAACAATTTAAAATTTACATGTCAAACACTAAAAACTATTCAGAAAGACAACACACAATCTGTACATAGTTATACCACAGCTTGTTACTATTAAGAATTGGCACAGGAATTGAGATGTTGGTATGTTTTTTTCCCGGTGTTTGTGGTTTTTATTTATATTGATTATAAATAATATAATTATATTTTTTCCCAAACCTGATTTTATTTTAAGTATAATTGTCAACAATTCCCGTAATTTAATTTATTACATTATAATAAATTTTACTTAAATTTTTTATGTCGGTCTTGTCATTTATTTCATTTCTCTTGTTTTTAATGTAAAGCATTTCCATAAATTCTCTTTTTTGATTATTAAATTCAGTTTTTAAAATTTTGGTGCCTTGGAAGTTAAACTTATGTAATGTTTGGCTTTCGTGTTTTGTTAATGCCGTTTTATTTTTCTTGTCATATTTGTGGCCATTTAGTCGGTTTTGGAGGTATTGAGTTGTTTGGCCTATGTATACGCTTGGACAGTCGTTACAAGGTATTTGATATATTGTATGGGTCTTTTTATTTTTTGGGGTTTTATTTTTTAGAGAACTAAAATGCCTTTGCAAAAGGTTATGACCTTTATAACATACAGAAATATTTTGTGGTTTAAAATATGTTTGTAGACTTTCCGATAACCCTTGTACCTATATATGGTATAGATAAAAAGTTGGTTGCATCTTTATTTGGTTGGTTTTGAGTATTATCATTTAGTTTTTGTATTCGAGAATTGAATAATGAATTAATTAACTTTTTTGGATAACTATTTTTAATGAGTATATCCTTTGCTTTTTTAACGGCTGTATTTCTGTATGTCGGGTCGCTAAGTTTTAGTGCTCGTCAGCCAGACCAATATCAACAGGGTTTTTTTTGGCCCTTGGATGTTGAGAGGGAACAGGTAGTAATTCAGATAACGTCCCGGGCCAAGTTTTTTGTATACCATTCTGTCTGTATGCAGTTGTTTTGATGGTGTAGTGTCATATCTAAAAAATTTATTTGGGGAAATTTTTTTTAATTTAATTTTTATAAATAATTAAAAATTAAAATATAATAATTTATATTAACGAGTACACGTCAACATATCGTAAAAGAATTTTAGTGGGATATATTCAATTCGATTTGTTTTAAACTTTATCGTTTAAAAATATAAATTTTTCTTATTTTATAAAAATAAAATTAAAAATACCAATGTATAATTTTTTATATTTTTTTTATTATTTTATTTATTTTTTTTATATATATATATATATATATATATATATATATATATATATATATATATATATATATATATATATATATATATATATATATATATATATATACATAACGAAATATCCCAGCCTTTTTATTTTCTTGAAAAAAAAAACATATATTTCAAATTTTGGGATGCTATAATATAATATAAGATGCTGATTTTGGATATTATAACATGTCTCTATCACTTCCGGTTTAACCGGAAAGACTTTAATTTTTGTTTTTTTCAATGGAATACCCTGTATATTTTTTAAAATTTGGATTCTACGAATCATTTCTGATAAAAAGTGTATGTCCTATACTTTTTCCCGCTAGTTTCTGAAAAAAAATGGCGATTAAAAATGTCCAAACTACCGCATATTATGTAGTTTTATGGAAAAACAAATAAATAATATAAAAAATTATTATGTTTAATTTAATTTTTCAAAACCGGGGCTTTACCCGGAAAGTGCTGCGAAAATTGACTTTTCCAATAATGCTTAAAAAATTTTAAATGCAACACCCTGTATTTTTGTTAAATTTCGTTTTAGGGGGTCATTCCTGATATAAAATCTGTATAATACCCCTATACCTATCTTTGTTAGTTTTTGGGGAAAATAGCGATTTAAGATGTCCAAACGACCGCACATTATGCAGTTATAGGGGAAAACAAATAAATGTTAAAAAAATTAATAAGCCTAAATTCAGGCCGTCTTTTTGGGAGCAATTTTGGTATCTTAATATTATTTTTTTATTTAAGAAGGAAATTTAAAAAAATAATTTAGAATTAAATTAAAAAATGTTAAATGTTTCTAACGTTTATTTGTTTCCCTCATAACTGCATAATATGCAGTCGTTTGGACATCTTTAATCACCATTTTCTCAAAAACTAACAAAGATAGGTATAGGATATTATACAGATTTTAAAATAGGAAATGACCCGTAGAATCCAAATTTAAAAAAATGCAGGGTGTTGCATTTAAATTTTTGAAGTAACATTATTGGAAAAGTCATTTTCGCAGCACTTCCGGTAAAGCCGGAAGTAGTTTATAATGACCTCCACAGATAGAGTTTTTAAAAAAAAAAAAATTAAATTAAACATAAAAATTTTTTTATATCATTTATTTGTTTTCCCATAAAACTGCATAGTATGCGGTAGTTTGGACATATTTAATCGCCATTTTCTCAAAAACTAGCAGAGATAGGTATAGGACATAATATACATTTTATATCAGAAATGATTCGTAGAATTCAAATTTTAAAAAATATACAGGGTATTCCATTGAAAAAATCAAAGTTGATGTTGCTTCCGGTTAAACCGGAAGTGATAGAGACATGCTATAATATCAAAAATCAGCATCTTATGATATATTATAGCATCCTAAAATTTGAAAGCTATATGTTTTTAATCAAGAAAATAAAAGGCTGGGTAGTGATTTCGTTGTCACCCGGTATATATATATATATATATATATATATATATATATATATATATATATATATATATATATATATATATATATATATATATATATATATATATATATATATATATATATATATATATATATATATATATATATATAAATTAAAATATTAAATAATTAATAAAAATAATTATTAATTTATATTTTAAAATTTAAAAGTTTTAAACAAATTTTTAGGGGGTTTTAAGCTTTTTGGAAAATTTATTTTAAGGCTGCAATATGTACATACATATGGTTACATAAGCTAAACTACTTAACATATTAAAACTTACCGCTAACATCAAAAATGACCCATGCCACAGAACAGAACTTCATTGATTACAAATTGAAAATTTTAAAAAAATTCTTAAAAAACATTACACACAATTAAAACAAGAAAAAAACACAAAAGTACACCACCCCCATCACATGTAGCGGTTGTTGTAAATAGTGTTGTAATATTACCAAATTATTTAACACTACAAACGAAAAATAAATTAACAAAACCATTGTTAAATCTTCAAACACCACATTACTTAGGGGATCATTAAGTACGGAAAATCCTATATTTGTTACGGAACCTTTAAGGACAAATTTCAGCTGGTGCAAGAAACATTTAAAACTTGAGGGGCAGTAATTGCTTAAGAAGACGAGAGAACAGACCAGATGATTTCCCAATACTCATTCAACAAAAACTTCGAGGTAAAAATTCCAGATCGAAGTGAGTGGCAGCAACCCTATCTCCCGGGCACGGTTGGAGACATCATCTGGTATACGGATGGTTCCAAAACCGAGCAGGGAACTGGAGCGGGCGTGTACAGTGAAATGAGGAATTCACAATTCTCGATTCCACTAGGAACACACAGTTCTGTATTTTAAACGGAAATATATGCTTTACTGCACTGTGCAAAAGAAAATAACAGGGCTTATAAAAACAAGCGGATCTGCATAATAACAGAGAGCCAAGCGTCACTAGGGGCACTAGTAAACCCCAAGGTAACGTCCAAGCTGACATGGGAATGCCAAAAAGAATTGGAAGTCCTGGGAGAACGCAACATAGTAACTATCTTGTGGCTACCAGGACATTCGAGGATAGAAGGCAACGAAAAAGCGGATGAGCTAGCGAGACAGGGATCATCCACACCATACTTTGGGCCAGAACCTGCCCTTGGAGTGACCAAAACCACAGCACGAGGGCAAACCAGGGAATGGATCCGAAACAAACACGAAGAATACTGGGGAAACCTCAGTAGAATAAGACATGGAAAAAGCTTCATAAGAGGCCCATCCAAAAGAATGAAGGAAGAACTACTCAGACAAAGTAGGAAAAGACTTCGCATAACAGCAGGGTTGCTAACAGGGCATGATAACCTAAGAGGAGACCTACACAAGATAGGCTCATACAATGGGGACCCAAGTTGCAGAATGCGCGACAAGGGGGAAGAAACAGCCTACCATATCCTGTGAGAATGTAAAGCATTGAATCACAAAAGACAGGCATTATTTGGGCAACCGGAAATGAGCCCACAGGAATATATCAACCAACCAGTCTCGGGGTTATACAGACTTGTAGAAGAAACAAGACTAATGGGAGGATTGAAATAAAAGACAATGGGAGATTAGGCACAAAAAGCCCATGAGGCTGCGCTGCCTCCGGTAGTTAGTCAAGACGGCTCCCAGGGAAGAAGAAGAAGAAGAATTGCTTAAGAAAAACTTAAGTTTAGCAAAAAGTGTTGGTGCAACTGGTCACTAAACCTAGTAAGACCATGGCAGTGTTCGCCTTGCCGTGCGCACTGGTTTGGTGTCCACGTTCTGCAGGAATAATAACTAACACTCCATTATGCTGAAGGTTGCTCTGAATTTTTTAGGGGTAAACTACCCTTTATTGCAAAAACCTTCAAAACTTTCTCTTAAAGCTTAAGTCACATAAAATTAGGCTCATATAAATTGAAAAATAAGTATTTAATTCTTTAACACATTATTTAATAAATTCAACCTTTATTATAATTTAATTAAAAAACATGTCTACCCTAGAAAAATTAACATATTGTAACAGAGCTATAATTAAAAAATGTGACTGCTCAAAAGTATTACTTATTTAATTTTGTAATTTTTTAATCCTTAAAAATCCACTCCTTACAATATTACAATGCAAAAAATAGTACAAAACCGCGGATTTTTTAAAAAATGCATCGAATTGCTTTTTGCATGCTCCAAAAAATTGGTTTTTAAGCATAACTTCTTCAGTTTTTGTGATAAAAAGTTACTTAAAAATCCATTTTGTTGGTTTTTTTCAAGAGCTATAAGGTCCTATATATTAAAACTGTTTAAAACCCTTACTTTCTTAAAGAGGTGAGTTTAAAGGGCTGAAACAAGGTAGCGCTCGTCTATACACACGCGTTTTAAACGTTTATATCCCACTTAATTTCCGTCATACAGTAAATTAAAATGAAATATTTGTAATTAAAAAAGCTACAATTTGATACCTTAGTAATTTTTACGTATCTCCTTTGTTTTCGAGTTATTTTCAAGAAAAGGTCATTTTTTATTAACATTCTGAAATTTGATTTTTACTTGCAGCTTCATTTTATTTAAAACCAAGCAATTTAAATAGGTTAAAATTTTAGAATGTATATATGATACAAAGATAAAGAGAATTGAAAAAGGGCTACGAATCATTTTAATTAAGGCGGTAATTAGGGGGTTGTTTTTGAATATTTTTGCACTCAAAAAATTTTGGTCCAACCTTATTTTATTCATAACTCACTCAACTTTTATGATACATATCTTTTGTTTTTAAATGAAGGTCTTTGCAAATGCGTTAAAATTAAGTTATTATTAGTTTTTCTCGAAAAATACGTAGATTTTGAATTATTTGCCTTAAAAATTCTGAAATTTTGTGTTTGATAATCAACAGCTAACCTTTAACAAACCGCAACTTAGTTTGTATTGGTCCCACAGCAATTACAAAAAAAAACATTTTATTCGTTTTTTTAACAATTTTGCAATTTTTTACAATTTTGTTATTTAAAGTTTTTTGATAAAGTGCATAGTGTGCATACTTATCGAGTTATTTGCAAAAACCGATTAAAAACGTTGATTTTATCGACGAAAAACTCAGACTTTCGATCGCGAATAACTCGAAAAGCATGCATTTTACAAAAAAAAAATGCATGAAACATTTTTTGCTTAGAAATCATTTTTCTATCAATTCCCGTGGTCAAAATATATAAAAAATATTTATCCCCGAGAGGGTTTGGTAACCACCCTCAAAGTAAAGGCGCCCTTCGGCACGATATAGATTTTGATCCTTGGACTATTCCCCACCTACTCTCAAAATTTCAAGTGATTCTATGCATTTTTAAAAAATTGCGAGGCAAAATGGTTAGTTTCCTGGACTAGTTACGCACCTTAAGATATAACTTGCGAAGTTCTGTAAGTAATATTTTTACAGCCGATATTACTTTTAATCTATATATTAATTTACTATCTAAACAAAATAGAGAGGCAACCTGAAACTATCTGCTGATAACGCTATGATTATTTATTTTGCTAATAGCTATACCGATACAAAAAGTAATATAGAACATGCTAATCATATTTTAAGTAATCATTAAATTAGGGAGACCGGGGCTGGTTGGGACATTTTTTTTTCTAAAATGGCACAACTTTTTTTGTTAGCGATTATATTACTCAATTATAGGCTCCTTTGATTAAGTAAGTATTCATAATTTAAATTTAAACATAATTTTACATAACAGACTATTAGAATTGGAATTATCGAAATAATTCTAAGAAAAGAGGCGTGTCACCTTCAACCCCACGTCAGGGGCTGATTGTTACAACACAAGGGGTAAAAAGTTTCAGTACAAAACAAGCACAATAATTACAGTATCATTTAATAACACTGTCTAACAGAAAAATCCTCCCTATAAAAAAATCGTGTGATTTGTAATATTTGGACTTATACTAATATACAACTAACCCTCAAATGTTTTTATTAGCCTCAGGTTTCTCGGAAGGGTCTAGTAGAGGGGTAATAAATGGGCGACCCATTATTATGGACAGGTAGGTGGATCTATGCTTGAAATATCCCTTTAGTCGTTATTTTATAATCATTTAGTAAACATCTGTTGATTTTTCGATTAGATAGATCTACGTGTAAGAAAAATGTCGACGCGAATTTGTGTTAATAAAGCTGATAAATTCTGTTATATTTGTGGCGAAGTTACGCGAAGGCGTACCAAAAACCGATATCTTCACTAGTAAAAAAGGCTTATGAACTGTACTTTGATGTAAAGTTGGCGATAAAGATAAGTCCTGGGCCCCAAAAGTGTGTTGCAGTTCGTGTTCGAGAACATTGACGGGATGGCTAAAAGGTACGATAAATCTATGCCATTTGCAGTTCCAATGGTTTGGAGGGCCTCGTAATCACGTAGATGATTGTTATTTTTGCATGACGAATATCAAAGGAATTACTAGCAAAACTAAGCGTAGCATTCAGTATCCCAATGTTCCGTCTGCAATGCGACCAGTACCCCATGACAATTCATTACCCATTCCCCAACCACCTGAGAGTTACACGCTTGATTCGGAATCAGACTCTCGAAGTACTTCGCCAGAAGCCGGACCAAGCACATCCCTAGTTCCATTGATTTGCCCGATACACCTCATTTAATCACCAAGGTGAATTGAATGACCTTGTTCGTGACTTGGACCTCCCGAAAACAAAAGCGGAACTTCTGGATCCCGCCTGCAGCAGTGGAACCTCTTGGAAAAAGGAGTTAAGGTGTCCATCTACAGAAAAAGGGAATCTACTCTCAAATTTTTTTGCAGCGGACGGTGATTTAGTATTTTGCCATGATATTCCTGGCCTAATGGTCGAACTGAACTTACCATATACGCCCGATAAATGGAGACTATTCATAGATTCGTCTAAAACATGTCTAAAAGCTGTTTTACTTTATAATGGAAATGAACATCCATCCGTTCCTATAGCTCATTCGGTAAATATGAAAGAAACATATGACAATCTGAAGATGATACTCAGATGTATAAAGTACGAAGATCACAAATGGAATATATGTGCAGATTTGAAAGTGGTAGCGTTATTGACAGGACTGAGTCAGGATACACAAAATACTGCTGCTTTTTGTGTGAGTGGGAAGCCGTGCAAGAGACAAACATTATAAAATAAAGGTTTGGCCTCCACGTGAAAAAATAGAAGTTGGAGTTAAAAATTTGACCCGAGAACCGTTAGTTCAGAAAGAAAAATATATTTACCTCCACTTCACATAAAGTTAGGATTGATCAAAAATTTTGTAAAAGCACTGGATAAAAACGGAAATGCTTTCAACTATTTAAAAGAGAAATTTCCACGTATAAGTGAAGCCAAAATTAAAGAAGGAATTTTTGTTGGTCCCCAAATTAGGCAACTCTTTAAAGATGCCAACTTCACGGACATTTTAAGTGACCATGAAAGACGGGCATGGAATGCATTTGAAAGTGTTTGCAAAAATTTTCTTGGAAACAGTCAGAAAATTATCGTGAACTCGTGGAAGAACTGCTCACGGCCTATCATATTTTAAAATGCAACATGTCCCTAAAACTTCACTTTCTCCATTCCCATTTGGACTTTTTTCCTGAAAATCTAGGAGCTATATCGGACGAGCATGGGGAACGATTTCACCAAGACATCGCATCGATAGAGAAAAGATATACTGGAAAGTGGAGCCCGAATATGTTAGCCGACTATTGCTGGACCCTAATACGAGACACATCCAGTTTTTCTTATAAAAGGAAGAGTTCAAGGAAATGAATATTAAAATAAAATAACAATTGAAAATGTTTATACTGAACATAAATTAACTGTTACTAAAATGTATCATACCTTTTTATTTTTTAAATTAATAAATCAGTATTAAAGTGAGTTTTTATTGAATTTTGCTTAATATCAAAACATGTGTCTCTCCCTCATTATTGAAGGCTGATATCGAAAATCTTAAGCCAGATCTGGATTCAGCAGGCCAAAATATATAAAATCCAGCCACAATCATTCCAGGGAGGCAAAAAAGTTTTAGAATGTTGGTCAGTGTAATTATTACTTCTTTTACAGAAAAACAGAAAATAATCAGATTTGCATCTTTGCGTTTACAATAAAAATCAAACTTCTCTTAAACAAAAACAAAAAACAATTAGCTTAGCATCTTTGCGCTTAAAATAAAAATCAAACTTTTCTTAAACAAAAACAAAAAACAATCAGCTTAGTATCTTTGCGCTAAAAACAAAAAATGAAAGTTCTCTGAAACAAAAACAAAAAACAGCTTAGCATCTTTGCGCTTAAAATAAAAATCTGAAACAATCAGACTACAAAGAACTAAATAATGTCGTTCGGTTACTAAATTCTAAACAATCACTGTCGCAATTCAAACAAGTATATGACAGAACATTTCCTTTAGCACATTTCACATGTGACCATTTCTTTCAAATTAAACATTAAAACCATTCCTCGCCAGCTCGACTTTTGTCAAATGGTTCGCAATACATCAGACAAAAAAAATCATCTTCTACACTTTCTTCATCAGAGTCCCGTAACACCTTTTTTTTACAGAAATCTTTTTGCTTTTTTATCTCTTTTTTTTCATTATTCTTTTTTACCTTTTTACTTTTTTAAACTATGTCAGTCATAAAAAAATATTACGGGGCTGGTTGTTACATGCCACAACCTACCCCGAGCAAATGTTACTTTTAGCCCCAACACCAAAACTAACCTTTTAAGGTTACGCAGTAAATACGATAATGAATGTAAGTGTATGAACGTATAGTCTGTCTCAAAGTATACCGTGTTAGCTCTTGCCTTCATTTATGGATTATACCTGCCGACAGCAATAAAACTGCGGATCGGTAGGTATTAAAGGACAGAACATTAGGGACGGACTTTAATAATATTAGATTTATAATTTATTGTTTATTTAGGTAGGTACAATCTTAAAATTACATTAAGAAATTAAATATATGCAAAGTTTTAATAAATTTATAACAGCATTATCTAGACATAATTACATTTTTAATCTTAATATCTAAATCTAATTCTGTTTTACTATCAGAGTCATCATTGAGATTAATTATAATAGGATTTATGTTGTTTTGGATAGAAATGTAAGAGTCCTCAATTTTTATAACGTGCTGTAGTGAATTTTTCTAGCTCTCAACTGGTATGTTAGTAATTACATTTTTTATCAAATTTATAACACTGGGACTTAAAGTAGGTGTAACATTTTCTGTTCTGATCTTTGATTTTACTTGGTTCCACAAATCCTCTATGGGGTTAAACATACAGTGATACGGAGGAAGCCGTAAGACAGTATGCCCAGCCTGTTCAGCCAAATTATCACATACATATTGTTTTTTAATTGCATATGAATTTAGGATTTCCAAAAGTTGCGTTTTTTTTGTAACTGAATTCAAAATAAATATCATTTTCTAACAAATATTCCTGGATTTCAGTTTTTGAACTTGATGAAGCTGGTGCTTTGTGTAGCAGACGGCTGTGGTAGCTTGCGTTATCCATGACAATAACACTGTTGTTTGGAATATTTTTTAAAAGATAATTTTGAAACCAGTTTTTAAAAAGTTCTACACTTGTATCCTCATGATAATCCAAGCTAAAATCCTTAATATTCTTTGCAGACAACAGCTAGCAGTTTGGGACAAATCCGTCTTCTGAACCAGCGTGTATTATGGCAATGCGTTTTTCTTTATTTGAAGGTGCTTTCGCCTGACAGTTTTGACTGGAATTAACCCATCCTTTGGATACTGTGTCGTGTGTATCAAACCATGTTTCATCAAGGTTAATTATGGATCTGTTTTCTAACCTATATCTTTTAATTTCTTGAAGGTAATGAAATCTCCAAGTGCTTAATCTGTGCGATTCCATTACTACTTGTCTTTTGTCTATTTTGCGGTTTTTAAATCCCATTTTACAAAAAGCTCTATAGAGGGTGGCACGGCTACTATTTATATTGGTTTCGTCTTCGTCTAGCTTCTTTTTCAGTTTATCCAAAGGAGGAATAACTCCGCTTTCATAAAGACAATATATTTTCCTTCTTATTAGGTCCTGATCACTTTTGTCTATACGGTGAGATTGAAAATCACTACGTTTTTTTCTTTTGTTTAATTCTTCACTAATAATAATATCCCTTAACGATGATATTGGAGTTTTTGTAAGTAGACAGGTTTCTTTTAAAGCTTCTTATTTAATTCGACCTCTACTGATTAAAGTTTCATACACATTTTTCACAACCTGTTTTGCATTTAATGACAAATGATTTCGACGCGACATAGTTATATTCTCGTAAAACAACTTTTTCGCACAGTAAAAACGGTTATTCAACACTGCCACTAAAATATTAGCCAAAATATTTATATGCCTAATGGTTAATACTCAAGAAATACCTGGCCCACCCCTGCCCTTATAAACAAATGGGTTTACCTAATAACAATAGGTAATAAAATCGTTAAAGGTTTATTGATGTATGGTCCGTCAAAAGTCATAACAATATACTTTGAGACAGACTATACATTTATTGCAAAGAGAAATAATTAGGGCATAGATTTCACACAAAACACATTTCACCTTCCACAGGCAACGGATTTTGGACCAATATTACTAAAAAACAAAAAAGTTACTAACCAGCGTTGTTTACAACTGCCTGATCGTGCTCCTTACACATGAACGTCAGGGCCACTATGAGTCGCTCGGCGTGGGGGCCGATGGTGACGTAATCTTTTGTCTCTTTATAGCATTAATTTATCTCTTTTCGTTGGGCCACTATTGCCCCTGTATCTACCTACCCCTGTAACAACCAGCCCCGGTCTCCCCTATACTACTTTTACAAAGAATACTGCAAGTTTATATAAATTTTTTTTGTACGGGCCTTCCCTTCAGCGCTCCAATGAAATCAAGTTTTTTAGACATAGTTATTGAACCACCAGGCAAATTGCTATTTAATTTTAATAAGATACCAAGTAAGACTTTTTAAATTACTATCAAAAGAAGTGTTGAATATTACTTACAGCTGCAGGGACGGACTAGCTCTGACACACAAACCCCTTTTTTACGCCCTGTATTGATAACAACTTTGGACAACGTTTTTTATAAATTTTTAAGTATTGACTAAAAATTAGGTACTTCTCATTTATGTCGCTAATCCTAACCGTTTTCGAAAAAACTTCACTTTATTTACACTGTTAGTTTTGTCGGGTTGAATATGAAAAAGAGTAATTTTCTCCCGTCACCAAATGCAATTCACAAAATTAGACGTTTTTAACAAGTAAAACTCCAATTTTGGATCGTGGGTTTTTTATTTTAAGAGTGCATTTACGCTACACCTTAGGGGTCGGGCGAAAGGACGCGGAAACGGTGGGCGGAGACTAACAAACTCCCATTACCACAATTTTTATTTAGATTCTTCCAAATTCGGTGTATCGATGCGATGTTGTTTCCTATTGCAAGCCTACAGGAGATAACGTTTTTCGGTAACTATTTTTTACTTAAATGACATAAATTATACCCCATTTTAAAGGTAAGGAAATAATCTATGCCTCTGCTGTAACGGATTTTTAAAATATGAGTCGAGTTAAGAAAAAATAGTATCTAAACATAACCGATTTTAGGGTGACTTTCACTCAAGGAAATATTAAAAACTAATTCCAAATTTAAAAAACTATTACAGCAGAAGCCTAGATTTAAGTGTTGGCTTTTATATAGTTTTTAGAAATTATCGATAACTTATACCGTTTTTGAGAAAAACATTTTGCCCCGAATCCCAAATTGGATCCAATTTTCGCGGCGCGAATGGACTCTTAAGGTTGGTTGAAGGTTGAACATTTGATAAAAACAAAGATGTATCTTTTATCAAAATACGCTAAATACATGATGTAATAAAGTGGCGTTTTAACGAAAACGGTTAGGATAAGTGACATAAATAAAGAATACTTAATTTTTAGTCAATACTAAAAAATTTATAAAAAACGTGGTCCAAAATTTTTATCAATACATGGCGTAAAAAAGGGAGTTATAAGTGTCACACCTAGTCCGTCCCTGCAGCTGTAAGTATTTCACAACATTTCCATTGATAGTTATTTGAAGAGTCTAACTTGGTATTACATCTTTATTTAAAGTTTATATGAACTTTAATCTTTTTTAACTACCTTCTTAGACAGTACCGTTTTCAACCCCTGAATAAGGGTGGAAAACAGCACTTTACCTCCCTTGAAAAGTAAAATTTTTACCTCCCTGTTCCAGCCGAGCATGCCAATTAATTTATGCCTTTCAATGTCAATGTCTTAAGTGATTTCAAATCTTACTTCCACAGGAGATGAGGCATTTTGACTAGGAATTTTTTTGTCCCGCATGGATTTACCTGAAATTTTCACAGAGGGTAGGGAATAGCCCAAGGATCAAAGTTTATATCATGCCGAGGTATGCTTTTATCCTGGGGGTGGTTGCCACCCCATCTTGGGTGTGGAAATTTTTTATTACATTTTAACTACAGAAATCGATAAAGAAAGTAATTTTAAGTCAAAAATGTTCTATACATTTTTTTCGTAAAATTAATATTTTTCGAGTTATTCGCAATTGAAAGTAAAAGTTTTTTGACGAAAAAATCGACGTTTTTAATGGGATTTTCAGGAATAACTCTAAAAATATGCATTTTATCAAAAAAACTGTTGAAAGAAAAATTGTAGCTTATAAAAAACTAGAATTTTTTTTTTTATAATTTCTCTACAACCAATACAGACCGAGCTACGGCTTGTTAATGGTTAGCTTTTGTTCGTCAAATGTTAAATTTGAAAGATTCAAAGTCAAATAGCGGGAAAAGTTTGCATTTTTCAAGGAAAACATATAACGTCTTTTTTAAAGTATATAATACGACCTTTCTTTTATAAACAAAAAAATAGTTTTTAGCATAAAAATTAAACGAGTTAAGTAATAAAAATAAGGTCGGTCCCTACTTTTTTCTACGATAGGATCATTAAAAACAACCCCCTAATTCCCCTCTTAATTAAAATAGATCTGTACCCTTCTGCGATTCTTTTTACATATGTATTATTAATACATTCTAGAAGTTTAATTAAAATGCTTAATTTTAGAAAAATTGGAGCTTAAAGTGAAAAACGATTTTCCGCAAATTCGTAAAAATAGCCATTTCCTTCAAAATATGCTAGTGTACCGAATTATAGCTTTTTTGATAACAAAGACTTTTTATTACATATATTTTCTGTACAATAAATATTTGGCCAGATATGGCCGTTTAAATACTCTATTTAAAACTAACCACAACTAAAAGAGCTATGTTTAAAAAACCAATCAAATTGTTTTTCGAAAAAATCGAATAACCCACTTCGGAGCATAATATTCTATAAAACCGGTATACTTTATACTTTTACCAGTATAATTTTTGTATGCAATTCTACTCTCTTTTCCTATTTATATCTATTATATTGGTTTATAAGAATTGCAATGTTGTAAAGGGTGGTTTTTAAGGATTGAAAATTTGCAAAAGAATGAAATTGGTAATATTTTTAATTATTAAATCTGTCAAGCTATTAATTTTTTGGGAATAAATCTATTTTTTTAATTAAGCTATAATAAGGGTTGATTTATAAGGGTCGAAAAGTTGAGAAATGAAATTAGTACATATTTTAAGCAACAACATTCTAAAATTAAATCACTATGGTAAATTAATATTTTTTAGGGTAAATATTATTTTTTAATTTAAGCTCTAATAAGGGTTGAATTTTAAGGGTTGAAATATTTTAAAATTGTATTCTTAAGCATAAAACAATTATTAATAAACTAATCCAAACCAAATTTTGCCCATCTAAAGGTTTAAAATGTTATTCCATAGGTTTTGACAATTAGGGGTAGTTTTCACCCTTAAAAAACAAACAGTGCACATCACCATGAAATAGAATTTAAAGTAGAGGGTTAAAAGCACCTAATTCCAAATTTTTATACAAATCGATGCAGAACACAAAAATTGCGAGGTTTTGCAATTTTTAGCTTTATTTTTGGGACTATAATTATTTATCATTAAATCGTTTTAATTTGTCAATTTTTTTTTTGTAAATCTCATAAGGGGTGGTTAATTCAAGGTTAAGTTAGGGTAGTTAAATATTTATTATACCGTAAACTGTTAAAATACTGTTTTACTACAATAAAAGCGTTATTAAATAATTTTAAAAGGAAAAAAACATTTTTTTTTGGAATTTCGTTATTAAGGGTGATTTTTAAGGGTTGAAACGTTAAAATATAATATAAGATATAACTCACAACATAAAAATAGATTCATTCTATATATTTAGCTATGATTTTAATTTACCTAAGGTATATTTCTATGATTTTTTAATTTTTTAGCATAAGGGGTGGTTTTTACCCCCTAAAAATAAAAAGCACACCTTAAGCATATATAGACTTTGAGCTAGAGGGTAAAAGCAACTTAATTCCAAATTTTCATAAAAATTGAAACTGTACAAAAAAATCCGGAGGTCAAACAGCTTTTTTCTCCCCATCCACTGTACTATATACTTTAACAATTCTTTAATACAGGAGTTTATCCAATCAAAACCACAATTTAATAATAGAACACAAAATTCAAAAATAATTTTTGAAAATTTAAATGAAAAGTAGTAGAAAAAATTATATACATTCCTCTAGAGTAAAGTGCATTTCCTCTCTTTACTCCGCGGGAGTAAAAAAGGCACTCTCTTTCCTTGTTATGTAAATATCTGTTTAAAGTGGTTTTTTTCATATTCGGGAAATTTCCCACATTTCCCCTATATGCATAATATACAGTGTCTTTCAAAAGTCCTGGAACGGTCTCGTATTTTAGAAACGGCAGTAAGGAAAAATGTTAAAATTACCACATAGTGGTTATAGAATACGTTCGATTCATAGAGAATATCTGCAATATTGCCAAGTGTATACTTCTTGAGATAAGGTAGGCAACTTTGTTTTTCAAATGCAAAGCCCAGTTTATTTTTAGTTTAACGAATTTTGCGCCCCGCTATTACTAAAACCACCAAATGTCAGAGCTTTATCCTATGTAGTTTCTGAAATATGGCAACTGTGTATTTAAAAAAAAATCTTATTTCCCTTTCTCACACACACACACACACAAATAAAATTGTGAAAGTTACCACATAGTAATTTTAGGACATGTCCGATTTGATAATAATATCTACAATGTTGCCAAATATATACCTTTTAAGAAAAAGTGGACAACTTGGTTTTTTCCGAATACAAGGCCCAGTTTGTTTTTATTGTTATGAATTTGGCGTCTCGCTGTTACTTAAACCACAAAACTTTAACTAACCAGATCTTTAAGTAATTTCTGAAACATGGCAACGCTTCACTTTCCTTCAAAAATTTTAGAACTGCCTCGTGTTTTTTAAACGGCGAAAAGAAAAAGAAAAATTACAACCTAATGCTTTAATAATATGTTCGATTTGATGATAATATCTGCAATGCTGCCAAATTTACACTTTTTGTGATTGTATTTAAAGAAACTTCGTTTCTAGTTCGGTCTAGGTCTAGGACGCTTAACAAAATGGTAATGTAATGTTGTATTACTTTTGTTTTTATTCAAATATATTTTTTAACTATGTTTTAGGATTCTACAGATAAATATACAAGATGGATGGTTTATTTCTTTTTAAATACGAGGAGCGGCAAATATGGTCCTCTTCAGTTCTCGTTTGATGACGAGATGGATCGAAAAAATAATACTTTTTTAAAAACCAATAAATAAAATGTCCCATTAAGAAACTAATAATTTTGTGTTGTTTCTTTTTTGTTCTAATCTTATGTATTTTTGTAAGCATTTTTTTCAGATTCTACCGGAAAAAACATGCAAGATTGCTATTTTACCTTTTTCTTTTAATACGAGGAAATCTATTTGTGACTCTTCCTGTGCAGACCCTGTACTTTAAGGTAGTTCACTTGCGACAGTCGTACACAAAATTATCGCTTTATAGTAAGTAAAGCCCGGACCGTCCATATTTTAAACCCCCAATCTTGGATGAACATCTTTTATCTTCGTCTCTTCCATGCCATTCGCGCCGAACTCGCCCATCTCTCTCTAACAAAAATTGATTGTTAAGCGGGCTGGGACCAGTACCAGTAAGGATCGTTATATTTTTTTCTATTTTAGTTTAATTCGTGATGCAGTATTTTGAATGGACCCCAAATTTAGCACTCTTTTAGAAAAGCTCGAATACGCTTACCAAAAGTTAGAGGTTCTTAATGCTATATACTATTTTTGTAGGAGACTGTATATATAACACATGAGGTCTGTTCGTTATCCAGTAATATTTTACACTATTTTACGCTTTGTCCTAAAATACACCTTTCATAAGGGCGATTACGTAAAAAAATAATAAAATAGTGTACACTATTTTTTAATAACAATTAGACCTAGTAAACTTCCAAAAATCAATATCTTTTTAACAAAACTATTTAAAAAATTTAGGGTTTTGTTTTAAATTTCTTGTACTTCGATTTATACTGCATTAGTTTTTAAAAAAATATCGTAAAAACCGTTTTCGAGATATTCCGAAATGAATGTATTTCAATTTCATTTAATTCTTAAGAAAACCGTTTTACGAGTGAACTACCTTAATTAAAATATATATTATATTAATACGTACCTGAACAGCATATTTTTAAGGTATGGATTATTTCCAGTAATTGAAGGTGGTAAGTAAAGCTTCAAATTTTCGAAATCTAAATAATCATTTTTATTTTTCAATTCTACGTCTTCCGCCATGATTTCGTATTTAGATGGGTATTTGAAAAACTACAAAAAATTAATACAAATCCTATTAAATACTCGTATCACTAATGTACCTAAAAGCTATTTATGCAATAAGTACTTAAAGGATCCTCCCCCATTTTTCCATTTGAAGGGTACAGGGGAAAAACCAATATAGTCCAAAAATTTAAAAAACGGGATTATCATTTCAGTACATTCTTTTGGCCGTGTATTTTCTCATAGCCAATCGTCAAGGGGAACAACACACGGGGTCCTGAGATATTCAAGGTTATAAATATATATTTCAGGGGAAAAACCAACACATTCCACCTGAGACATGGAAAGGACCAACATAGTCCATAAAATATTAAAACGCATGGTTTCTCCCACTCGGATTACTGCAGCTGTGTTTATTTTTATTAGTTCTCTTGTTGAGACACGTTTAGTGAGGCAAGTTTAAAAAAAGAAATATTCAGTATTCTTTAGTTATAAGTTATAAGGTTCTTTCTTGAAAAAAGTTTTTCCTCTTGTTTATAATGTCTGACAGTGACGAAAATATATGTGTTAATCAAGAAAAATCTACGAAAAAGCGTAAAAAATATGGCCGTCTTAGAGATGTTGCTAAGAAGCAACGAGCCTCGACTTTTAAAACCGGAAAAGACTGCAAATGTAAGCGGTATAAATGCTTTCAGAATATTTCTGTCGCAGAACAAAGTGATTTAATAAGACAATTTAATAATATTGGACGGGAGAATGACCAAATTGTATAAGAAAAAGTTTTCTTTTCCTATTAGGCAACTAAAACAGTTAAAAAAATTTAAAGCAAAATGCAAAACCGTGGACCAAAGGGAAACCTATAACGGAGCTTTCGCGTCATCATTGATCAAAGATGAACGGAAGAATCAGAAGAAAAAATCAAATGTCCTAGATCTTCAAGAACCCAAGCAACTCTACCATAGGCCTATTCTTCTGCCCAAAGAAAAGTGCGCTGATCTGAAAGTTCTAATGAAATTCTGTGAGGAAGAAGGATCTAAAGAGTATTACAGCCAACTACTCTCTGTTAATCAACCTGAATTACTATCCGAGGCACACGATGTGCCCGATGATTAAAGCGACTTTTAGGATCAGATTACGTTTGTTAAATAATTTAAAGCTTGTTTGGTTCCATTCCAAAAAAACATTGTTTTTTACTACTAGCCCAAAAAATCAGCATTTTTAACTCTACTTCGCTACTGAGAAGTAATCTTTTTCTCCCTAGGTATATAATAATAATGCCGTCAGTAGTGGTTTACTTCTCTACCTAGATGTATAATGTACTATTTTATGAACCCAAGGGGAAAACCAATTCTGTCCACTTTTTGTTTAAATAAAACAAAACTACCTACGAAATAAAAATACAATCATAACATTACGATAGCTATTAAAGAAAAGTACATATTAAACTAAATATTAAAAAAAAATCGCTGAAAAAGCCACAAAAGCTTCGGAACTTTATCTTTTTAAACTTTGTTTTCTTTCTCCTGAAAAATTATTATTTTTGGACTTATTTGACTTTTCCCCTGTACCCTTCATTTATTAGAAGGGAGATCCCACCAAAAACATTTTTGTAAAATATGGGTCAAGTTCCTATCCAAAAATCTCGGCCTCTTACATTACTTAAATCTTAAATTAGCCAAGTTCTGTCCACAATTTTGATCCACTCTCAAAAATTATCTTGATTAATAATAAAAAACATTTATTACTGCAGCCATTAAAAGAATAGTAAAAAACTTGCCAATTCAAAAAGAGAAAAAAAAAAAAAAAAAAAAAAAAAAAAAAAAAAAAAAAAAAAAAAAAAAAAAAAAAAAAAAAAAAAAAAAAAAAAAAAAAAAAAAAAAAAAAAAAAAAAAATATGTCAAGTTCCTATCCAAAAATCTCGGCCTCTTACATTACTTAAATCTTAAATTAGCCAAGTTCTGTCCACAATTTTGATCCACTCAAAAATTTCTTGATTAAATAAAAAACATTTATTACTGCAGCTTAAAGAATAGTAAAACTTCCAATTCAAAAGAGAAATAAAATTGTGACAGAACTTCGGCCGGATTTAACCTTTGCTCGCCCTGGGCACTGAAAAAATGCCGCCCTATTACCGAAATTTTACAAAATTAAAGTATGATATACAAAAGTATTTTTCTCGACATGGAGAAGTTTTATAGCAATGTAAAAAAAGATCGAATGTGTTAGTCCCTTAAGGTATGTCTACACCAGAAAAACACAGAGAAACATTTTGTTGCTGGTTGCCGTAACCCTCTTAGGAAACAGAAACAACCACAAAATTATTGTAAACATTCTACCTACACTAAAAAACTCATTTTAGTCACAGCATCATCGTGTTGCTGCAACAAGGAACGTTCCATCTACATCAGTGTAAAGTGTGTTTCAATATTGATAAACAAAGTGGTGCGAAGATGATTAACAGACAGCAGTGGCTTCAATTGTCATTATTTAAAAAAATCAGGAAAAAAGGGTCCGTAAATGTTGGATTTTTTTTACTTCATTAATATCAGCCACAACCGCATTACTTATCTCCATAGTTTTTGTAACGATCTCTATATTATTTATCCCGTGGATTCCACCAATACTGGGCATTTCTTAACAGTTTAATTAAATTTATACCATTTTCTGTTGTTCACTTTTATGATATGTTGTTAACTTGTTTTATTAACATAAACTATAAATACAATAGAAGTACGCTCCTCGCAACTGAGGTGATCAGGCGTCCAGAAAAACGGAAATTCCGTTTTCGTTGTTCCCGTTGTCTCAAAAATGGTCGGGACATTAAAATGTCCGTTTTGCTGAAAGACATCTGGCATTACTTACGGTTACGTAACTTCATTTATAACGGGTTTTTATAAAATGCTTATAACTTACGTGTATAAATGCGAGACCTTATGATCTAGTTTCTGCTTGAAAAGTATTGAAAAATTTGACCCAAAAGGGTAGTTGGTCTTAATGAAAATATCGAAGTGGTTGGTTGCCCAGCTCACGCTGCACATTGTTCTGTTACCAGTGTGTATTTTAATGATATATCCTTGTTTATTTATACTTAAGAAATAATAATAATAATAATAATAATAATAATAATAATAATAATAATAACCGAATACGAACCATCCAAGCAAGACGGTACTGCCAGCGAGCTTGAAGGGGTTGCGGGTACCAACAGCAACCTACGAGAGGCCTTAAATCGGTCCGGTAGCCTATGTAATACCGGTAACCGCCGGGACTCTGTGGGGTGACATCCCGCAGGGTCACGGATATCTCGCATTGTCACGAAACGCAATGATGAGCAAGCTCCCAACAATCCACCCCGTTCGGATAGGGGTGCAGGGCAGGTTGGAGGAGCAACTGGACGGACGCCCTTAAACGACCTTGGCAATGGACATGGACGCTTCACGTGGACGGACGAGCTTAGGGACGATCTGATGGATGCATATGCATTCAGCGACCCCACCACTAGGGGTTACATGAGACGAATGCATGCCGCATGGTGTGCTAAACACCCTGATTTCAGTCATCTCTCTGAACAGCGTTTGAGAGACTATGTAGCTTATCTTAACCGCTCTGGTTATGTTAGAACTCCAAAACAACAGGAGCCAACTCAAGACCTGGAACCTATCCAGGAACCAGAACAGGACCAGCCTGCGGAGGACATGATAAACGAGATCGCTCCCGGGAACGCCGATAATGAATTAACAGAAAGACTTGTAAACATCAATATCAAGACCTACATAAAGCCTCAAAATATCGCACAAGCGGACAATGCACTTCGAGACAGACTTTCAGAACATACAGATATATTGGCACTTAACAACGCTGTTTATGAGGCTGCGAAACAACTTATTCCTAACGACCGCGCAGACAGCTTTCACCAAACTCTTCAAAAGACCGAACGCCGAATACAGCAAATAGCCAAGAAAATAGATTTGACGCGGCAAGAAGCATCACGTATACAAAGTGTATTAGAATATATATCATCCAACAGACCTTTCACTGGAAAAATCAGGAAAATAGCTGTAAAGCTACGCCAAAAACACCATACACTTAACAGACGTGTGCTTCTCATCATCAAACAGCGTTGCCTAGACCGCATACGATCCTTGGGTGTTATAAACAACAGCTTAAAGAAAAAGGCTAGAGGGATAAGAGACACAAATAAATTCGTAACTAGGCCTTCTAGCTTTCTCGCAGACTCAACACCAACAATTGAAAATCCGCCATCAGCAAATGTCGTGGAACAGTTCTGGAAGGATGTTTACGAAGTCTCAAAGCCATTACAACGAGACACTCCAGCATTGACTAACTTTAGAGCCTATTGTGGGAAAGCAGCTTGACCAGCATGAGAGTGCCCAATCACCCGGAGGAGGTGAAAAGTGCCCTAGATGGTGTAAGAAACTATTCTGCACCTGGTCCGGAGGGTATCAATAACTACTGGTGGAAGAAATTTCCCAGTACACATCCACATTTAGCCAGAATCTTTGATTCTTGGCTCAACGGGGACACGCCAATTCCTGAGTGGTTTGTTGAAGGCCGAACCATATTGATACCAAAAAAGGGGGATTTAAAACTACCCAAAAATTATAGACCGATCACTTGCCTCAATACTTGCTACAAGGCTTTCACCAGAATTTTATATTCTAGAACATTGAGTGCAGTTGATCCCATACTCTCTGATGTAGGGGAGCAGCGAGGAGGGAAAAGAGGAATCAATGGTTGCAAAGAAAATCTCCTAATCGATAGATGCATTACACAAGACTCAATCCAATACAAACGCAACCTGAATATGGCATGGATTGACTACAAAAAAGCGTTTGACACAACATCTCACGAATTACTGTTGCATCTGCTTAAAGATCTTAAGGTTCCTCTTAACCTAATTCGATGCATTGAGCGACTGATGTCACTTTGGAAATCAAAGTTCTCTATAACATCTGGAGCACAAAAAATTATTAGCGAACCCATAACGTTTAAAAGGGGCGTATTTCAGGGTGACTCACTCAGTCCTTTGCTATTCTGTATTTCGCTGCTTCCCGTATCCGTGTCTCTTCGAAAGACACGCGGATATTGCTGTGGACCACCTGGAAGACGTGAGCATAAGGTAACCCATCTGTTTCATATGGATGACCTAAAACTGTACGCAACTAGCGAGCGCTACCTACAACAGTCTCTTAAAGTGGTTCACGAATACACCAGAGATGTTGGAATGGAGTTCTGCCTCGACAAGTGTGCAAAACTTAAGCTAAATAAGGGCCGGTTCGGAAACGATTTAGAAGCTGACCAGCTTGCCGATAGAGCGCTACTTCGCCCTCTACAAAACAACGAGAATTATCGATATTTAGGAATCGACCAAAACCGGACTCAAGATGTTAGAGCTGTGAAGACCGAGCTTAGAAGCAATTACAGGCGACGTTTACGGAGAATTTGGGAATCCGAATTATCTGGAATAAATAAGGTCCTTGCTACCAACATGCTAGCAGTGCCTGTATTGCTTTACTCTTTTGGAGTGGTTAAGTGGACGCGAGAGGAACTGCGCGAGCTGGACATCAGCACACGAAAAATGATGCATCTTCACCGTAGCATCCACCCGCGCTCATCAATACCCCGTATTTACCTCCCGCGCCACCAGGGAGGTCGTGGCCTTTTAAGCTTGGAGTGTATGCACGATCGGCTGGTTTTGAGTCTTGCTTGTCAAGTTGCCAATAGTACTGATCCACTGATGCAACTAGTAAGAGCACACGAAATGGCTAATGTTGGAGCGTTTCTATTTAAGGCAGCGGAGCGAGCAGCGGATAAATTCGGTCTCAGATTTGCATTAGATCCAAACGACGACCAGTCACTTGTAAGACTTGAGTCTAAAGCCGTAAAAACGGCAGTTAAAAGAGCAGAACAGCAGATGCTCTTAGAAGATCACATTAATAAGCCGCAACACGGAGTATTTTACCGAAACATAGAAAGACTCAATCTATCTCAAAACCTCACGTTTGGGTTTTTAAAATCTGCTGAGCTCAAGTCTGAGACCGAGGGTTTCCTACTAGCATGCCAGGATGGGGTGATAAACACATTGGTATATCGAAGCCAGTTTTCTAACATTCCTGATACTGCTTGTCGAGCTTGTCGACAGCAGCCCGAAACACTAATGCACTTATTGTCAGCTTGTCCAGTGCATGCTGTAAGTGGTTACCCCCACCGACATAACGATGCGCTTCGGGTACTTTATTATCACCTCAGACATTATTACGGCACGACGAAACCAATTTTGCCATTTGCTCCCGGCGAAGGGGGGTAGTGGAAAATGACAACTGTCGCATATATTGGAATTATGTTCCCAACTACGCACAAATTCGGCCAATAAACCTGATATCGTTCCCTTTTGATAAAAGAAATAACTTTATGTAAATTTGAGTTCTCCCCCCAGCGGAAACTAACATCGATAAAAAGGGAAAACGGGGAAACGAGCCAAATATCAGGTTTCCGGGAACTTCGGAGGCTTTTTTTATTTCAAAATTTTTTTTAACAGACGATCAAAACCAGATACTAAGTTTATGTCTACAAAGTTAATCAGATATAGGTTTCACTGACCCAAAAACCCTTTTAAACCCCCAAATTTTAACCACAGTTTTTTATGCCACAATAATTTAATTTTTAAAATAATCCCGTTTTGATCCGAAAAATTTTGACATAAAACATAGTTTTTTTTAACTTGCCGTTAGAAATGTCAAGTCACCCAAGACTTAACCTCCATTCCATTTGTGTTTAGTTTTATCACTCATTATTTACTTAATATTAAAAAACAAATCTGAAGAAAAGTCAAGATAAAAAAAACAACCACAAAACACAAAAATGAAAATTTCAAACCCCCAAAAACCCCAACCGCTTAAAAGGAAAACTTCTGTCAGTCTGAATCCAACTTTTACACCGTGGGGTTTTTCAGCACGATCCGCCCGAAAAAAATCCAATCCAGCAAAACAAGAGAATTGACTTATACGACTATATCGGTAAATCTCAACCCGAAACGTTTATACCGGCCATTTAGAGCAGAAAAAGAATTTTTATCGGATGCAAGAGTAGACATAAAGTACTCCTGAGCCCAACGAGGTTACAAAAGTGACCCCCTTTCCCACCCACACCCCTAGACCCCCGTCCCGGTAGTGTGTTATTTATGCCCCCTTTTTACGGAACAACTGTTCCCCTACTCGCAAACACACGACGCACTAGTTTCGAACGTTACAACCTGTCCACACGGCCTGACAAACAAAAATGTTTACCAAGTTTCTAAACTTTGATCATACCCGAAATATGGAAACAAGAAACGATCGAAATTTTTTTTTTGCAACCAAACAATAAGAAACTACAAGAAACTTAAAAACAAAAGGAAAAGTTTCCAAAAAGCCATAAACACAATGTTTCTATGTGTTGCTTTCGGTGGGAACGGCTTTAAACTTATGCCCCTTTTTGGCCTACTAAATTACCCCACTTTAGGCATTTGTATAAAAAAGGGTTTTTACCAAACAGATTTTTATACTTTTTGAAACGATTCCGAAAGGAATTAATTGTAGAAAAAATAGGGGAAAAAGTAAAAAAAAAATTTTATTAAATTTTATAAATTTTAAAATTATTTTTTTTAAATTTTTAAAATATATATAATATAATATATATATATATAAAATATTTTAAATTTAAAATTTTTAATAAAAAAATTTTTAAATTATTAAAAAATATAAAATTTTAATAATATAATTTTAATTTAATAAAAAAAATTATTTATTTTTTTTAATTTTTTTGATTTCCCCGATAAATTTATGGTTTTAAAAATTTCCGGTTTTTTTAAAATTTTGGCAATTTTAAAAAACAGGTTACTAAGCAATTTCCAATTTGATTTAAAGGGTTATAATTTTTTTTTTTTATAAAACAAACCCCCGAAACAAAATTTTTGAAATTTTCCCCCCCCCCAAAAAAATTTTAATTTTCACCCCCAAAACCCCCAAAAAAGGGGTTTTTTTTGTTTTAAAAATAAAAAATTGAAAGGGGCCAAAAAAAACACAACATTTAAAAAGTTTTTTCCTTAAGCTTTTTTCCTTTTAAACAAAAATTTTTTTTTGTTTAAAACCCCAAACAAAAACCTTTTCAAAAAATAAATTGTAAATCAAGAACGAAAAAAAATTTAAAAATTTTAAAAAAAGCATATAGATTTTTATAAAAAAAAAAAATTTTTTTTTTGGTTGGAAAAAATTTTTTTTTTTTTTTAATAAATTTTTTTTTTAAATTTTTAAAATTTAAATATTATATATAATTATTTTTTTAATTTTTTTTTTTTATTTTTTTTTTATATTTAAATTTTTTTTTTTTAAAAATTTTTTTTTTTTAAAAAATTTTATGTTTTTTTTTGTTTTTCTTTTTTTTTTTCAAAAAAAATTTGTTTTTTTTGGGGAGGGTTTTGGGCTTTTCTTTTTTCCACCCCAAATTTGGGTTTTTAAAAAATCCCTCAATAAAATTTTTTGTTTTTTTTCCCCCAATTTAAATTTTTTCTTTAAAAAAATTTTCTTAAAAACCAAAAAAATTGAAAAAAAAAAAAGCCATATTATATATGAAATTCCTTGCAAGGGCTGTGATAACTTTAAAAGGACAAACAAAATTTTTAAAAAAAAAGACTAAAAAGTCATAAATACGACAAACGAAAAAAAACTGCTTAACAAACCACCCACCAAAAAAAAAAATTTTTTATTTTGAAAATAAAAAATTTTTAAAACAGAAACAAATACAAAAAAAAGAGAATTCTTAGAAATGGTTTTTATTCAAAAAAAAAAAAGCAATAAACAAAAGGGAAAAAAGAATTTAAATTTATTTTGCAATTCAAAAAAAAAAAAAAAGTTTCACAAAAGAAATCAAATAAAAATTTTTAGATATAAAATTAAAAAAAAAACCATTTATTAAAAAAAATTTAAAAAAAATTTTTTAAATTTTTACAATCCCAAGATGACCACACACAAAAATAAAACAAATTTTTTAATATTTTTATCTAAAAAAAAGAACTCCCCGAACTGTTTTTTTTTTAAAATATTTTTTATTTTTTAATTCTTGATATTAAACACATATTTATTTTTTTTTGGAAAATTTTTAAGATGGTGTTTAGTAGTTCCAAAAACCAACCAAAAAAAAATAAAATTTAAAAAAAAAAAAATAAATATTTGAAACGAAAAACCTTTTTTTATTGTAAAAATATAACTTTTTTAAAGGGAATGTTTGTTTGTTTTTTGTTTTAAAAATGTGCATTACACAACAACAAAATGAGTGTTTTTTGAAGAACCCCCTTATTTTTAAGGTAAAATTAAATGTTAATATATTGTATAGGTAAAATTTCAATAAAAAAAATTTTTGTTTTGGGCAGATTGATTTGTTTTATAAAAAATACATATTATATACCCGGATGAAGGCCCTTCCAAGCCGAAACGTCGTAATTGACAAAATTTAATTGAATTGAAATATAATTTATTTTATTATTATTATTATTATTATTATTATTATATTATTATATTATTATAATATTATTATTATTATAATATTATTATTATTTTTTTATATATAATATATATATATATATATATATAATATATATAATTTTAATTTATTTTTTTTTTTTTAATTATATTAATATTAAAAATTAAAATAATTTTTTAAAATATAAAAATAAAAATTAATATTTATTTAAATTAATTTTTTAATTATATAAAAATTTTTTATTAAATTTTTAATTATTAATTTATTTTTATTTAAAAATTAAATGAGATTGGGGCCAGGATAAGCCTGCAAGGAAAAAAAATGTCGCGCGTACAATCTTGAAGCAACGTTTTTAGAAACGACACTTTCCCCTAAAAAGAACAAACCAGTTTTTATTGTTTTTTGATTGTGCCTTTTTTTTAATTTAACAATGATTTAAAAAAAATAGACTGACTCACTTAATAAACAAACAAAAAAAAAGCAAAAAAAGAAATAAACCTATCTATTTTTGTTCAGGGCCCGGGATTGCCACACTTTTTTAAATTTAAAATTTTTGTAGTTTTTTTTATTTTTTGGTTTTAAAAAAAAGTTTTTAAAAAAAAATTTTCTTATTTTGACGGGGTTTTATACACAGTTAAAAAAAAAAACGTCAAAATTGGGAAACACCCCCTATATATATATATATATATATTTTATAAAATATATAAAATTTTTATATATAAAAATATATATATTTTTATATATATATTTTTTATATATTAAAATTTTTATATATTTTAAAATATATATATATTTTATATATATATATATATATAATATATGTATATATATATATATATTTTTATATTTTATATATATATATATATATATATATATATATATATAATATATATAATTTAAAAAAAAAACAAATAAAAAAAAAAAAATTTTAAAGGGCCTTCCCTGTCGGCCCAAAGACCTGTTTTTCAGCCAGCAGCGCAGGGGCCGCCGTGGAAATTTTGGGCGGAGTATGTTGGGGGTTTGGGGCTGTAATAGGTTCAAAATTTTAACAGGACAGGTCGGAACAGGACATCGAAAAACTCTTCCGTCACCAAAATCTAGCCCCGAGACTCCTAATCAGGGCCGTATTTAGGGGGCGAAAAGGGGGGACCGCCAAGGGGCAGCCACCCGGGAGGCGCAAAACGGCCATGAAACGGCAAAAAAACGGGGAAAAGGGGAATTTTTTAGAAAAAAATTATATATTTTTTTTTTTTTTAAATTTTAAAAAGTCAATATATCAAAAAATATAAAAAATACACGAAATTTTATATGACATAAAATAGGTATTTTTTTTCAGACCTTTAAATTTAAGTAATATAACTTTTTTTCCTAAATGCAATATTTTTTTTGAATTAAATTAAAAAACCGAATTTTCAGGATTTTTTTGGGGTTTTTAAGGGTTTTTTTTGCAAAATTTTAATGAAGGGGCATTTAAAAAAAAAAAAAAATTTATAAAAAAAAAAAAAAAAAAAACATTTTTATAAATTGATATAAGACAATTTTTAAAAATTTTTTTCTTTTTAAAACATTTTTTTTTTCCTTATAGTTTATAAATGGAGTTCAAACATTTCGTGGAGCAGGTTTTTGGGCCCGGGAATAGTACCTCGTTTCTTTTTTTGGGGTTTTTTTGATTTTTTGCTGTTGGGCCCCAGATTGGTGTTCAGCGAAAAAAAAAAAAAAAAAAAACACCAGAAAACTTAGTACGACACCCAGCACACAACCCCTTTTTTGGGGAAACCTGTTTTATTTTTTTAAAATATTGGGCTTAAAAAAAGTATGAAATTTTAACCAAAAAAATAATTCATCCCGATACCCACAAAGAATGTAAGTCCTTCATTTTTTTTTAAAATTTGCCGGATAAATTGGGATTTTAAAAAAAGGAGGCACACTAGTTCTTGTTAATACCAATAGCTTAGAAAAAAATTAAAATCTTTTAACATTTTTGAACTATTTATAATTGTTATGTTAAGAAAAAATTTAAAACAGTAGGATAAGAAAAACCCAAAACTAAAGCATAGAGTAACGACTCACTGATCTAACTCATACAGAAACGAAATTCTTTGGGTCAAAAACTTTAAATATGCAACTTTGCCCTTTAATTTTTGTAAAAATTTCCGGGGGAAAACCTCCGGACCCCCCAAAAGCCCCGGGTGTGGGAAAGGGGGGGGAAATTTAAAACCCCCCCAAGGGGGCCGACATCCAGATACGGGGCCCCGCTCCTAATGTAACCGTTTCCGCAGAACCTTTGGGCTAATTTTAGACCCCAGTACCGAAATTTTTTGAATAGGGAAATTGCCCCCACCTTTTTTTTAAATGTTTTTGATGGGATATCAATAACTCTAAACTATTTAAAAATATAATTAAGTATAACAATTTTTGTGTAATGTTATGTATGTAAAAAATAAAGATATAAAAAATTATGCTTAATGATGTTTAGGATATCATGTAAAAGTAAGTATAATAAAAACTTATTTAATTTTACTAGTATATAAAGGGATCCTTGACGGCCGCTAAACAGTACAATCAACAACTCTTTATAATTTAATAAAAGATTTACTAATTACCTAAGCCTGCGATAAATGTGTATGTAAATAATAAATATGTAAAAAAATAAGCCTAAAGAAATTTTGGGAAATATAGGGTGTCCGAGAAAATGTGAGAAATCTCCCGGATATAAAAAAACACGTGAAAAGAATACCACAAGTTCTTATAAACCAAGGACGGATTCAGAAAATCCTTTCGGTGGGGCGGTCTTAGACAGGATAACCGGGGAGTTTGGGAGGTACCCCCAACGTAGAGGGGGTCCGAGGGTCCGGGGGTCCGGCGATCTTCCGTCTAGGTTAGCCATCCATCTGACTCCAATTGTTAGTTGCAAATTACGCTAGGCCTACGTATTATAGCGACCAAATAATTTTTTTACAAAGAACTAATGCCTAACCTAATGCAATAGGCAACATAAAAAGGTTTGGTAATTTTTTAGTTATCGGGCCCATCGCCGATTTTATTGAAATTTATTATAGGTTTTTTAATATATTTAATAGAAAAATTATAAAATTCCATAAAAAGCATTTAACCCAAGTATTATTGATATTGATAAGGGTGCATAAGGACTCCTGTAGATATATTGCAAGGTGTTTTTATTTAGAAGTTAGATATTAATACAAGTAAGGAAAAGGGGCATTTTCCTAAATTTGGATTTGTTGATGAGGTATATATTAAATAGGTAATTGACAACATCCTCTTTTTTAAACACAAACAAAAGAAATGCAGTTAAAGCAAAACCATTTTTACACAATTAAAATTTTTTGTTTTGTTGACAAAATCCCTGTAAAATAAAAAAGGATTCCCCCCCCCAAAAAATTCAGTTTGGCTTTTAAAGATTCACGAAGGAGGAATTTTAGGAAAGTTTGTGTATTTTTAAGGTTAGGTTCAAATAGGGTGTTATAACTTAAAAACTAGAAGCATCCGACAAAATTTGATTCAGATTCATGATCAGCGTCCCAAAAAACCCCTGTATACTAAATTTTAATAAAATAAGTAAATAATTACCAAAGTTTTTAATAAATAACTAAATACCATTTTTAAATCGTTTTTTTTTTTTTTATTTTTGTATAACGGGGGGGAGGGCGATCGCCCCATTCGCCTCTCTCTGAATCCGCCCTTGCTATAAACTTTTTTTCGTATAGGTCCCCTCTTCGGAGATTCTGGCTCCTAAAGAGCTCCAATGGATTCAAGTTTATTAGATTTAGTAAATCACCAGATATATTCCAATTTTACTTTAATTAGACATACTACCAAGTAAGACACTTCAAATTATTAATTAAGAAAGTGTTGAATTACTCACAGCTGCAGGGACGGACTAGCTGTAAAACTTGTGACCCCCCTTTTTTACGCCCTGTATTGATAAGAACTTTGATCAACGTTTGTTACAAACCTTTAACTATTGAATAAAAATTAAGTAGTCTTCATTCATCTCGCTAATTCTAACCGTTGTCAACAAAAATGTTGCATTCTAAGTCCCCTAAGCATAGTTTAAAGAATATACAATAGTTTGTATATTCTTTAAACTATGCCCTAAGTTCTGTCTGGTTAAATATGAAAGAGAGGAATTTTCTCCTGTCACTGTGATCTTGATACACTAGCGAGCACGACGAATTGAGAAAATTCCACTTTTTCATATTCATATTCATGGTTCAATAATTTTGTCAAAAAACTTGGTTTCATTGAAGCACTTTTGGAGGTAATATCTCCGAAGAGGAAGCCTATACCTATATCCAGGAGATTTCGCACTTTTTCCCGACACCTTGTATAATGGGCCACTGCACGGCCGCTAAACAGTATATTAAATTTTATAATTTAATCGTACATAAAAAATATTTAATAATTACCTAAGCCGGCGATAAAAATAGTTTACAGGCACAAAAATTAAATAACAATAACGGCATATTATCTATTATTTTGCAGTAACACCAATAATGCCGTGTAATTAATTCACTGATGTGAAACAACTAAATCTTATCTGTAGAGTACGATTTGTAGATAAAACTGATACTGTCGATGTACTTAAATAGTTAACGAGGAAAACAAAGATGGAGATAAGACACAATATTTGTTTAATGTGTTTATATGCATTTGGGTGCAAATGTAAATATTGTCATGACTGTCATGTCTATTATTATTACATTTTACCATAGCAACAAAAGGATTTTTTTAACTCCACGTATCTATAATTAGTCCAGAAAACGAAGCTGAAAAAAGTGCAAAACCTGGCCATTTTTTCAAAACGCATAGATTTGCATGAAAATTTGGGATTAAGCTTAGCTTACCCTCCTTTTCAAAATCTATATTATGCCTATGGGCGCTCTTTATTTTTTAGGGGTGGAAGCTACCCTTTATTGCTAAAACCTATAAAACTATACATTAAAGCTTAAGTTGAGTAAAATTTGACTCAAATAAGTTAAAAAAGTAGTATTTTGTTTCTTTGAAACATAACTTAAAATATTTCAGCCCTTAAAAATTAACCCCTATTATGATTAAAATAATTTTTTTGCCCTAAAAAATTAACATATTATCAATTATCACAGTGTTTTACATGAAAATTTGCGGATTAAGCTTCCCTTACCCTCCTCTTTAAAATCTTCATTATGCTCAAAGTAGCTTTTTATTTTTTAGAGGTGAAAACTATCCCTTATTGCAAAAACCTTCAAAACTTTCATATTGAAGCTTATGTCACATAAAATTAGGAACATATAAATTAAAAAATAAGTATTTAATTATTTGAAACATTATTTAATATATTTCAACCCTTGAAAATTAGACCTTTATGATTTAATAAAAAAAATGTTTACCCCACAAAAATTAACATATTGTCACAGAGTTGTAATTGAAAAATGTGACTGCTCAAAATTATTACTAATATAATTTTGTAATTTTTATTTCAATGCAAAAAATAGTATAAAACCGCGGATTTAAAAAAAAATGCATTGAATTGCTTTTAGAATGCTCCAAAATTGGTTTTTTAAGCATAACTCCTTCAGTTTTTGCAAAAAAAGTTCTTTAAAAAACCATTTTGTTGATTTTTGAAGAGATATAATCCTCTATATTAAAACTGTTTAAAACCCTTACTTTTTTAAAGGAGTGAGTTTAAAGGGCTGAAACAAGGTAGTGCTCGTCTATACACACGCGTTTTAAACGTTTATATCTCACTTAATTTTTGTCATACAGTAAATTGGAAAAAAGCAAAATATTTATAATTCAAAAAGCTACAAATTGATACCCTAGTAATTTTTTCGTATCTCCCTTAGTTTTCGAGTTATTTTCAAAAAAGGTATTTTTTATTTTAGAATGTATTTATGATACATAGATAAAGAAAATTGAAAAAGGACACGACTCATTTTAATTAGGGACCTTATTAGGGTTTGTTTTCGAAGATTTTTGCACCGAAAAAATTTTGGTCTAACCTTCTTTTATCATATCTCAACTTTTATGATACATACCTTTTTTTAAAAAAAGAAAGGTCTTTGCAAATGCTTTAAAAAAGTTATTATTAGTTTTCCTCGAAAAATACGTAGATTTTTTTAGGCTACAATTTTGTTATTAACAGTTTTTTGATAAAATGCATACTTATCGAGCTATTTGCAAAAAATCAACAAAAAACGTTGATTTTATCGACGAAAAACTCCGACTTTCGATCGCGAATAACTCGAAATATATACATTTTACAAAAAAATTAATATATTTTTTTTTGTAAAATGCTTAGAAATCATTTTTCTATCGATTCCTGTGGTCAAAAATAAAAAAAATTCCACCCCGAGATTGTTTGGCAACCACCCCCAAGGTAATGGCGCCCTTTTTCGGCATGATATACTCAGAGAGATATTGCTTATAAACAATATCGAAAATCCAAACAATACCAAGATTTACAAAATTACAAAACCCTTAGAAACACTGTTTTAACTGCTGTAAGGCAGGACAAGCGATCTTATTTTAACAAATTTTGCAACACCAATAATTCTAAACATATATGGAAAGCATTAAAAGACTTTAATATTAAAAGAACTAACAATATTGGAGTTCCGGATAGTGTTGGCAGTGCTGAGGAAATTAATAATTTTTTTATCTCAGTTTTTAAACAGGAACAAAATGAGGAACTTATTGAATATTATAATAATAACTATTTTGGTACTTCAAAATTTAATTTTGCAATGTCGACTACAGAAGAAGTTACCAGGCTTATTAGAGATTTTAAAAGCAATGCATGTGGTCATGACAACATTTCGCCCGTAATGCTACAGTACTGCAGTCCATATATTGACCAGTATATAGTCCATATACTAAACTGTTGTATAGAGTTTGGATATTTTTCAGAACAGTGGAAAATCAGCACTATTTTACCTTATCCTAAAAAATCCAACGTTGAGTCCATCTCAGACTTAAGACCAATTAGTCTTTTACAGGCATTGGCTAAACTTTTTAAAAGGATACTCTATAATGAACTCTATGAATACGTTAATATAAACAACATTTTACCGGAACAACAATCGGGTTTTAGATGCGATCACAGCACAATCACAGCTTTAACTAGAGTTATTAATGACATTACAACTAACTCTGACCGTAAAGATGTTACTGCTTTGGTGTTGTTAGACTTTTCAAAAGCGTTTGACACAATAAGCCATGGCGTCTTGATATCCAAATTGAGATATTATGGTCTTTCTTATGAAACTGTGTCACTAATTACTTCTTACTTAACTCAAGGACAGCAAAGAGTTAAATTTAAAAATGAATATTCTCTTCTATCCCCTGTATTGTCAGGAGTCCCACAGGGTTCAGTCTTGGGACCATTATTGTTTTCAATCTACACTGCCTCAATATTGACTAGCATTTCACATTGTAGTGTACAAGCATTTGCAGACGATACACAGATTTACATTAACTTTAAACCTGAAAATCTTATAACTGCTGCTAGTAGCCTTAACCAGAACCTCGAACATATATCATCTAAATTTAAATGCATGGAAATGCCATCTCATGCTTTTTGGTAACAAACCTAATCTTAATAGAATAACCAATGACAACTTCAAAATTTATTTTGATAATATAGTCTTGAAACCTCAAAATTCATGTAAAACTTTGGGAATTACAATTGACAAAGATTTATAATTCTCGGAGCAGGTAAAATCTCTACTTCCTAGAGCATATATCGCCCTTAAATTACTATATTCCAGCAGACACTTTTTAACCATTAAAATGAAAAAAACATTATGTGATACTCTTGTTCTCTTCCTATTTAACTATGGAGCTGTGGTAAATGGGTCATACCTGAGCAGTGTGGAAAGAAATAGAATCCAGAAGGTTCAGAACTCATGTTGTCTTTTTATCTACGGTTTACGTAAATATGATCATGTTTCTGAATATATTGTTCGACTGGGTTGGCTAAATACGCAAAAACGTTTTAACTTATTTTTTCTTTGCTTTGTAAAGCGTATTATTACAACAAAAAATCCGCCATATTTGTATAATACATTTTCCTATCGTTCAAATCATCATCAACGCAATATTAGATCAAAAAATGATTTCCATATTCCAAAACATCGTACCACCTTATTCAAAAAATAATTTTCTTATTACTCGGTTAAAGAGTACAATAGTATTCCTGATTCTGTCAAGAAACTTAATAATTTAAGGTTTAAAAGTAGTGTAAAGCAAATTTTAATGGGAAACTAGTTGTATGGTATCCGTAATTTATATCTTGGTTCTAAGTTAAATAGTATAAATGTTTATAATAAATTGGGTAACTATTAATGATTTAATAATAATGTTATGTATGGTAAGGAAATTAAACTTATTGATAGGTTAGGTTATTGTAATAATTGTGTTGTTTATAACATTTAATTAATTACATTGTGTTGTCCTAAATATATATACTATTATTATTCTGCTTAAACATCAGTAGTAAAGAATAAGAATTATACTTTTAGGGTTAAGTGTAAGAATAGTAAACTCTTCACATAGGGTCTGCTAAACTTCGCCCTACCAATTCACTAATTATGTAATGTAAATTGTATAAAATTGGAAAATAAAGTCGATTATTATTATTATTATTATTATTATTATTATTATTATATAGATTTTGATCCTTGGACTATTCCCTACCTACTATCAAAATTTCAAGTCATTCTATGCATTTTGAAAAAATCTGTTCCAAGAAAAACCCCTGAAAAGAAAAATTATGCATTGCATTGGTTCAAAAAATCAGTAATCATAGTTACAAGAACCAAAACTGTATTATTAGGTTTTCGTTGAAATTACTCGTCTTGATATCTCTAAAACCTAGGACCACTTCGGTCCAGGTCCCGAGGTATAACGGACTGAGCCTGCTCAGTCCTATTAACTCCTATGAACTGGCAGATCGCCTGAAACAAAAAACCCCCAAAAAACCCAAAAATTTAAAATACTAATCTACGCTTCGATGGCAAGTCGGCCACCGTTGGCAAGATAAAATTGAAAGAAAAAAATAAAAATTTAAACTAAATTTTTAAGACAATTTTGGATTAAAAATTAAAACAAAATTCTGACAGCTTTTTAAAATTTATGACGTTTTGTCATAAATGACACATTATGTTGTTTGACTGGTATAGTTATGATTTTCAAAAAGACAAAAAATGTGAGGTGGTGAGGTAATTGATTTTAAGTTTACCTGAAATTATTTCAGCATCAAGCATTGTATCCATGTAATATTTAAATTAACAGATATTGATGCTACAGCTACACATTTATTTTTATTTAATAAGATTATTTCCTTCCTATTAATTTTGACCAATCGCTATCAAGAATTGGTATGTGAAATATAAATTTTAAGTGGAAAAATTACTTAACAAACTGTGAACTTAGCTGTAAGCAGTTTTTCCGGAAAAAAAATCAAAAAAATTTTATGCAAGTTTGACAAGTTGCCTCGTAAAAACAAACTTGATGGTTTCTATGCTGTGTTGCTATGTACCGTTACCAATAACAAAGATCCCAAACGATGCTTACGAATTTATTAATTTTTCAACTGAAACTCAAGATGAATCGGTTTGGAAATGTTTGCGAAAGTAAAATTAATGTGTCTGTTGAAAATAGTGTTTCACTAAATACTCAGAAAACTCACACATCGATCTGGAAGCAATTTATGAAATTTTGCCAAGCAAAAAATTACCAATTACTCCAGACAATAACTACAGGCGAGCTAAATTTAATCCTCAAAGACTGGGCATGGAACATGCGTAAAGCTAATGGGGAAGACTACAAAGAACTGTGTGTGAAAGTAATGTGGAATATCGTTGCCAAAAAACTGCAGTAAAAATATTTTGAAAAATTTAATATCGTGTTCGACCCATTCCACGACATTACCTTTAAGCCAGCTAGAGACGCTCGAAATGCGAAAAGGAGAAGTTTCCAGAAACATGAAGAAAAAAGGAAAACAAGTTCAACTTCTTTAAATATGGACGACTACTACAAGATGGTGTCCTTATGGGATGAGACAACCCCAACCGGGTTGCAGCGTAAATTTTACTTTATTGCAGCAGTTAAGTTTGCTTGGAGGGGCGGAGAAGCGGCTCGTTGCTTAACAGAACATTTTAAATAAGAAATTGATAATTATGGAATTAAAACAGATGAGATATTGCTTTTTAATTTTGCAACAAAATCTGTAAATATTTATTGTGACTTGGCAGAAAAAACGCTTATATCAAAACAAAATATTTGCGCATACTTTTTATCTTGGCGTAAAATCTGTTTTCACAATTTTTTAATGTCTTTTTTGCAATACCTTGTATAAATCACGTTTAGCCATTTTCTAAGCATCCAAAATTTGCTAGCTGTACTATTTTTGTAAAAAAAATCAAAAAATCAAAAACGATTTATAACCACTAAAATACCTTTTGCTTTTCCAAAAAAATTAAAAGTTACATACATCTACTTTAAAATCACACTACAAAATATATTTTGACATTTAAGTCAAATTATGTATCCCCTGTTTCAGGAAGGATCGAGTATAACACAGTCTTTAGCAAAACTGCACAAGGTGGTGCAAAAAATCTGTGCGATAGCAAGTGGCTTGTTCCTAATTCAAAAAACCCTGAGTTTTGTCCGGTACGTTTGAACAAATCCCTGTTAAACAAATGAACGTCTAAAATAACAACAAATAGATTGTTTTTGACACCAAATTCAGCATGGCAATCCAATCGTAGCACTGGATGGTTTAAAAATATTCCTGTTGGAAGAAATGAACTGTCAAAATGGACAAAAGACTGTTGTTACTAATATGGCAAAGGCGGTGTAGGCGAGCAGCAACTCATCAAAATCACAGGGCATTCCAAAGCTGCGTCTATCCAACCGTATCTACAAATGGACAGTCAACATGATTGATTCAAATAACATCACTGCCTTAAGAACCGTCCAAAATAAGGTACCATCTACAAGCTTCGAAGCTCCCTTGAAAAGACAGAAAATAGACACTTCTTCGAGCCAACACCATCAATCGTTTGACACTCCTCACAGCAACATAGAGAATAGTGCTACTACAAACATAATTAAAAACAATTTAACCGATATGGCCAACAATACTCCTGTAACCTACAATAATTGTAATTTTTATATTAATTGTAATTTAAAATGAGTTTGAAGTTAATAGCTCTCCTAGCTTGAAAGTTATATTGTTCTTATTAATTATTGTTCTTATTGTTTTAATAAAAAAAATGTTGTATTAAAATAAAATGTTTATTTAACTCAGGAAATAATCTTACCAAATATCCCTCGTCCATCTAATTTTTCCTGTGGAAAAAGTGGAAAAATCCTCGTCTTCGACTCGGATTTTTAAAGTCACTTTCGCTCATGCTATTTGTTAAAACAAATTACTTAGAAACTCGTTTTCCGAAATTTTCCGGAAAAATTAAATGCACTAGGGATATTACCCTCGACAAATGCACTTTCTTTTAATTTACGTTTTTTTGAACAAGTTTCCTTTGCTTAAATACTAGAAGCATTCCAGTTTATTATGTGGTTGTTATCAAATTCGTGTTGACAGATTTTTAATTTGGGGTTTCTGTGTTTTTAATGTATGTTTTATGTTCTTTTATGCGTTTGACTAATGGCCTGGAAGTTTCACCTATATAAAATTTATTACATTTATTATATTGTATGGCTTTGTTTTTGTTACTTGAGATCTAATAGTGTTTTGTGTTTTAAAGATAGTAGGATTGAGCAGGCCCATATTTATAAAAATGTATTGCATTGGCAACGATCCATATAGTTGTATATGGATCATTGACGAAACCTTCGGAATCGTTTTTCACACTTTTTGCCAAATTTATACAAAAAACACTTAATAAACCAGGGTCGACAATTTTTGAAATCAAAAAAATAATAGTAGGATAAAACCCATTGGAAAAGGAATAAAATATAACAAAAATGAAAGGAACAATAATTTACGGGCGATCTAAGTTCGGGAAGTGGAAGGGGGTGAGTTTTTGAGGGTAAAAAACGTTATATCTTGATTTCCGGCAAAGCTACAATTCCTATGAAAAAAAAATTAAATGGCAAAGTTGTAGGTTGTAAAAGATCTACAACTTTTGTATTTCTATTTTTTTCACATAACCTCAAAATTTATGTGAAAAATTCAAATAACGAAGTTTTTGGTTTTTTATTTTTCTCTTTTAGAATTTTTTTTACGAAATTTGGTGTAACCTACCTTTTAATGTCCCAAACATACTGTAATTTTTTTTATTTAAAATATTTATTTTTTCACCTTGTTTTGACTTAATATCGAAAAAGCACCCTAATTTTTAATCGAAAATTCTCACATAATTAAAATATCTGCTTTTTTAAAAAATTCTGTGGGCTTTTTGTTCGTTTAAATCTCTACTTTCCGATGGTGTAAAAAATATACATTACTATGGTAAATGTTCTCAGAAATTGCAATGAAACGAAAAAAACTCGAATCCGATTTTTTTTTAATCATTATTTATATTTGGTTGTTAATTATAGTAGTATATTTCGATTTGCAATTATTTATTTATCAATGTAACATAAAATCTTACGTTTTTTGAGTAATTAAAGTATAAGTTTTAATAAATTGCTCAAAATTGTACATAATGATTAAAAAAAACTCCTTTTCATTTTATAAGCTTTTATTTAACTTGCAATGTTTGTATGTTTGTAAATGTATGTTTATTAAGCAACTGAATTTTAAAGCAGTTATCTTCAACCGATTGAGATGAAATTTTGCGTTAAGTTTGAAATACGAAAAATAAAATGACGTCACTCTAAATTTAATATGGCGGACTCCCAAAGATGGTGGACTATATTTTAGCTGAATTTTAAAGCAGTTATCCTCAACCGATTGAGCTAAAATTTTGCATACACGTTTAGTTTGGATAACAATACATGGTAAGTTAAGTGTCATTCGACATCCAATATGGCGGACTAGTTATTTTTTATGCACTCCCATGATATGGGTATCAAATAAAAGGATTTGCTGAGTAGAATACGAAAAATAAAATGACGTTACTCTAAATCCAATATGGCGGTCTCCCAAAGATGGTGGGCTATGTTTTAGCTGAATTTTAAAGCAGTTATCCTCAACCGATTGAGCTCAAATTTTGCATACACGTTTAGTTTGGATGACAATACATGGTTAGTTAAGTGTCATTCGACATCCAATATGGCGGAACGTACAAGATGGCGGACTATTATTTTTTATGCACTCCCATGATATGGGTATTAAATAAAGGGTTTGCTGAGTAGAATACGAAAAATAAAATGACGTCACTCTAAATCCAATATGGTGGACTCCCAAAGATGGTGGACTATGTTTTAGCTGAATTTTAAAGCAGTTATCCTCAACCGATTGAGCTAAAATTTTGCATACACGTTTAGTTTGGATGACAATACATGGTTAGTTAAGTGTCATTCGACATCCAATATGGCGGAACGTACAAGATGGCGAACTAGTTATTTTTTTACACTCCCATGATATGGGTATCAAATAAAAGGGTTTGCTGACTAGAATACGAAAAATAAAATGACGTCACTCTAAATCCAATATGGCGGACTCCCAAAGATGGTGGACTATGTTTTAGCTGAATTTTAAAGCAGTAATCCTCAACCGATTGAGCTCAAATTTTGCATACACGTTTAGTTTAGATGACAATACATGGTTAGTTAAGTGTCATTCGACATCCAATATGGCGGAACGTACAAGATGGCGGACTAGTTATTTTTTATGCACTCCCCTGATATGGGTATCAAATAAAAGGGTTTGCTGAGTAGAATACAAAAAACAAAATGACGTCACTCTAAATACAATATGGCGGACTCCCAAAGATGGTGAACTATGTTTTAGCTGAATTTTAAAGCACTTATCCTCAACCGATTGAGCTAAAATTTTGCATACACGATTAATTTGGATGACAATACATGGTTAGTTGAGTGTCATTCGACATCCAATATGGCGGAACGTACAAGATGGCGGACTAGTTATATTTTTACACTCCCATGATATGGGTATTAAATAAAAGGGTTTGCTGAGTAGAATGCGAAAAATAAAATGACGTCACTCTAAATCCAAAAAGATGGTGAACTATGTTTTAGCTGAATTTTAAAGAAGTTATCCTCAACCGATTGAGCTAAAATTTTGAATACACGTTTAGTTTGGATGACAATACATGGTTAGTTAAGTGAAGTCATTCTACATCCAATATGGCGAAACGTACAAGATGGCAGACTAGTTATTTTTCATGCACTCCCATGATATGGGTATCAAATAAAAGGGTTTGCTGAGTAGAATACGAAAAATAATCTGACGTTTCTCTAAATCCAATATGGCGGACTTTCAAAGATGCTGGACTTTATGTACGCACCCCCATGATATGGATATCAAATAAAAAGGTTCAAGGAGAAAAAAACTTCAAAATGGCGGAAAACAAGATGGCCGCCATACCAATTTTAAAGGGTTAAAACTCGCAAAGTTTAGGAATAGTTTGGTGGTGAGCAGACTTAGAAACATGTCCTGCGATAACTAAAAAATAAATAAATTCATGGTAAAAAAAACATATTTAAAAACAATCTCTTATTTACACGTACTAAAAAGAAGAAAATAAACTTTAAATTAGATCAAACCCATCAATTACATATGATATAAAACCTTCTCGCAAGATTTACCTGTGTAGGTAACCAAAATGTTACTTGATCAGAGCCGTATCTAGGCGGTGGCGAAATGGGCGCCTGCCAAGGGCGCAGCTACCTGGGGGCGCAAAATTGGCCATGAAAAAAATATTTTTGCCATCAGTTCTCAGTACCGTAGTAATATTATTATTTTTTATTGACCAAATTAATCAAATATATTTGATTAATTTTGTCAACAGAACAATTTTATAACAAATTTTCAACTTAGGTACTTAATTTGATTATTTTTAATATATTATGACTGAAAAAACGTATGAAGTATTAATAAAATATTAATTTAACAAGATACATATAGCGAGAATGTAACTGAATTTTTTTTTAAATATTTAAGCTGCAGATAAATTGGTATTTTATAAATTGGGGGCAGCTCTAGTTCCAAAGTTATGTATTTTTTTGGTAGTTTTTGTGATAATCATTGCTTCATCCGTTTTATTCAAATACATAAAACAGACAGTAAATTTATTTTTTTAATTTATTTTGCAGCTAATATAGGTAGTCCAAACAGGTGGGAAAGGGCTGAAAATGGCCTCTCAAGGCCAGAAAAATAGGCTTTCCGCTATTATCTGCCAAAATATGCAAATTGAAGAATTTTTGTATGGGCAAAAAATGAAGTTTGCCTTGTAATCTACAAAAATGGTCCCTATAATTTTTTAGGAAAAATCGACGGTTTTCGAGATAACGAGACCCAAAAGTCCCCTCATTTTAGCTGATACTCTACCGCTAGAATGCCGCTATCTTTATGGATTCACTTATAAGCGGGCGGACGAATTGTTCCATTACTCGGGCAATAATGTCGTTTTTTAATCATTGAAAGTTCATCGGAATGGAAAAACCCGTACCCATTATTGCATATGAGTTTGGGTCTATTCTGATTTTTCTAGAATATTGAAAAAAGCGGTCAAAGTTTTTTTTTCACAATATTTTGAAAGTATCTCATTAATTTATTAATATTTTTTTAAAAAATGGTTTGTTATTAACATTTCTTTTTTATAATGAGACCTTAGCAAGTGTTCAATGATCCCAGAAAATTTCCTTCACCATCTTTCCTGCGTTTTGATAAAAATTGTTTTGCCCATCTGCATTTTTTTAGCAAGAAACTACTACTACCACATCTATCCAGTGTGGAATGTTATGAATTTTTCGACGGCCGTTTTTGCAAAAAATATTGGTGTTGCGAAAAAAATTATAAGAACCATTTTTGTAGATTTCGAGGTGATCTTCATTTTTTGTTAAAACAAAAATTTTCTAATTCGCATATTTAGGCAGATATTCGCGGGAAACTCATTTTTGGGACTTTGGGGGGCCATTTTCAGCGGGTTCCCACGTCGGAATTGTGATAAACTTTTTGTCGCTCGAAAGCATCCACGAAGACCTACTCGTAAAAATTGCGCCACAAATGAAAACTGTACAGATTTATTTACAGCTTTGGGTACTTTCAGGTCTTCAGTTACTGGACTTATATATTTTGAAATATTTTCTTCATGTTTCATAGCAAAGATTTCAAATTGTTTATGTAAATATAATCGAATATTTTGTTGCATATTATTTAATTTATTAAAGTATTAATGTTACGTTTTAGTTGGCCTGCTAAGCATAGTATTTTTTTAACTACTATTTTATTGTTGAGAAAATTTATTCTAAGTTTAATCATCCGCAAGAAGGATGTATAGTTAATTTATATCCCACTTCAGTCAGATACAAACAGTTGTTTTATGTAAATCATGTGTCTTTCAAATAGTAGGCTAATATTTCCATGTAAAGAAAATATGGAATTTGACACAAATTTCACCACAAAATTGGTATTTTAAAAAAACGAAATTCTCGGATCAAAAAAATTTAAGCCTACAACTTTGCACTTTAATTTGGAAAAATTTCTGGGGAAAAAACCCTGGACTTCCCGTTTTCGTTGGGGGGTATTCCATACTCCTCAAATCATCCGGTGTGTGGGGGGGCGCAAATTTTAAGCTCCGCCAAGGGCGCGGCCATACCTAGATACGGTCCTGAACTTGATCTTGACATAAGTAATTCTAAAAAACATATGTTTTTTTATGAATTAGGTAAATCTCTAGACAAGCTTTTATATCATTAAAATTGTGTAATAAAATAAATTGATAGGTTTGATTTAATTTAAAGTTTATTTTCTTCTCTTTAGTACACGTTAATAAAAGCTTGTTTTTAATAATGTTTCTTTACTTTTAATTTATTTCTCTTCGAGCCTTTTTCCACATACGAGAATTCTAGTCAAATTTTACTCAATGGCGGAATCAGAGAGGGGCGAATGGGGCGATCGCCCCCCGTAGCCAAAAAAAGGGGAAAAATAAAAAAAAACGAGTTAAAAATGGAAAAACGTAACTGTTGTCGCGGTACTTAGTTAATTATTAATTAAAAACTTTTTATGTTGCCTTTTGCATTTGGTTTGGCATTAGTTATTTGTAAAAAATAATGTGGTATCTATAATAGGCATAGATTTGCATGAAAATTTGGGATTTAGCTTAACTTACTCTCCTCTTCATAATATATATTATGCCGATGGGCGCTCTTTCTTTTCTAGGGGTAAAAACCACCCTTTATTGCTAAAACCTATAAAACTATACATTAAAGCTTAAGTTGAGTAAAATTTGACTCAAATAAGTTAAAAAAGTAGTTTTTTGTTTCTTTGAAACATTATTTGAAATATTTCATCCCTTAAAAATCAACCCCTAATATGATTTAATTTAAAAAAAAATAGTAACCTTAAAAAATTAACATATTATTACAGTGTTTGCATAAAAATTTGGGATTAAGCTTAACTTACCCGTCTCTTCAAAATCTTCAATATGCTAAAAGTAGCATTATGGGTACTACCTCTTATTGCAAAAACCTTCAGAAGGTCCATATTAAAGTTTAAGTCACATAAAATTAGGCTCAATATGTTAGAAAATAAGTATTTAATTCTTTGAAAAATTACTTAATATATTTCAACCCTTAAAAATCAACCCTTATTATGATTTAAAAAATAACAATTATTTACCCTAGAAAAATTAACATATTGTCAGAGTTCTAATTAAAAAATATAACTGCTCAAAAGTATTACTAATTTAATTTTGTAATTTTTTTAATCCTCAAAAATCCATACCTTACAACATTACAATGCAAAAAATAGTACAAAACCGTGGATTTTTAAAAAATGCATCGAGTTGCATAAAAAGTTGGAATTAAGTTCGACTAACCCTTAAAGTGTGCATTACGCCGATGAGCGCTTTTTTTATATTTTAGGGGGTGAAAACTACTCCTTATTACTAAAATCTACAAAACTTACTTTACTTTCATATTATAGCTTAAGAGTCCGTTCGCGCCGCGAAAATTGGATCCAATTTGGGGTTCGGGCAAATTTTAAACTAATACGGATAAGACTGAACCATTTCAGATGCTATATTTTTAACCTATGGATTTGTTTAAATCCTTGAGCCGATGTCCATCGAGAGATTTTCGCGCTATCCTTGAACGAAAGTTAAACAGTGTTGCCGGCAGGTCTTTACTATTAATATATACACAGCTCGTTTAGCCGCCCGCTTTCGCTACTTCGTGTTCCGAATAAGGTACAAGCGACAGGCATTGACAATGTCGCACATATTTTCGTACCTCGATTCGCTGGGGCAGGGGTTACCGACTTAATTTTATTCGCATTTACGGAAGCATTGATATCTCCGAACTGATTCAAAACGCCCCATTTAAATGAACCATCTATTCGTAGTAGTATTATCTTTGGTTCGGGTCATAATGTTTTTCTCAAGAACGGTATAAGTTATCGATAATTTTCAAAAACTATAGAAAAGCCAACACTTAAATCTAGGATTCTGCTGTAATAGTTTTTTAAATATGGATTTAGTTTTTAATATTTCCTTGAGTGAAAGTCACCTTAAAATCGGTTATGTTTATATACTATTTTCTCTTAACTCGAATCATATTTCAAAAATCCGCTACAGCAGAGGCATAGATTATTTCCTTACGTTTAAAATGGTGTATAATTTACCTAATTTAAGTGAAAAATAGTTACCAAAAAACGTTATCTCCTGTAGGCCTGCAATCGGAAACAACATCGCATCGATACACCGATAATTAAAAACAGCTAAAATATGTTTTATCCCCAGGAAGCATTATCATTGGATGAATCTCTTTTATTGTTTAGAGGAAGGCTTAGATTTCGCGTGTATATGAAAAACAAGAAGACAAGGTACGGGATAAAATTTTACGAGCTTTGCTCTAGTGATAGTTATATCCTTAACGTCGAAATGTACAAAGGAAAAACAAGTCGTGATGATGTCGGATCATCTAAAATAGATTCCTTAGTTCTACGCCTAATGAAACCTTATTTAAATAAAGGACACCACTTGTATATGGACAATTTCTATAATAGCGTCACTTTATCCAACAAGCTACTGGATCAAAAGACACATTCAACTGGAACGTTAAGAAGTAACAGGTCTGGTAATCCCAAAGAAGTAACTAAAGCAGAACTACAACGTGGTGATCATCTGGCGTCGTTCAAATGATATTTACGTCTCAAAGTGGAGAGACAAACGTGAAGTTTTAACCATTACAACTGCCTACGTCCCACATAGTGGGAAGAAGATTACAAAACCACTAAAAGTCGTACAATATAATAACCATATGTCTGGAATAGACAGATCAGATCAAATGATCAGTTATTATTCCTGCCCTAACAAGACTGTTAGATGGTATAAGAAAGTGATATTTCACTTTCTTGACATTGCTTTGTGGGATGCATTTTATATCTATAAATATAAGTTAGAAAAAAAAACCGTCATTTGCAAAATTAAGGGAAAGTGTGATTAGAGAACTACTGGGAATAGGAGGAAAGGTGGACGGCAGCGAATTTCTAGCGGCAGTGCCTACGAAAACCAAGAAGAGGGCATCCAGGCGAGATGAAAAGAATCATCACAAACGAAAAGAAACAGCTTGGCAATGTAATAGCTGTGTTGGAAATCCTCCACTATGTGTCGGCACGTGCTTCGAGAACTGGCATAAATAGGCGTCGCTCAAAATTCACAGTTATGTCAAATTATTTTTAGTCTTTAGCTTTGGATTCTCCCTATAATATAAGTTTTATCGTAAAAAAGTTTTGTAGTAAAAAAGACATTGTTGTAATAAAGTTTTGGTTGTAACTGAAGTGTTGATAAATTGGGCTTATCCTAAATAAAAACCTGCGGCATTTGCCGTCAGTGACAGTCTGGTTTTTGGTGTGACATGACGTCATATGACGCATAAGTTTTTTTGATTTAAGCAAAAATAGCAACACTTATTGAGTTATCTGATACAACTTTCGTTTCTCTAGCTTAAAAACTAACGAAGATATCAAGGTGTCTTTTTAAGGTCAAACCTGATTTTCTCGTGCCCGTTTCTGCAATACGCCCCCGACGTCATATCCGGCGGGTGTCCTTCAACGTGTTAATATCATGTAAAACTTGGCTCAAAAAAAATGAAAAATAAATGTTTATTCTTTGAAATATTAGTTGAAGTAATTCAACCCTTAAAAGTAACCCCCATTACGGATTAATGAAAAAATATATTTAATGGCAAAAATAGAAAAAATACGTACAATTACATTAAAAAATGTATTAAAATAAAGAAATATTTACAAAAAAATGTATTTGGGCTTTTAGAATGCTAATAAATTGGTTTTAAAGCATAACTTCTTCAGGTTTTGTGATAAAAAGTTCTTAAAAAAAAACATTGTGTTGTTTTTTTTTAATAGTTATAAGGTCATATATATTAAAACTCTTTAAAACCCTTACTTTTTTAAAGGGGTACGTCTAAAGGGCTAAAACAAGGTAGTGCTCGTCTATACACACGCGTTTTAAACGTTCTCACTTTATTTTCGTCACACATAAATTAAAAAAAAGCAAAATGTTTGTAGTTTAAAGAGCTACAATTTGATACCTTAGTAATTTTTACGTATCTCCCTTAGGTTTCGAGTTATTTTAAAGAAAAGGTAATTTTTTATTAAAATTCTGAAATTAGATTTTCACTTGCAGCTGCATTTTTTCAAAATTAAGCAATTTAAATCAGTTAAAATTTAAGAATGTATTAATGATACATAAATAAAGAGAATTGAAAAAGGGCTACGACTAATTTTAATTAGGGGGTTGTTTTTGAAGATTTTTGCAATTATTATTAGTTTTCCTCGAAAAATACGTAGATTTTGCGTTATTTGCCTTTGAAACTCTGAAATTTTGTGTTTGATAAATAACAGCTAACATTTAACAAACCAAAACTTTGGTTTGTAGTGGTCCCCCAGCAATTACAAAAAAAAATTATTCGTTTTTTTATTAGCTACAGTTTTTTTGGATAAAATGCATACTTATCGAGTTATTTGCAAAAAAAACCATTAAAAACGTTGATTTTATCGACGAAAAACTTTAACTTTCGAGCTCGAATAACTCGAAAAGTTTGCATTTTACAACAAAAAATGCATCAAACATTTTTTGCTTAGAAATAATTTTTCTATCGATTCCTGTGGTCAAAATATTTTTAAAAAATTCCACCTTTGAGATTTTTTGGCAACCACCCCCAAGGTAAAGGCGCCCCTCGACATGATATAGATTTTGATCCTTGGACTATTCCCTACTTACTGTCAAAATCACGCAAGCCATTCTTTGCATTTTGAAAAAATTGCTAGGCAAAATGGTCCGTTTCCTGGGCTATACTGTAATTTGCAATTTAAAAGTGGAGCCAGACGGGTGGCTAACCCGGACCTCCGGACCTCGGACCTTTTCTACGTTGAGGGGTATTCCAATACAAATGCCCCTCAAACCCCCGGTTGCGGTCTGCCTAAGACCACTCCCCCCCCGTAAGGATTTTCGGAATCCGCCCTTGATTTTAATAACCAATCAGATGCTTGCATTTTGCAAGTAACTAGCTATAAAAACAACATATTTTTTTCGGAAATTACTCTACCTATCTCTAAGATTATTAAGTGGAAATCTTCCAAAGGTGATTAAATACAAGAAACTTGTCACACCACAACCAACTTCGTGTTATTATTAGATACGCGTAAAATTATCAGTTATTTTGTATGCGTTAGTAATTAATTCTTTTAATACTTGTTTCTGTAGTATAAAATTATAAAACGTGTAAAGAATTATATTTTGTTTAGATAAATAATTAAACCTTGTCTTACTAAAGCACAGGAAAAATTAAAAAATGCATTATAAACTGCTTATGATTTACCAAAATATATTGTCTACTATTTTTTAGAACCCAAGATGTGAACTCTCCAGTGTCGACTTAAAAATGTGGCAATCGATAAATGACGCAAATGAGTCTTAATTATCCGTTTTTTTTTTCATATTCTTGAGTGTTATGCTAATCTCGAATTTAAAATGTTGTTGAATGTCAAAACTTGGCAACAGTGGAAATGTGGATTATTGAACGGTAAAAAGTTCTTAAAAAAGCAAATAGTAAAAAAAATGAACAAACTGTTATAAAATAAAGACTACAATATTGTAGTGGAGCTCAGAAAGATGAACTAGTAAAATTGGTTAAAATCGATAAAAATCTCTTGAGGGAAAACCTTTCTTTAGATATTCTTTATCATATTCATTATTTATTTGCAAAAAATCTGAAATGCTTTATATTTTTTCGTAAAATTATTAAATAGCTTTATATTTTTAATTTCGGATGTATTAAGAGTATGACATTTTAAAATTCAAAAATTAAAAATTGACAAATGGGACACCTATTTGATTTATTTAATACAGTAAAACTTGTGTTACCGGACACCCTTTTATATCGACCACCCATGTTATCGGCCACTTTCAAGCTAGCAGAAATCTGCTTTATAGGAAATCCCGTATATAAAACCCCTTAGATAATGGACACCCTTATAAAACAGCCACGGCCAGACAAATCTCAATTTTTATAACCTATTTCAGGTAAATCAACCTTTTTATATTGGCTAATTTGTATTTAATTATTTTATGATTGTATTCTGCAAATTTTAAAGGTGAAAATACCCAACAATAATATTTATGTCCAGGTTCAAATAGCATTAGTGGCCTGAGGGATTATCTTCACATTATATTTTTAGTTGTGTCTTAAATCGAAAAGAATAAAGTTATCGTGTTCGGAATCGAAAAGTGTTTAATCAAGACCCCAAAACAAAATCGTTTGTCAATGAACAAAAAAATTGATGATATCGCTAAAAGTAAAAAGTACGCATTGGGTTCGATTGTAAATAATGATATTATCAGGAAAAAAGCTAAACTAAATCGAATGTTTGAAAAAGGTGTTAATTTAGAACCAAAGAGAAAATTTCAGAAGTTGGGAGGATTGGCAGTAGATCAATTCTTCTACAATTGGTTCTGCAAAGCAAAAGGTAAAAATGTCCCAATATCTGGACCCTTAATTAAACAAAAAGCACTTGAGGCAGCAAGCAATTTAAAAGTGAAACATTTTGTAGTCTCAAATGGTAAAACAACTGTTACCTGGGAAAACTGCCACCCTTCTATAAAGGCAAGTTATTCTTAATTTTATGGTGGCTGATATAGACAAGTTTTACTGTACCATCACCTTCTGAGTTAATTCTCGCGCATTTTCTCAATTTTCTTGATTAAAATATAGAACATGCTTTCTATTTTTGATAATTTTTAACAAATTAAATTTCGTCTAAAACTTCTAATGCACTGTCTAAAAATTCTTTAATAATTTTGTGGACTTTTTAAAAGTAAAAATATTTTTTGGTGGTGTTTTTTGTAAAAAATATCGACTAAAGAAACGTAAAAGTAATTTTTTCCTAAAAATAATAAATGTTTTACCATAAAATCTTCCACTTTTGGTGTAAATAATTTAAAGAAGAAGGAGGTATAGTCTGTCTCAAAGTATACAGTGTTAGCTCTTGCCTTCATTTATGGATTATACCTGCCGACAGCAATAAAACTGCGGATCGGTAGGTATTAAAGGACAGAACATTAGGGACGGACTTTAATAATATAAAGATTTATAATTTATTGTTTATTTAGGTAAGTATAATCTTAAAATTACATTAATAAATTAAATATATTCAAAGTTTTAATAAATTTATAACTGCATAATCTATACATAGTTACATTTTTAATCTAAATATCTAAATCCAATTCTGTTTCACTATCAGAGTCATCATTGAGATTAATTACAATAGGCTTTATGTTGTTTTGGATAGAAATGTAAGAGTCCTCAATTTTTATAATGTTTGTTATCAAATCAAACACTGGGACTTAAAGTAGGTGTAACATTTTCTGCTCTGATCTTTGATTTAACTTGGTTCCACAAATGCTCTATGGGGTTAAACATACAGTGATACGGAGGAAGCCGTACGACAGTATGCCCAGCCTGTTCAGCCAAATTATCACATACATATTGTTTTTTTATTGCATATGAATTTAGGACTTCCAAAAGATGCGTTTTTTTTGTAACTGAATTCAAAATAAATATTCCTGGATTTCAGTTTTTGAACTTGATGAAGCTGGTGCTTTGTGTAGCAGACGGCTGTGGTAGCTTGCGTTATCCATGACAATAACACTGTTGTTTGGAATATTTTTTAAAAGATAATTTTGAAACCAGTCAAAAGTCAAAAGGTTCTGCACTTGTATCCTCATGATAATCCAAGCTAGAATTCTTAATATTCTTTGCAGACAACAGCAAGCAGTTTGGGACTAATCAGTCTTCTGAACCAGCGTGTATTATGGTAATGCGTTTTCCTTTATTTGAAGGTGCTTTCGTCTGACAGTTTTGACTGGAATCAACCCATCCTTTGGATACTGTGTTGTGTGTATCGAAACATGTTTCATCAAGGTTAATTATGGATCTGTTTTCTAACCCATATCTTTTAATTTCTTGAAGGTAATTAAATCTCCAAGTGCGTAATCTGTGCGATTCCATTACTACTTGTCTTTTGTTTATTTTGCGGTATTTAAATCCCACTTTACAAACAACCCTATGGAGGGTGGCACGGCTAATATTTATATTGGTTTCGTCTTCGTCTAGCTTCTTTTTTAGTTTATCCAAGGTAGGAATAATTCCGCTTTCATAAAGACAATATATTTTCCTTCTTATTAGGTCCTGATCACTATTGTCTATACGGTGAGATTGAAAATCACTACGTTTTTTTCTTTTGTTCAATTCTTTACTAATAATGATATCCCTTATCGATGATATTGGAGTTTTTGTAAGTAGACAGGTTTCTTTTAAAGCTTCTTGTTTTATTAGACCTCTACTGATAGTTTCATACACATTTTTCACAACCTGTTTTGCATCTAATGACAAATGATTTCGACGCGACATAGTTATATTCTCGTAAAACAACTTTTTCGAAACGCACAGTAAAAACGGTTATTCAACACTGCCACTAAAATATTAGCCAAAATATTTATAGACTTAATGGTTAATACTCAAGAAATACCTGGCCCACCCCTGCCCTTATGAACAAATGGGTTTACCCAATAACAATAGGTAATAATTCGTTAAAGGTTTATTGGGGTATGGTCCATCAAAAGCCATAACGATATACTTTGAGACAGACTATACAATTGGTGCGTTATAACTTAAAAATTAGGAATTTTCTACAAAATATGACTTAAGCTTCGTGATCAGTGTCCGAAAAAAACCCCGTTTGCAGAATTTCAGTAAAATCGGCCGTGGGCCGATAGGTAAAAATCTACTGTATTTCTTTTGCGAAAATTTTAGTTAGAACTATTAAACGTATGAAACACAAAATAATTATTGTGTAAAATCTGGGCATAATTATAGTAATGATTTTCAGAATAATTTTTGTAGGTGTACCACGGCTCTAAGTAAATTAACACATAGACTTAAAAAAAAACTGATGTTTTGGCAAACGTTAAAACATATGTTCTACTAATATAGGGCAAGTTTTTAATTGCATCGATGGATCCAGCGCATTAAGCGCTAATTCATTAAACCGTTTTTAAACTACCACTGGAGAGTCCGATTGATTCCATTAAAGCGTTTTTATAAAGTACTTGAGCAAAAAAATATAAATAAATACGGAAGAGAAACACAACAATCAGCTAAGCATTGACAGTTTCAGAACAAACAGCGAGCTTTTTTAAACATTTCGTTTTAATTTATTCCTCAGAACTTCTCATGACGTCATTTTACGTTCAGCGCGTAAGTTCAGCGTACTTTTTATCGATGGAATAAAGAACTTGCTCTTAATATAATGTTTTTATTTTCCAAACCATGATCGACATATGTTAAAAATGACAACAAGTTACTTTTTTTATAGACTTAATATTCTAAAAAAAATGTTTTAGTATATCACATTTTTTAAAAATTAATTTTAATACTAAATTAATGTTTTAGCGAGACTGCACATCTTGGATTTAAAATAAAAATCAGAAAAAAAAATATAATGCCAAAACGCCACTAAAGAAAAGGTGTGTATTTGTTAAAAATAGAAAATTACATCTGTAAAACAACTTTCGTTAAAAGTATCATCTGCTATTTTAAATAAAAAATAAAACTGTAATTTCATATTATCTGTGACATTCATCACTACCATTTCGACAGATTCAATGATATCTGTAAACAATGTTATCTATTAAAGATAACATCTGATAAAAATAAAACATACCATCTGTAAAATGACATAGGTCAAAATTAACATCTGTTATAAAAAAAATAAAACTGTAAAAGGACAGATTCGACATTAGCAGTTTGGCAGATTTAATATGTTTGATTAAGTTATATGTCAATAGGCGTTATATTTTGTTTTTTGACAGAAATACCGTTGTTGCAGTGTTATTTCTAAAAGAATTTCTGACTTTGACATTTAAAAACACACACATAACGCCGATCAGCTAAACACAAAAAATTCTAGAGGGATAAATTAAGTTGTACTCGTAACTTTTTGAATTTATTAAAGCTGTTTAAAAGATTCTTTTGTTTTTTTTTTTTTTTTTGATTTGTGGAACATAAAATTCCTAAACCTGAATTACACAAGTTTGTCAGATATGACATATAGAACTTGGTATTTATTATACAATTTTTTTTAGTATTAGTTATTTGTCATATGTATCATTATATTTTATTAATAACTATTATTATAAAAAAACCGATTATCATAGTCAAATACAACTTTTAACGGAAACAATTTATAATAATTACAGCATATAAAAAATGTATTAGTTCTTTTTATAAAAACCACTTAAAAGCTGCTTTTAGGTTTGTTTTCTGAAATGTACCGGTTAAACTTGTAGTTATATACGTCGACATGTTGTATTTTAAAAACAAAAACGTGGGGAAAAGAAAAATCTTTGTATTTTATACTGAATATGTTATTGCGACATTAGGCTGGATATAGTGCTCGACCGACGCACAGTGGGACGAACCCAAATTACTCTACAGCTCATATAGTTAAACCGTTTAAGCTCATTTCGTTAAATGCTCGTCTTGAATTTGCTTATCGATTTTTCTTTTTAAGTTTTTGATTTGGGTTTTTGGCTGTTTGTTAAAGTAAGAAAAATGAGCTCCCCCCTTTTCACATTCTTTTGGGGCTTATCAAGAGGATGATTTTGAGTAAAAAAATATATGCCAAAACCTAATCTGTATGATCCATTTTGCGCCGAAAATTCTTCTTTTTTTCATAAAAATCAAGGTTTAAAGACAAATTTTCGGAAAATAAAAGCTTTATTAAGGAAAGTGTATGATCAACTAACGTGCAAAGCTAAAGTATAGATAGTCTAGTAAATGCATTAAAATATTGAAAAGAACCAAAAACAATGTATTAGCAGGTCTGTCCCTTCTGGCATCAATGGCAGATCGCAACTTCTTGGCGTCGAATAAATAGGGTTTTATATCCTTTCCTGGGGAATTGCCTAATATTCTTCTGCCAGTACCAACCTTAACTCTACCAAATTTCCTGACGGCCTAGGACGCCGGCTAATGACATTTTTTTATTTGTCACATAAATTCTTAAACTAGTTTTCAATAAAACGCGCAAATGGAACCACCACATCTTGGAGAAGTTTTCAATGTAACAATGGGCGATTAGCAGGGCCATTCTAACCCTATGGGCTGTTTGGGCTACAGCCCAGGGGCGCCATAACTTAAGGGGCGCCATGAACGTAAAGATGAGGAATATTTAAATATGCTTAAATCTACATATCTGAATTAATAAATTCGTGAAAGGATGAATGCACACCCCGAATAAAACCGCGAAGTAAGGTAGCGTTCTTAGCTCGCGCTCGCACTTTTCATGCATATTAGAGATAAGCTTAACGACGATTTTTAAGTCACCGGTATATCGGTGACGGTGACTTATAAGTCATACCAATATTTTTATTTCATTTATTTATTTCCAAAAACATAATATAGAGGAAGAAGAGGAAAAAAGCGGAACAAAAAACAAACAAATTAACCAAACAAATAAAAGGTGGCAAAAATAAACATAAAAATAATTGACTAAAAATATAACAAAAAATATCAAAAAAACGGATATTTTAAGTGCTTGTTAAAAAGTTAAATGTTTTTATTTGAATTTAAAAATATAAGTAGTGATGAGCGAGACCGGTCTTGGTCTTGGTTTTGCTGCAAGACCAAGACCGAGACCAAGACCAAGACCAAGGCCGCCTTTTGCAAGACCAAGACCAAGACCGGGGTATGCAAGACCAAGACCGAGGAGTGCAAGACTACGCAAGACCAAGACCGACCTGCAAGACTCTTGCACTTCTGCAACTTTTTTTTAGATATATTAATATTTAATTTTTATATTTAATATACAAAGGTATTTCGTGCAGAAATGACAAATAATGTGGCTGCAACTGCCAAAATAGCCGATTATTTAATAAGTAACAAGTTTTTTTAATAAATTAATAATTAAATGGATCACTTTGTTATTTTATACAGTTCTTTAACAACGATTATGAGTGAATTCAATAACATTTTTCAAAAATAATAGGATTGTGGCTCAATGGTCAGACAAATAAGGGAGTGGCAATGGATTCTTCGGAAAATTCTGGAATAGCAAAAAATTCACATTTTACGCCCTTTTTTTCAATAATTTTTTCATGTTCAGTTTTTCACCATAATAAACGGGTTTCAAAGATATCGAGGTTTGTCACAATATTGAGCCACCTTGTATATGCAGTATTTGTACAAACTTTGTACGGCAAATGTTTGACTAATTTAAAGATAAAAAGTACATATGAACTGAAAAGATTTCTGAACAACTTTTTTTGAATCAGAAACCAATGTTTACATATTAGAATCATTTTTACGAAAATTTCACATCTGGTCGAAATTAAAAAAAATCTGCTCACACAGTACATAGTTTTGTATTTCTTTTAATTTTATATGTCTCTTGAAAGAAAATTTAAATAATCCTTATCACTAAAATGTTTCTATGTGCCACTAAATGTATAAAAACGGGTTGTGTCTCAATTCAACTAAAAATGGAGCATAAATAAATAAACCCCTAAATTTAAAATATGCTTTTCATTTATTAATTCAAAAGTATGTGTAACGTTAAAATTGGCATATTTTATAATTTTAATGCAGAAAATATAGTTTCCACCTTTATTTATTTTTAAGTATTGAAAAAATATATTTTATTCAATATTACTTAGTTTAAATTATTACTACCAACAAAAAGCACGACCAGCAAGACTCTTGCAGCATGACCAAGACCAAGACCGGGTGGTGCAAGACCAAGACCAAGACCAAGACCTTCCTTTGACTTGCAAGGCCAAGACCAAGACCAGGCTTGCAAGACCAAGACCAAGACCAAGACTAGCCCGGTCTTGGTCTTGCTTTGCTCATCACTAAATATAAGCATGCTTGCCTTCTTTGAATTTATTTTATTTCGACGTTCTGTTGCGTTTAAAAAAAGTCAACCACATTTGATAGAATCTAGAATTCTATAGAATCGGATTATTTAGAAATAATAGATGTAAATTTAATAATCAATAAATTTGCTCAAACTAAAGCGAAGAAGAAGTTTATCATTTAATAAACTAATTCAATTTATGATAATAATTATTATAATTAGTATAGTTATATGTGGATGTTTTAAAGTTAAAGGTTTTTATTTGAATTTAAAAATATAAGCATGCTTGCCTTCTTTGAATTTGTTCTATTTCGACCTTCTGTTGCGTTTGAAAAAAGGCGTCCATATTTGATAGAATCTAGAATTCTATAGAATCGGATTATTTAGAAAGAATAGATGTAAATTCAATATTCAATAAATTTGCTCAAACTAAAGCGAAGACGAAGTTTATCATTTAATAAATTAATTCAATTTATGATAATAATTATTATAATTAGTATGTTATATGTGAATGTTTTTTTTGTTAAAAATATTTTTTGTTGCAATATTTTTATTATTATAAATAATTTTTATTTTATTTTTGTTATGCATTATCTTGTAGTGCAAATAAAATTGAGTTTTTAAACATAAGGAAAAAATTAATATATTACTATTTCTTTTTTCTTATCATAAAACATTATTAGGGATTGCCATCACTATTCTTGTTATCTTTAGGCCGTGTATTTTAACTAAAAATGAAATATAGGTTAGTGGAATCTTTATTTAACAAAATAATTTTATTTATAACTGCAATAAAATATTAAAAAATCATATTAGAGAATTTTAATTCCTAGGTCCTAGGGCGCTAATTGGTTTATAGCCCAGGGCGAAAAAAGTTATTAGAACGGTCCTGGCGATTAGAACTAAGAATATAAGAAAGGACTTTTTATACAAAATCAACTAGCTGGTGTTTTAAAGTTAGGACAAAATAAAACGTTTCCATTCACCCACGTATAACTAAGCAGAAAGTGGGTATTACCCAAGGGCGATAAACTTACCAAGGAGTGCTCGATCCCATTTAAGCCCATATACGCCAATTTACATGTCAATTCGATATTTGTGATGTAATCGTTTTGCCTGTTTGTTTTGATTACAAGTAGTACTAAGACTTAATTTTTTAAAATGTTATACATTACAGTTCTAATAGTAAGTGTTTATCCAAATTAGTTTTTAAAAGTTGAATATTTAACAATAATTAATAAAATAAATCTACCTTCAGGGCAAAATGGGCAAAACGGTGACGTCCAAACATAACCTACATCTGCGGACAAATAGTAAAAATCGAGCACTCCTTGTTAAGTTTACTACTCTACAGAATAATAAAAAACCAGGTCAATACCTGTACCTACAAACTCATAAAAAAAAATTGAAAATCGGAATACAAATAAAAAAGTTAGAAATCATCAAACTCAATCGAACATTTTCGGTGTCGGAATTTTGTGCCGGGAAGTATATATTGAATTCTTAATAAAAAATAAATAAATGAATACATTAACTTTACTTTAAAAAAATAAAATACGTAAATTATAATATTCTAACATAGAAATTTACTTTTTTAAATTTCACTGATATTTAATATATTTTTATATTCTCTTATTCATTGCATTTAACATCTGTAAATCCGGCTCAAATTTGGCCCTATTCTCAATTTCCCTTCAAACCCTCTTTGATAAATAATATTGAAATATGTTTTTCAAAATTCATTACGATCGTCAGTTTAAATGCGATTGAAAAATTTGAGATGTTTTGATATTTTAATTTTCCATCGTTATCCCTTAATACGCTTATCGTATGCCAGAACTCTTTAATATTATCGCACACACATGCATATCTGTATAAAGTAAACAAGTTTACTATTCTAGATTCCAGTTTTATACGTCTCTATTATTTATTGGAATATAACAAAAAGTTAAAAATCCAATTAATTAGCACAAAAAAACACGATTCTTAGAGCAAATTAGTTTGACGTAATTACGACTTAAAGTTCACGTCTGGCTCATTAATTTTGACCTCAGACCAAAATGGCTTATGACGGCACGAGTTTCAATATTAGTTTTTTTCGCTCCGTTCCTTTATTTTATTCTTAGCAAAAACAGAAAATCCATCGCGTTCCTTTATTCCAATTTAAGATAAATCGAATTATTAACACTTAAATATGCAACATATTAAATGTAAAAGGTAATTACACCGTCAAAATCAATCATAATTAAAACAAAAAAAAATGAGAAAACAACTTAAAGCTCTAAAAATCTGGTCATTATCATACCTGATAAGATAAGTAATTATGATTACCGACTTTTTAAACCAATACGTTTTTTTGTTCAGGTGTTCTTGTCAAACAAAAATAAACAGATTAACTCAGTTTTTTACAGAAACAAATGGAAATGCCACTTATTTACTGATTGAAAATAAAATGTATTTTAATATCGGTATAAACTTGACTTGCTATTCTATTTACTTTACTCTCATCTGAGATGCAATATTGGAACTTAGCCACACCGTGAATATGTGGGGTTAGCTCCTCGTGACGTCAATATCTTTTTGGCGCCAAAGTTTTTTATTTTAGTTCTAATGTTTTTTGTCTGTTAAACTTTTTTTTAAATATTGGCATAAGTGTGATTTAGGTACAAAGGGTTATTTTTAGATAATAAAAAAGATTACGCATGTTTCTGATTCAGAACCAATGTTATGCAAGGAGCGAACTGATAAAAAAAAGCAATATTCAAAAAAATATGTTTTTTACTTACCCCATTACTAAAGTTCGCAACGGCATTCTGCACTGTCGAGTTCATAACAGCAACAACAAGGTTTACATCTTATTTGTTTTTATATAAACATTTTAAAGCAAACCTAAACAACATAATACATATATAAAGTAATAAAATTTAACAAGACTACAAAATACGTGCCCTGTGTTTTTAAAAGGAAATGGGAATCCCGTTTGTCGCAAAGTATAAATATTGTACTTGTAAGTGGCACACCCGTTTTATAGGAACCACAATTCAACGATTAAACCAAGACAAAGAATATAGAGGTTACGTCATTTCTTCAATAAATGACAAATGAAACCAGAAGTTAATTTAAAAAAAAGTAATTACTTAATTTAATAACATAATACTAAATATCCTGTATTTATATGGCTTCTGCTTCGGCAAAATAGCCAATATATTTTTTTTCCTAGCATGCACTTTTGTGCATTCTAATTGAGAAGTCCCGAAATTGCACTTCGTTCGTACGTTCATCCTTGGAGCGCTTGGACTGTGGCATTTGTTGCTTGCAGAAGTTTTACCCTTTCTTCAATCCTCTAAATCTTTAAGTCCCGTGTTAATAAACTACCTCTTACCTTACCTGAGATACCCATGGTGACGGTATTAGGATTTGGTAGAGTGTCCCTCATACATGCATTTTTAAAGAAAAATATACCATACAAAAAATTCGTGTACACGCAAAAAATGTTGGGTAATTGTCTTCAAAGTTGCCTCCAGTTCGATTTTGACCAAATTTGGTATACGGAGGTTTTTTGGGGCGCTGATTACGAATCTAAAAAAAAAATTCGGCAACATTTTTCTTTTTGAGATATTCATCATCAAAGTTAAAAATGTAACTAACCTCATTTTTACTATATTCTCCCTTCTTTTTGCACCCAATTTATGATTTTTTTACACTAAATTGGCACATAATATTTTATAAAAACCATTTTTTATGTTAATTTTACACCTTATTTCCATTAAATTGCGAATATTTCAATTTCAAACGGGGTTTCCATGTTTGCTAAATAATTCCCTAGTGTATACATGGTTGCGGTGTTTGAGAATGAAGGTTGCAATTAAATGGTATTAAGGTATAAAATAAATATAAAAAAGGGTTTTAAAAGGTGTTTATAAAATATTGTGTGCAAATTTAGTGTAAAAATCAAGAATTTTGTGCAAAAAGAAGAAGGAATAGTGTAAATGAGGTTATTTTAATTTTCAACTTTGAAGATGAATATCTCGAAAACGAAGAGTTGACGAAATTTTGTTTTTAGATTTGTGATCAGCTCCCCAAAATATACCGGAAACCAAATTTAGTCCAAATCGGAGGAGGCAACTTTCGAGACAATTACCAATTGTTGGTTATTACAACAAGATCATGGGAAATTTGATACTAAATTTCATACATATACAGTGAGGACATAAAGCCCGTCCTCCCAGCATGACTAACAAAATGATGACAACCTATATAAAAATGAGAGCTGTAAGTGTCACAACAATAACGTGACGTCATTAACGTATTTTTTGTCGGGGGGTCGTGTAATACCTGTTTTTAAAGGTTTTTACATGCTGAATACAGCCACAAATTTTTAGATCCTCCTTTTTGTAATAGCATCAATTTTTATTTTTCCCAGTGTTGTTTCAATATTCCAATTTTCAAATAATTTTTCATGGAATTTTTTAGCTGTAACAATTAACGACCGTTTATTTTTGACAATTTTGTCAAATTATAAAATATCTGCTTAGTGGTAGTTCCTTTAATAATAAACAATACCCAAAAATGATTAAATCTATTGGCAAACCTACAATATCCAACACAATTATAGAGATCTGGCTTAATAGAGGAAAAATTAAGAAAATGCAAGTTTATTTATAAAGGTGTTAAAACTTTTCTCTGACGTTATAGAACATTTCCGGGGTTATTTCTGCACACGCATCGATGATGCGTTGGCGGAGTTCATCCAGGTTTCGAGGAAGAGTTTTAAAAACTTTGGATTTTCAAACTTCACAAAAAAATCTAAAAGAGTTAGGTCAGGTGACCTAGGTGGCCATTTTGTTGAACTACGACGATTGCTTCATTTATTTGGATAGTTGGCATTAAAATATTCTCTTACACCCAGAAGATAGTGCCAGAAAGAATAACTTTAACATACATTATACATACTTATTAATATATTTTTGGGTTTCCATGGTTACCAAACAAAAACCGAGTCGTAGATTGTCTTAAAAATGAAGGAGTGAAAGATTCTGCTAAAAAATACTTTGGGCCAAACTGAAAATATGGCATATAAAATATTTGTAAAAGATATGGTAGTCATATTAATATGGTGTTTTTTTTTCTAAACATCGAAAAACGAACATCGAAAAACGAACATAGAATTGCAAACGTTGACTTAAGAAACACGTTCATCTCTGTTATCGTGTCTACTTTATGGGAAAGATCAGAGTCTATTAATCTAAAGATTAATAAACTCTGGGAAAGATATGTCAAGTCGAAATGCGCAAACAATTTAGCTATTTTTTAAATGATCTACATAAACCAAAACGATAAGTGTTTTCTTATGTAAATATAGGATTATTATTTAAAAAATACTAAAAATATTTAAAAGGGATTTTGATTTTAATATGATATACAAAAATTTATAATTTAATACGGTATAAAGAAAACCCATATTTTTCAAGATGTTTTTTAAATTATCAGGCCACACACAAGAGCTTTATTTCTATCTTAAGCCTAATAAAAAACAGTAATTTGTCGTCAAAGTAATAATAATAATAATATTATAATTAATGATTAGCAATAAAAATAAATTATGAGCAAGCTTCTAACAATCCACCCCGTTCGGATAGGGGTGCAGAGCAGGTTGGAGGAGCAACTGGACGGACGTCCCTAAACGTACTTGGCCATGGACATAGACGCTTTACGTGGACGAACTTAGGGCCGATTTGATGGATGCATATGCATGTAACGAACCAGCTTAAGGGACTTCATAGCACAGATGCACGCCACATGGTGTGCTAAACACCCTAAATTAAGGCATCTCTTCTAACAAGGCCATAGACTATGTAGCTTACCTTAACCGGTCTGGTTATGTCTGCAGCCTGCATAGGATACAGAACGAACAGAATCAGCCGGCAAGGGATATGGTGAACAGATTGCCCCCGGAATCGTCAATAATGAATAAATATCAATATCAAGTCTTACATAAGGTCTTAAAATATCGCACAACTTCGAGGCAAATTTTCAGAACATACGGATATATTGCTACTTAACAACGCTGTTTATGAAGCTGCAAAGCAACCTATTCCGAACAATCGCTAAGGCAGCTTTCACCAAACACCAAACACTTCCGACTGTAGCAAATAGTAAAAAAAATAAATCTGACGCGGCAAGAGGCATGACATATACAAAATGTATCGAAATATATATCAGACAACTGACCTTTCCCTAAAATTTTACATAAACTGGCTTTTTACAAATTCAAAACCTCTAAGTTCTAGTCGGTCATGGTTAGTTCTGATTAGCAAAGAGGCTTTTTATTTTCGCCAATTATATATCAGACGTAAAAATTCGGAGACGTATTAGAAAAGACCCATGATTTGCTTTTTTTACATTAAATGCATTATTTAGAAAAAGCCTACTTTTCAAATTACGCGTCGAGTCCCTGCATAATAAAGCATGTTTCATGTGTCAACACTCTCAAGAAGCTCGTCAGCGGGGGTGTCGCTAGACGCGAGTGGAGACTGTACACACAACACAGGAGGTCTGTTTGTTATTCAGTTATATTTTACCCTTTTTGGACCCACCCAGTTCTAAAATACACCTTTATTAAGGGCGATTACCTAAAAAAAAATAGTGTACACTATTTCTTAATAACAATCAGACTTTAATAAACTTTTAAAAATCAATATATTTTTAACAAAACGTTTAAAAAATTCAGGGTGTTTTTTAAATTTTATAATAGTTTGATTTAAATTGCATTAGTTTTTGAAAAATCGTAGGAACCATTTTCGAAATATTCCGAAATTAATGCATGACCGATATAGACCATGTTAATTAAGATTGTTAACATCTCGTTTTACAGACGATAAAAATATTTCGTTTTTTTTTTCATTTAGATAAAAGAAACTTTGATTAATCCTATATTTCAATTTCATTTAATTTTTAAGAAAAGCCGTTTTACGAGCAAGGGCGTCGATAATATTTTTTCCTGGGAGGGGTAATTTTAGTATCGGAAAAAACAACTCTGAACACAAACCTGACAAAATATGTTACATAAACTGTTGTTTGCTGGAAAATAATCCTGTTGTTATTGAGTCAAAATCATGGTGAAAGTATTTATTGATGCTAATATGTACATTTATAATGTTTGCACACATTTTTCATAAACTTAAACAGAAAAAATTGTTTGTAGCACGCATCCAAAATAGCTTCTTAGCACTCATTTGCTATTCCGAATTCAGCTGACGCGTCATGCGGACACAACAAATTTGTCCTGAAAACCTCATCATTTTAGCCACTTGATACAAAAATAACTATAAACTAATATCATTTTTCTTCCATAAATCTTTCGCCTGTTAAGTTTCTTAGTTTTTAGTATCCAAAGTATAGATGCAATATAAAAATATATTAACAATTAAAGATAATTTACCTTAACAAGGAGCTTTGTATTTGCGAAGTTATTAATAATGGAAAAATAACACAGTGCACTAACTAATTCAAACTTTAACTACATGGCAAACATGTATTCAGGCATAAAGTAACTTATTACAGAATATACATACATATGTACCAACATCTTTTTGTTACATTATGAACGAAACAAAGAAGAACTTAATCCTAAATTACCATTTTTAAGTTGACAATTTTTTGTTCAACATAACTTTTAAAAGAAAACCGCTTTATTGAAATCAAGTATTAAACACCAACTGTACTATAAAATACAAATGTCTTTTTTTCATTTTTGCAAATCTGTCCACAGTGGAATTTATTTATTTATTGGTATGTCTCTATTCACATGTAAAAGCACTAGACCAACGTTCTTGACTCATAGATGCCCTTAACCACGTTCTCAATCTTTTCAGTGCATAAAAACTTCTCTCCGAGGATGCAACGCTCACTGGTATAGTACATACAAGATATAATGCTAAATGAATATAAGGGTATAACTGTTTATCAGACGTTTTAAGAGTTGAAATTGCAGAATCTGGGATATTTGTTTCGTTTTTTCGTTTTTTAAACCATAGTTCTAACTCAGTTTTAACCAGCATCAAAATTATGTCGTTACATTCATTTTTGAATTTGAGAATATATTTGCCGACGACGTGGTAGGTAGGGTTTTGGAGGGGGGTTATTACCCCCATTACCCCCCCCTTATCGACGCCCTTGTTTACGAGTGAACTACCTTAAGCCGCCTTTACACCAAAGTCTTCCACTAAGTTTTGCACAAGTTGCGGCAATTTATTACTTTCTATACAAAATACAGCAAATTTTCCTGTCTTTCACATGTGGAGAGACAAATCTTCCACTAAATTTTGGTTTCCCGCGGAGTGCCGGTAAAGATAAAAAAGTTGACAACTAAAAGTGGAAGATTTGTTGATGCGCGCTTTGCGCAAGCAACTTGTAGAAAACTAGTGGAGAACTAATACCTAAACTTTTCTCGCCAATTTTTTGGCAACAAATGTTTCTCTAAATTAAGGAAGAGCAACCTTTAGTTTTCTACAAAAAAACTTCCACTTGTTGCTCTAATTTTAGAAGAGCAACTTTTAGTTGTCAACTTTTAGTTTTCTTCAAACAATTTTTGTCAACTTTGGTGTAAACTCGTCTTTAAGCTAACTAAATATAAAAATTCCTTCGTGGTCCTAATATGGTAAAAAATTATAAAAGTAAAATTCAGTAAAAAGCAATTTTTATTACTGTTTAAAATACGATTCAAGAATTATCTGTCAAGAAACCATTTGCAAATTCAGATCGGATTATAAAAAATATTATTTCAAGAGAACATAGTCGCTGCAGATGCGCCGCTGGTATTTTCGCATGGTCTAATGGTTGCTGGTCTTCTTGTCGAACCGCTGCGAGGTCGAGGAACTCCTCAACCGCTGGCTGTTAAAAATACGCCAACGGTGGTGGAGTTACCACTCCTCACTGCATTCCATTGCTGCTAGTGTAAATACTTCTGCTTAATGTATTCTTGATTTCTTGCTCACTTAAGAAAACACTTACTAGGTTAAAACATTGTATGAGAAGAATAAAAAAAACTCATTAGAATGAAGATAATGGTAAAGTCAACATCAAATGACTATAGGCAACTCGCTGATGTTTAGTCTGCAACAAAAATGTCTTATTTTTAAAAATCTAAAAATATGTTAAATAACAGCGCTGGGTAGGAATTGAATCCTTTTGGAATCGAATCCAGGAATTGATTCCTTTTTAAGGATCCGAAGGCTGGAATCGATTACTTTTTATAAATAGGGTCCGTGATCCGGATACGTTATATAATTTTCAAATGATCCGGAATCGATTCCTTTTTGAAAAGGTCCGATTCCAAAAGGAATCGATTAATTATATTTCCAATTTTAAGCAAATCGGTTTATAAATGCCAAAATCCGCCATTTTGAATACGCCATTTCAAATTTCTAATTTTGACCCAAGATTATTAATTTCTAAATTTTGACCTAGCAACCCCAAAAACCCTTATATCTTGAATCTGAGGCAAATAGGTTTATAATTGCCAAAATCCACCATTTTAAATCTTCCAATTTAAATTTCCAAATTTTTACCCAAGATTCTTAATCAGCATCACATTGATTTTCGGAAATAAAGCTGAAGAATTTTAAAACATTTGCCAATTAAAATCTTTAAATAAAAAAACACACACATAACATGTGATTTTTAACCAAAATATGTTGTTTTTTAGGTCCAGAGAAACAGCATTTAAATGAAAATATTTTTTTCGTTACCATAGTGTGGTATCCAAAAACGGGCATAAATTTTACTTGCATTTAATTTTAAAAGTTTTGATTGCTCGTTCTTCATAAATTTTTAGTATGTTATCCTTTGGGTAACCCTGGGGGCTTTTAAATGAAGCATTTTTTTATTTGTATTCAGGATCTTACAAAAATAAAGTTAAAATTTCAATATATTTTTATATTCCGCGAGCAGAGAAATTATTAAACGGTACTTGTGAAACTTCCTGTAAAATTACAGTAATATGTCCCATTTATAAATTGCTTAAGGTTATCTCAAGAATCACATTTAAAAACCTTATAAAGATCTAGCATAGCAAGTTTTAGAATACAATTTAAAAAAATGTTCCATTTACGGGTGGTTTCATATTGATCTCAAAAATAATATATTCAAATTTAAAAAATATTTACCAAAAACTAATTTGGCTAAGAGTTACAGCACTTTAAAATGAGACTAAAATTATATTTCGCGGCTCGGGCTCAGTGCTAAAATCCTTAACGCTTGATTGATCATCTGAATTGTGTAGTATCGTTCGCATCGTAGTTACCATTTGTAAGTATAAAAACTAAAGATGATCCGGATTCATGATCCGATAAATGGGAATCGATTCCCTAGATCCGATTCCTTTTTTCCTTAAAAATCGTTCATCGTTCAAGGAATACGGATAATCTCTTTCAGCATTTTTGGAGCTCTGGAAAAATGCGTGAACGATATTCCTTAAAAAAGGACTAGTGATTCGTATTGGTGATTCAATTCCTTTACGAGAATCCGGATTCGAAAATCGATTCCTTTTTTAAAGGATTTGTCCCAGCTCTGCTAAATAAGAAGGTTGGATTTACTGTTTGACCGACGGTAGCACTGACATCGGTCGAAGAGAGTAGCTATATCAATGAAAATGTTTGCTATTCACACGTAGCAGTCCATTAGCCCTGCACTGTAGTTGATAATATATTCACAGCGATATAGCCTACGATGCTACTTACTATGCTCGACCGACACACAGTGGGAGGAAGCGACACTGTTTCACCGAAATTATTACTCTACAGCTCATATAGTTTAAGTTGACAAGATCGATCCCTCTTTTTGATTTAGATTGTTTTTTCCGGAAATTTGTCTCCAAACTTTGATTTTTATGAATAATACCAATTTTTGGCGCAAAAATGATCATAGGGGGCATTTTTCCAGAGCTCCAAAAATGCTGAAAGAGATTATCCTTGAACGATTCTAAACAATTTTACGCCATTTTGTTTTTTTTTTCATAAGAAAAAAAATATTTGAGAACATTTTTCTATCTTCAATAGTTTACTAGCTACAGTGTATTAAACAATTAAATAGTTTATAACAATTTTCTGACCACTTTTCCGGAGAAGCGAGTTTCAGATTCGGATTTCGCAGGAAAAAACAACTACACGTTCTCGAGGACCTTGTTTTTAATAGTAAATAGTGTAGGGCCCCCACACAGTCCTTCCACAGTCCTAAATCCGGCTCTGGACGTTATACTGATGTCGTATGCGCCACTGTGTATTCGAGATTGGAGAATAAAGCGCCCGGGAGATGCTGATTTTTAATATAATTTGGAAACATATTTCCTAAACGCATTCCAGTGTTTTAATCGAATTAGTCCCACTGTATTTAAAATTACCTATGTGGAAAGTTTTGACCAAGACCGAAAGTAATTAACCGTGTACTCCCCTCTTAATAAGTTTATTTCGAGTCTCAAAGTAGCATAAAATTAAATAACATAAAATATATAAAAATATTAAAACCTGTTTATTCTCTGCTAATAAGTCGTTGACCAGATAAAGGACGCCACATACCAAGGTCAAGATAGACCGGCAAAAAATTAAGAGACTGTTAAATGCTGGGTAATAAAGTAATAAGTTAATAGTTAATAAGGAACAAATTTATAAGCGCAATTTTATTATTAATTATGGTTTTCGGGTGTTTAAATATAAAAAAACTAAAAAAGCTCTTCAGTGGCGGCATTGGGATGCGGAAATGCTTTGTTTTTTTGATACGGGGTGTTTAAAGTTTTTCGCATTTTAAAGTTTATATTACATTTCTCGAACACCCGTGGAGATATAAAGATAAGTTTTGCTACATGCAAATGTATAATTATAGGTCACATTTACATGTACAAAATTTTTTTTAAGGGACTTACATCAGTGGCGTTCGTGCCGGTAAGTTCTTATTTTAAGCGAAGAAAACGGTACGCCACTGGTTTCCGCAAAAATTTTGCTTTCTTGAAGTTTGTTTAATTTTGCTTAAAAAGTACCTCCTGGACTTTGTCGTTCTGACTCACCGTTTTCGAAATAAAAATTAATTTATTAATCCGTATAATAAGCTATTTTTGCCAGAAACCTTAAATATTTCGAAGGTTCAGAAAAAATATTCAAATGCTATTTTCAGCATGCATTATAGCAGAGGAAAGCCTTTTCCAGCATTTGATTTAAAGTAAAAATCGAATACATTGTTCGTAAATAATTAGTACAAATAAAATAATATAATTATAAATAATTCGGAAAACAGCAAAGTGTACTTTTATTTTTATTTCAAAAACGGTAAGTCTGAATAAAAAAGTCCAAGAGGTACTTTTTAGGCATAATTAAACTGGCTTTAAGAAAGCAATACTAATTTTTGCAAAAACCATTGGCGTACAGTTTTTTTCGTTAAAAATAAGGACTTACCGGCACGAACCCCACTGATGCAAGGGTCTAAGAAAACAATTTTATACATGTAAATATGACCTATATTTATAAATTTGCGTGTACAAAAATGCATATCAATATCTCCACGAGTTTTCGAGAAATGTGAAATAAACTATAAAAGACAAAAAACTTTAAACACTCTGTATCATAAAAACGAAGCATTTCCGGACCCATGTTTATATAAACTTTTTTTAATATTTTTAGATGTACAATCTGCCCCTAAATTTTCCTTACATCATTCTGTAACACCCTGTATATACTTTAAAGGTGCAGAGCTACTTATTTGCCTTTAACGTCAGCTGTAATCAGTGTAATCATAAAATATTTAAATAAAAATAACATAATTTATAAAACTAAAAACCCTTCAACAGGGATACCGTAATTCCATTATGTAGACTAAAATTTGATTAATGCTAAAAGTAAACCCTATAGTTAGGAGGAATCGGCGCAGGTACCGAAAACTATTCCCCTCAAAATTTTTTATACGATCCTCTTTAAATTTCTGATGATATAAATGCATGTTGCCATGGCGCCACCTGGTGCCCTATTCTTTAAACCGAAATTGTTTAAACAATTGCTAGGAATTTTTATTTTTTAACCTGATTTTTATTTTATATTGCTTATTATACATACAAATAAAAAAGGTCCTATGATTTTTTACGATAAAGTTAATATTTTTGGAGATATGAAGTTCCAAAAATCTCAAATTTGGGTACTTTTAACCCATAAAAAAGTATATATTAAAACAATAAAACATAAAAATTGTATTTTTTCATTCTTTATACAATATATAATTATATCCTTATTAAATTAAACATTTTCGTTTATAACATCAAATTTTGGCACTACCGCTTGAAATTGTTGGGACGTTAACAACCGGTTTATTTTCCAGAGGGTAATAGGGAAGGTGTTCTTGTCATTCTACTCATTACTTTGTACCCGTATCACCCTATCCCACTAGTCAAGGCGTTAATAATGGTTATGCAAAAAATTTAAAATAATGGAGGATTCCGGCTTTTTATTTTTTGGTTCTGATGTTTTTTTGTTTGGTTTAACAACTATTTGGATGGCGATTTTTTGGTTTTTTTAATTCCCAAATGGATGAATTAATACAATTATATTACAATCAAAAGGAAAAAATTATTATTATGTTGACTTGAAACAGCTAATATCTTAAAATGAAAATTTGGTTTATATATTATCTTTTCACTTATTTTTTAACTCTCCAAAACCTTTATTTAAATTTAAACTTAAAAGTGTATTAAAATTAGTATAAGTTGAATACGTAAACCGTTTCTTTTTCGGATATTGGGTTAAACTCGGTTAAATTGGGGAAAGAACTGCTATCAACCGGTTAAAAACGGTAAGTGCGAAAATATCCACAGTTTTTTTTATTTATTGGCCTACAAATGCTCCCTGAATCATTATTCTTTATCTTCTAGTAACTTTATCAAAATTGTTGAGAGAATGTTAAATAATTTAATTATCTTTTGTTTTAATAAGTTTTTTTCCAAATAATTTTACAAAAGTTATTGGGCTTTGTTTTTTGTAACGCGTATTCAAAAAACCTGCATAAACAATAAAAAAATTTCAAAACTCAAATAAGGATATTATTAACTATTATAAAAAGAATAGGAAAATATATTTTTTTGTTTTATATATTTTTTTAATATATATTTTTTTTTATGGGTCAAAAGTACCCAAATTTGAGACTTTCCGAACATTTAAAAATTCATATCTTCAAAAATATTGGTAGTTCATATTTCGAAATGCGAAGGTTTGTTCTATTTATTTCAAATTTAATTTAGACTCTAACTTAATTTTTTTGGTTAATATTTAAAAACTAGGGGCGGGAAAATTGACGATTCTTATTGTCATTTTAAAAATTTCATTTCCAAATTAATTATTTTTTTTTTTATTATTTAAAATTAAAAAAATTATTTTAATTAAATTTTAATTAAAATTTAAAAATTTTATTATATAATATTTTATTTTTTTAAAAATTAATTATAATAATATTAATTTAAATATTATATATTTAATAATATTATATATATATATATATATATATATATATATATATATATATATATATATATATATATATATATATATATATATATATATATATATATATAAAATAAAGAAAAAAAATTTTGGTGTTTTTTTTCAAAAAAATCTTTCTTAAGGATTAAAGCATCCTTTATTTCCATGACAACCGTCATTCCTATATTTTTAATACAATATGCAGGGATTTAAGTAAAAATAAAATAAAAAGTTTCCAGCAATTCCTACTGATTCAATCACCGTTGACAGTGCCAAAAAGGTGCAAAGAAGATGAATCAAAATATAATCTTTCTCCTAACGGCTAATTGGTCAAGAAGGACCGGCTGACAATCCCGGTGGAATTACCCTTTCCACCAATGAGATGTGGGGAGGGGAAAGGGGCCTCCTTCTTGCTCTCCTTGCGCCTGGAAGGGTTCCTTATAAATATGCTCAAAGTTAAAATAAGTTTGATCTTTAATGTAATTTATTTTTTTTTATGTTATTTCCTGTATAAAGACTTTTGGGAATAAATATATTCATTTTTTTTTTGTTTGTTTTAATAAATACCTATAAGATCAATTAGAATCAGTAAATGCAAAAGCCCTTTCTTTTCCAGTAAAATTTTCAATTGATCCTATTATTCACTGCGACCAAACATTATAAATTTATTAAAACAATACAAGAGAAAACCTACATAAGATAAATATTTTAAAAAAAAAAATTATAAATAAACAAAAAAAATTTTTTAAAAGGGAAAATTTAAATTAAACGTCAATACTGCGTAATACTTCCATCTTGTCTTGGAAGTTCCCATTAAATCCCTAAAAAATTGAGGCGGCGCATGAAAAAAAAACCGGGAAAAATTTTAATTCTAATTCATAAATCCATTTGGTTATGAATACTTAACTTGTAAAGTACGGACTTTTTAATTTGTATTTAATAAAGAATATAAAAAACCGTTATAAAATAACAATTTCTTGCCATCGTTTAAAAAATTTCGGTTTGAAAAAACGGTGGCACCATAACATGCATTTATATATCCTGGGCAATTTTAAAGAAAGGGTTATATCGTCTAAAAATTGGTGAATAGTTTTTGTATCTGGCCGATTCCTCCTAATAACGTAACTGAAACATTTGCACTGTGCCCAAATAAATGAAAAAATAAATAAATAAAATATGAATAATTATAATTATGATTTTGGTTGGAATAAAACTTAATATAAATTTGACTAAATGAGTTACAAGACTGATAAAAAAATCAGAGCGAATCTCCAGGGAATTTTGTAGGAAGTAAATTAATTTTACTTTTTGAATTTATTAAAGCATATTTAATTACTTCTACTTATAATTAATAACGCGCTTATTTAAATAATGTTCTATTTTTAAACCCAATAATTTTCTAGTTATTATTTTATTGTTTCGACGATTTCATACCAAATTATGTATTGGCCTTAAGCGAAATACTTGGATAAAAAAAATCATTTTGGAATTAAAAACCTGCATTGCCTCAGAGCAAAATCTAGGGTTTTATTGGACATCTGCTGAGCCCAAGTCTGAGTCCAAGGGTTTTTTTACTAGCATGTCAAGATGGTAAACATTAGTATACCGAAGTCAGTTTTCCAACCTTTCCGATCCCGAAACCCTTACGCACTTATTGTCAGCTTGTCCAGTGCATGCTGTCAGTGGTTACATCCACCCAGTGAACATCCACCGACATAACGATGCGCTTCGGGTACTTTACCATCGATGAAACAGCAATTCTGCCATTTGCTTCCAGCAATATCGAGGCAGTAGTGAAAAATGACAACTGCCGCATATAAATAACCTGATAACGTTCTCCTTAATAAAAAGAATAACTCTAGGTATGTGAATAAGTTCTCTACCCCTGCGGAAATTAACACCGATATAAAGAAATGCGAAAAACGAGCCAAATGCCAAGATTTTCTCGGCGAACTTTGAAGGCTCTATCCGGAGTATAACGTGCTACTGGTTGTCCTAATTGTTTTGGGAGGCATAAAGGTTAATGTGTCGAGGGAGCTGAGGTTTATTCCCGCATGTCAACATTCACCCGAACAACTAGTAATATAAATGCAGAAATCTGTTGTCCTTGGGTCTCTTCGTTTACTGAGGCAAATGAATGCGGCCGAAGATCACTAACCGCCCTATGGGGTCGGAGCCATAGGATACGTCATGTCAAATGTTTATAAATAAAAAATAATAATAATATTGCTTAATTGTCCTAAAAGACTATACATCTTTTCGACAAAGCAGAATAAAATAAAACTATGATAATAACAAAGAATAATAATAAATTATATGATTTTATGAGAATAAAAGTCAATATAATGGTCCTATGCAATAAATCTATTCTCAATTATCTTCAAAGTATTCAGACAATACATAATAAATAAGCCTTTCTTAACAATAAGTTTTTGACGGAAGATTTGAATGTATGAAAACTACCTATAATTTTTAATTCTAGCAGATATACGATTAAACATTCTTTCGAGTCATAAATTAGAGATTTAGCACATGGACTGGAAGATAAAGTTAAGCATTTTGTCGAGTATGGTGCGAAGAATTCTTAGTAATAATAAACCAATATTTTTTTACATTGAAGATAGGGTTTCCAAAATATAGTATAGTAGTGTTAAAATTATTTTTGATTTAAACTATGGTTTACATGAATCTTTGGACTTAGCTTTACAAAGATATCAAACTGCTCTATTTTTGCAAGAAAACATTGAATATAAGAAATAGTGATAGGACTTTCCTCAAGAAAAACAGCCATATCGATTCAAATAAAGCAAAACTAAGAGCTTTCAAAATGGAAAATTTCTCTAATTCAGCTACCAATTTAACAATTAGATGCAAGTTTACCAAACAATATTTCTATATGTTCTTTTAAATTGAGTTTAACATCCACATAAATTCCTGAAAATTTAGTACATGGAGAGGATTTTATAATTTTATTTAAAAATATGTTATTGAGTACACATTTGAATGTTAAGATATTAGTTTAAGTTATATTTTTAAAATATCATTTTCAATTAAATCATATAAAGAATTTGTTTTTTAAGATAATTTAGAATTTTTGTTAAATGACAATTTCTAATAGTACTTTGAAAGAGTGACCGCAAAAACAGCATATTTTTAGTCTATTCTCTCACCCTTGGCAGAGACCTTAAAAAAATCCTAGAAATATCCTGCATGTGTCAAATTATCAGTAATAAAAAATCAAGATGACCATGTTTTTTGGTTTTTAGAAAAATGTCGAAAATCACCCCAAATTAGGGGTTGATGACGCAAAACTGAAATATATGAACAATATCAATACAAATAAAAGTAAATAATTCTAATTGTATTTTTTCTATAAAATAAAATCTTAAATTAGAAAATTATTTATTTTGATATTAACGAGGGCGTAATATAGTTGAAAGTCCACTCTTAATCTCGCTAAGGGGGTTAAATCATCCCCTAAATATGAAAAAAACCAAAAATTCCGTGAAAATGTATGAAAAACTACTAGTAAATTCTAAATTATTAGAAATTTAAATCGTGTACCTCCCAGCAGTATCTATTTAAGGTAACCAACCCTGTAACGAGGGGGTAAAGTACCCCCCAACGTGATAACATTCGAAAATATGTTTATATAAATTATTTTAAACTGCTAAGATATTCTAAATTATTAGAAAATCAAATCGAGTACTTCTCACAAGTATCTATGAAAAAAGCACCCCTATAACTAAGGGGTGAATCGGCGCATGAGTAGCGAAAACTATTCCACCTTTATTTTTTTCATACGATCCTTTTTAAATTGCTCTATTGATGATATAAATGAATATTGCCATGGCGCCAACTGGTGCCCCATTGTTTAAACCGAAATTGTTTAAACAATTGCAAGGAATTGTTATTTTTTAACCGGATATTTTTTTTATATTCTTTATTGAAATACAAATAAAAAGATTTTATGAGTCTTTACGATAAAGTTAATATTTTTGGAGATATGAATTTTTAAAAGTTCGAAAAATCTCAAATTTGGGTACTTTTGACCCATGAAAAATATATATTAAGAAAAAAAAATCAAACATAAAAAATATATTTTTTATTCTTTATACAATAGTTAATAATATACTTAATTGATATTTAAAAAAAAATTTTTGATTGATTGTTTATTAAGCGCGCTCACAAGTATGCGCCCTTTAGGCTCTAATTCATACGCTGCATCGGCCTCTCTGTGTCCTAAATAATTATTTATCATTTATCTTAAAAACTAGTACCTTTATCAAAATTGTTTAAAAGAGCAATGTTATTAATAATTTAATTATCTACAATATGTTTTTTAAGTATTTTTCCTGAAATCAATTTTACAAAACTTATGGGAGCTTTATTTTACTTGTAAGCGCGCGTAATAAACATTAAAAAACCAGTATAAACAATAAAATGTTTTTAAATCTTAATTAAGGACATTATTAACTATTGTATAAAGAATAAAAAAATATTTTTTATATTTATTTTTTTTTAATATATATTTTTTATGGGTCAAAAGTAACCAAAATTAAGATTTTTCGAACTTTCAAAAATTCATATCTCCAAAAATATTAACTTTATTGTAAAAAGTCATAGGACCCTTTCTATTTGTTCTTCAATAAAGAATATGAAAAAAATTTGTTCGGATAGAAAATAACAATTTCTTGCAATTGTTCAAACAATTTCGGTTTAAACAATATGGTACCAGGTGGCGCCATGGCAACATGCATTCATATCATCAGTGGGGCAATTTAAAGAGGATCGTATAAAAAAATTGAGGTGAAATAGTTTTCGGTACGCATGCGCCGATTCCTCCTAGACTACATAACAATATAAGAAAACTTAATATTTTATAATATATCTTAGCTTTCTGTTCAGGTAGATAAAGCTGACTTGATTCAGTTATTTCAAAGAGGGTTGGTTTTTAGGTTTATCTATTAGAACAGAAAGCTAAGATCTATTATAAAATATATACGTTTTCTTGAATTGAAATGATATTTTCGTATGTTATCACGTTCGGGAGTAGTTCACCCCTTCATTACAGAGGTGGTTTTCTTATAAACACTGGTGGGAAGTACACGATTTGATTTTCTGATAATTTAGAATAACCTAGTAGTTTTTTCAGGTAATTTTTGATTTTTTTCATATTTAGGGAATGATTTAACCCCCCTAGCGAGTTTAAGGGTGGACTTTTAACTATATTACGCCCTCATTAATATGAAAATAAATTATTTTCTATTCGTAAGATTTTATTTTATATAAAAATTTAATAGGAATCGCTTTTATTCTTATTGATAATATTCATATATTTCAGTTTTGTGTCATTATATCGACCCCTAATTAGGGATGATATTCGATATTTTTCAAAAAACCAAAAATATGCTCATCTTGATTTTTTATCACCAATAATTTGACATATTCAAAATATTTTTAGGATTTTTTTTAAGGTCTTTGGCAAGGTTGAGAAAATAGGATAACTTCGCTGTCACTCTTTCTCATATTTAGGAACCCAAAAACCATAATTAATCATAAAATTGCTCTTACGAATTTGTTTCTTATGCAAAGTGACAGTCAATAGCCTAACACCACTACGTTGTAATAATGATTTATCTGTAACAATAAGTGGATATTAAATGTACATATATGTTTTTTTTCTATTTTGTTTTGCAACAGTAGTCAACACTACCATGTTTCATATTTTATAACCTTGCATCAGGTAACAATTAGGTATGGTATAATTTTAAGTTTTATTAAATTAGAAAAAAAATATCCTATTTAAAGTAACTGTATAATATTTCTTACCTCACCCACATTTGCACCGTTAATTTATTAATTTGCCATATTTAATGAAATTACCATGTCGTTTATTAAAAAATGCCTAAAACCAATTTTTATATTATTTCGCCTTGACATGTTAGTTCTGATTTCTCATGTAGACTAAGCCTAATCTGTGTTTGGTTGGATATACAGACAGGTCCACTATAGTAGAAACATAGGAATCACTTAGGCGAATTGACTTACATTCGCCTGACTCGAGCTAGCAAACAAAACTCGCAAAAACGATGCGATAAATGTTAAATGTTTTTGAAGATTTAATTTAGAATTTAAATATTATTTGCTTTCTTGCAGCCGCAGGCATTGCAAATACGTGGTAAGTTCTCTTGGAAACTCGTTTCTTCACTAAAAATAAATAATAATGGACGTTTACGAACTTCGTGAAAAGGTTCAAAATGTAAAATGGTATTTCCAAGGAAAATCATATCGACAAATTCATAAAATTTGGTAATATCTGGTTACAGCAAGATGGTTGTCCCGCTCACAATGGACGTATTGTTCAAGGATATTTAAACAATACGTTTCCTAACCGTTTGATTAGTGGACGTGGAACCATTTTGTGGTCCGCGAGATCACCAGACCTTGCTACTAATGATTTATTTTGGTGGGGTTATTTAAAAAATGAGGTTTATGGTCATGATACGGCTAATAATTTAGAAGAACTTCGAATAAAAATCAAAGAAGCTTTTCAAACTATCAGCCCTAATATGCTAACAAACGTTAGACGGGGTTTTTACGATCGTTTGGGATATTGCCTTGCGCAAGAAAGAGGTTTGTTTAAATATTACGTATTATATATAAATATAACGTTAAAAAACAATTAATAATATTCTTCTACTTTGCTTATATTTTTGTAAGTAGTAAGGTCGTAAAGAAAAATTATAGTAAGAAAAAAGTTTCCCAATTAAATTTCCTACAAGATGAGATTGGTTAAAAAGCGCAAAATGCGTTAAGCTTTTTGCAAAATAGCTGATAAACAAAAAAAAAAGGCAAAGTGTTTTTTTTTGGATCCTCTGGATTTTTCTGAGGAGCTCCCTATTTGCCCATTGGGTAAAGTGTAGAATATTAAACTTTGACATGACCAGTATACTGGAAATCCCAAGCTTTCGAATGTTTTTTTTTAAATATGGGAATTGAATTATTTGGGACTGTTTAAAGTTATGAAAAACCAAACAGACTATCTCCACGAATTTTTGATAAAACATTTTACTGAAAATATGTTGTCTTGCACATAATTTATATGGAATTACTGTTTTATTTTCATTCATATTTTACTAATAGAATAATTTCAGAGCAAAAAATATGCTTTTTTTAAACATGAACTATTTAAACAATGATTGCCCTTAGCAATTGCTGATAAGTGTAAACAATTGCCAAGGAAGACCAAATGATCTGATTTCCATTTTTAACAAAACGTTTGAAAGCTTCAGATCTTTAGTATTTCATCGGACAAAATTGAATGGCCTTAAAGAAATTTAAGGCTTCAAAAAATCTACTTTTTTTGCCTTTTTTGCTTTATTGCTATTTGACAACAAGCATAATTTATTTTGCGATTTTTACCAATCCTTATTTATAGGAAATTTAGTTACGAAACTTTTCTCTTGCTACAGATTTTTTCTACGACCAATACTTACAGAGGTATGAACGATTTAAATAAAAAAAAGATTTTGTAATTTTTTTTTTAATTTCGTCTATTTACCAAATGTTTCGAGCCTTTCTGGGAGGAAGCATGTCTCGTTTTTTGTTATATACAATGCATGTTTCTAAAGGGTTTTTAGCGTACATCCGACAACTCTTGTTTTTTTACAGGTAAGACTTGGTCTATTGATTATTCAAGTTTCATTTTACTTATACGATCTATCCCATTAATATTCATTTTTGGCGTATTTTCCTTCTGTACACTTTATATAGTAAGACGTGCATATATGTTTGCTAACCACATTTGTTTAAATATTGATTGTAATAGCGCAAAAGATATCTTTCAATATTTAAGAGAACTTATTATGTACGATCTGTTTTACTACAATTGATAGAAAATTATTGTTATACTTTATAGTTTAAAAAAAAAATTCATTAGGTCAAAAAATTTTCATTTATAATCTTCCTAGTGCTTAAATTATTTCCGGAAAATTTTACGAAGGAGCGAATATTTTTCCCGAGTCGCAAACGAGGAAAAAAATTCTAGAGAAATGACTGATGAGGAACATTTCACACCCAAGATGTATTTAAAAAATAATAATAAAAAATCTGATATAAGTCTATTTTATTCTCCTATCTAAGCAGGAGAAAAAAAATCCGGAAAATTTAAAGGTTGCTATGATTACATGTTAAAATAAAATTGTTTTATTGGCTCAAAATGACATGTGAAATTTTCGGGGGTAATTGCACAAGTGCATCAAAATTACCGATAATTAATTAATGAAATGTGTTTTTTATAATTGCAAGAGTTTGTTTTCAAATTTTCGCAATAAAGTCCCCCTTCGCAGGAGGAGGGCATTTTCATAAAATATGAAAACAAACGATTGCAATTTGTAAAAAATTATGTTGCATGAAATTGAAAATTGTATGACAAAAAACCATTTTAATAGTATAATACACCCATATTTCTCCATTCTAGAAATATTCTCCCTAAATACCGCTCGTGCTTAAAAATTAACCAGATAATTTTTATTCAAGCTTGTTATACAAATATATTATAAATTATAATTAACAAGCTTTCATGAAAATTATCGGTAGTTTTTAAGTACTCGTGGTATTACCCCCTGTAATTTTGCAAAAATTTCACTCCTCTTATGGAAACTTTAATATAAGAGGAAAATATTTGGGGGTAATATCACGAGTGCTTAAAAATTACCTTAATTTTCATGAAAGCTTGTTACTTATAATTCCACGAGTTCGAAGAACGAGTGGAATTTGTATAACAAGCTTGAATGAAAATTATCTGGTTAATTTTTATGCACGAGCGGTATTTAGGGAGAATATGTCTAGAATGAAGAAATATGGGAGTATTATACTATTAAAAAGGTTTTTTTGTCATACCATTTTCAATTTCATGCAACATAACGATTTCAGTTATAGTTTTATAACTGAAATCGTTTTTTTTTAATTACTTCATCTATTTCTTCATCGTGTACATGACCGAATCGTCTCATTTTGACTGATTTTGACGTTTCTTATTGAAAATACAAACAAACAGGTTCGATTGTTCTGTGTTTGTAAGTAAGTAAAAATAGCACGTTGTCTAGGCAACGTGAAATTTCCGCTAAATTTTTTTGATTTTTAACGTGTCTTATGGGAAAATTTATACATGAGTCAAATATTCAATTATAATCTCCCTAGTACTTGAATTATTTTATTAATTTTTCCAAACAAATACCTTTTTTGAAAAATATATTTAAAAAATATTAAAAAATCTGACATGAATTGTCAGAAAAATGTTTCTACTTATTAATTTTGTTTGCCTACCTAGACTGGAGAAAAAAAAAGTGACATGTGGAAAATTTTTACTATTATCACTATTTTTTCCGATAAAATACATGAGTTGTCACGGTGAGCTGTCAAAAAACACATTTTAATGGGTTACAAGTTGCTGGTGTGAAATTTTCTAACCGAACCTTTCACGATAGTGAACTAATTATTGAAATTTTTCCTCGTACAGTTCTGTTCATAAAAGTGTTGTACAGCTATTTTAGGCTAGTGTAAATCAGGGTTTTATAAATGTCTTTAAATTTGTCACTGACATTGATTAGTCGGTTTTTGACAAAAAAAAAAGATTTTTTATTGGAACAATATGCCACAACTTATTTCTATTCAAAGAGCTCAAGTAATTGCCCACATACAAGATGGCATACCGATTAGAGATGTCGCTCATATTATAAATACCAGTAAAAATACAGTGCAAAAAATAAAACGTCGATGGGAAATTAAAGGAACGCTGGAGAAAAAGAAACCAACAGGCAGACCTAGAATATCTACCCATGAAGAAGACGACGTCCTTATAAGGTATTTACAAACCAATCTATTTCAAGTTGCCCTAAATGCTATAGAACGAACGAATTTCCCAGGATCTCGACCAACGTCCTGTCGGAGGATTAAAAACTCACATCTTAAAAACTATGTTGCTGCAAAGAAATTAGTTCTAAGTAATGAACATAAACAGGGCAGAATAATTTTTGCCTTCAACAATATTCTAAGGGAAAATTGGGATAATGTGGTGTTCACTGATGAAAAAGTGTTCCAATCAACTTCCAACAGACATATCAGAGTATACAGACCAAATAAAACTAGATACAATGAAGAATATATTAACAATTCTGATCGATCTCGAAGATTTTCGGTAAATGTGTGGGCGTGGTTAAGTAGACATGGACTGGGGGTGTGTTGGATTTTAAATGAAAGATTTAACGCAATCACATATAAAAATATTTTGGAAAATGTGATGTTACCTAGTGTTAGACATCATTTCCCCAAAAACAATTTCATACTGCAGCAAGATAATTGTCCAGTCCATAATGCCCAAATAATAAGAGTGGTTTGCAACAAACAATGTTGAAACTATGGTGTGACCTGCAAAATGTCCTGATGTCAATATAATTGAAAACGTGTGAGGCATGATGACTAAAAAAATATACGATATAAATTTTAGACCACAAAATATAGACACGTTGATAAATTTTATTGAACAAACATGGGATAAGTTAAGTCATGATCCTCTGTTAATCGCAAACCTTTTTTCTTCCATACCCCGTAGGCTAAATGAAATTTTAGAAAGAAGCGGTGCTATGACAAAATATTAGATATTACTGTTTTTTAATTGTTACAGATGTTTTTTACATATTTTTTTCTAAATTAATTAATCTGAAATTTGTTATAGATCATTCATTGTTAAATTTTGTGATTTTATAAATATATTTGCTGTTATTTTTTAAAAATAAAATTAATTTATAAGAAATAATTTGAAATGGATTGACCCCATCATATGATTTTAAAAAATTATGTATATTTGTATATTCTTGTACAACTTTTTTTTGAAATACTGGATATTGCAGGCAGGTTTACACGATACAACTGTTGTACAACTTTTTATTAAACAGAACTGTACATTGATTTTTTTAAAGAAAGTTTTCAAAAAAATTATGTACCTTCTCGCAAAAATTTTCGCTAATAAATCAATCCAAGCTTTAAGAAGAATACAAGCGAAAACAAGTGTCTATTTTAAAAGGCAACAGTTACTCCTTTGCGCTAAGATGTAAAGCTTACCGCCATTTATTTTGATGCCGGATTGAAATCACATTCAGTGATATGATTCTGAAGTGCTTACATGATAGTTTGCCTTTTACCTCGCACCTTTATTTATTAATGATCATCGTCGTATTCTGCAATGCTATAATAATTACACTATAAAAATAAAGGTTATCCGTTCAAATAATTAAAATGTTTGTTTAACTGTATACAAGAAAATCTAACGTTCGTACGTGCTGTAAATGTTCATTTCCTGTTTATTTTTAAAGCAATTTAAAAAATTATATATATAGAATGATTGAAATCATATTCTTAGATATGTAGAAATTGATTATCAAGAGGCCGGTTGTACATATTTTTTTATTGGCTAAATATAACAGTCAGAGGCCACTGCGGCTATGTTCCAATATACATATAGGATATGAGCGGAGTAAATAAAATAGCAAACAGAGCTAATTCGGATGTTAAAACACTTTGGATTTTTAATCAGTGGATAAGTATTATTTCTTTTTGTTTATTTAAAAATTAGAATACTGTAATTTGTTTATTTATTTATTTTTTACAAAAATATCTTAAACAAAAATGTTGGTTACCACAACAAAAACCGTATTGCGTTGGTTTAAAAAATCGGTAATCATGATTACTTAACAGGTATTTTTTTCAAACAATAGCTTTATGCTGTTTTATGTAAAATTTATTATTTTTGTATTCTTTAAATTATTACGTTGTGTATTTAATTGATATTAGACCGATTTATCCTGGATCCAAATATAGGAACGCGATGGATTTTCTATTTTTGCTCTAAATGAAATAACCGGAGCAAAAAAAAAATAATATTGGAACTCAGCAGTGTCGTCACGAGCCGTTTTGGTCTGATGTCAAATTTAAATGGCCAGACGCGAACTTTAAATCCTAAATAGCCCACAACTATTTTTTTCTGAGAAAAGATATTTGGGAAAGGGGTTCTTTAATAAACAAAGTAAAAGATTAAACGTTTTTTTAGATCAAAATAAATTTTAGGCAAACGGTATAATAAAAAATTATTCAATCTCAATAAAAATGTATTTAAAAGTATTTTTAGATACGACCTTTATTGTGTGTAATAATTTTAGTAACATATTGAGTGTACCCTGCAATTTTAGTAGGTAAGCTCTGAATTACCCTATATATCAATCAGTCTAGGTGATCACTTAAATAGTGTACTGTAATAATATAGGTATTTTTCTCACAAATGCGCAAAGTGATATTTTTTTGCACGCGTCTTTCTTTAAACGAATGACGCGAAGCGAAATTTGGACAAGCAGTTAAGTGCAAAAAAAAGACATTGCGCATGAGTTAGGCACATCATTTCTCAAATAACAACAAAAATAAAACCTATTGTTGCTTAAAGAAAAAAAATCTGACATTATTTGTCAAAATTAACAAGTTCCTTATTGTTGCTTGACATACTATATTCACAAAAAATGTTTTTTTTTTGTTTTAACAAAAATACTTAAAACTACGAAGAAACTTAGACAAAAGAGATTACACTAAAACTGGCAAACTGGCTTACAACTACTAAAATATGTATAAATTTTTCTTACCTTTACGATTTTAGGGTAGTTTTATTTTTTCGCACTTAGTGCGGAAAAGTACTACTACAAAGTTCAACCTTGTGCACGCTTGTAGAAAAAGTATTATTTGTGTTTACAAACATAAACGCTTCTTGCTTATGCGACTGTTGCATGTAATTAGACACGACGTGCTGAACGGTTTCTTTCCAAATTTATTCTTACTTGTGATCATCCTAGAGTGTAGGGAATTTCCCCCCATACATTTAACAATGAAAGGCAATATTTGGACTGTCTTTAACTTTAAAAGCCTTATAAAGTTATATTTAACCAGAAGAGAGAAATTCAATTGCACTTTTTATTTATTTGAATATAAGAAGTTAACTAACTTGCGTCCAGAAATTATTTTGGAAAACAAAAAAAATGGCTTGATCGCAAGAGAGAATTTTATTTTTGAGAGCGATAAATTATATAGATTAGAACTTTGGAAAAGTATTGACTATTTAGTTGGGCCGATGCCTAAACCTGAAATAGTATGTTCGAAACACAAAATATTTCGGGTCATACAATTTACAGTACAATAGCTGATAGTAAGCAAGGTATACCATGTCTTAATTTACTGAAAAGTGTAAGACCCAGGATTTTTACCCATGAAAAGGCAGATAGATTGGTGAGGAGGGCTAAAAATAGAGAGGGAGTGTAGCCAGAAATGGTGTAAAATATCAAAAACGAAAGAAAAGAAATGTCCAAAATATACAGCAAACCAGGTAAGACGGATACCACAGTGTTGTCGGGCATTAACGCGGATCCATTTTGCAAACGGGAGAATTATTATTCTGGACGATGAAAAGTACTTTACTCTAAGCAATTCAGAAATGAAAAGAAATGATGGTTTTTATACCGACAACATAGAAAACTGCTCAAACAATGTAAAATTTTAAAAAAGGTTAAATTCGCAGACAAAATTTTAATTTGGTGCGCGTATTGCAGGAATATCCAGGACTTACGTGGGAAGGGTAAGGAGCGAAGCACTAGATAGTCAACGCTATGTTTAAAAATGTCTGATCAAATTGGCTAATTCTATACACGAGAATCATGCTGAAGGTGACATAATGTTTTGGTCAGACTAAGCATCATCACATTACTAACGAGAAACTTAAAATTGGCTAAACCTTTAAAACATAACATTTGTACCAAAACGACAACCCACCTAACCTACCTCAGAACCGTACTATCGAAGATTTGTGGGCACTTTTGGCTAGAAAGGTTTACGCTAGAGAATGGGGAGCTGAAAATAAGGAGCAATTAGAGCTTAGAATCTACAGGAAAATTAGAGAGATATACGTCGAAGCCGTCCAAATCTAAGACACCCACGGTACGTTAGTACTCAGGCATCAGCCTTCGTGGACTGACCAAAGATAAAAAAAACCTAATGAGGGATGTCCGCAGGAAATTGCGCCTTGTTAAGGAGCACTGGCACCTTTACTTAATTTGATATGTTAATTTTGTTTTTATAATAAAGTTTATTATGAAATATAAAAAAAAAATTAAATTATCTTTGCGTCTAATAATGTAAGAAAGTAATTTGTGTCAAAACTATTGAGACATAAGTTATAAGAAAAGAGGGAGTAATAGTGATTGACTAGTGAAGAAAACATATCCAAAACCATAAGGTAGTGTGGTGGCAGTCAAAAAAATATTGACCAGTTTTTACATTGATTTCTTTATTGAATTGTCAAACATTATTTATAATAGAGGATACCTTTTGTAGGATATTTACAAAAACAATTTTGTATATTACAATTATCCTTAAATAAGTTTTTTCAAAGTTTCCTGACAGTCGTTGTCACTTATTCCAAATTCAAATTGGACTAAATATAATAACAGTTTAAATAAAAAAAAATAATATTAATAAACTAATCAAGGATAAAAAGAAAAATCAGTAGGTGTAAAAAATTAATCTGTCAATATAATTTATTACATTGGTAGGTTGATCTAATTAAACGCAGTTAATTAAAATGTTAATTTCTTCATTACTTTTTCTTAATAACAATGTATCTTAATTACTAGCTCCAACAAAAGTAGTATTAACTGTCTTAATTAAATTACATAATCAATTCTAGTTTTTGTCCAAAATTAAAGGTTAAAGTAGCAGTCTTAGTTTAACTTTAATTTTTATTTCGATTTCAATATGAGATTATTATATTATCATTTTGGATGTACTCGTAGATACATGTATTTTTTTATACTTACATTCTTATCAGTTATTTTCTTAAACTGTTTTCTTATGAATGCAGAATTCATCTAAAACAAATAAACACATATTATTTTTTGGTTTTGGTTTAGACCTATCGTTAATAAATATACATGCACAAATATTCAGAATATTTGTAGCAAACTGACAACAGTGGTGGCTTTAGGATTTTCAATTGTTTTTATGTGAAAAGTGAGACATAGGACCCACACCAAATATATACCAGATGATGTTGGTCTCAGGAAAAACATTTTAAAAAAAGTTAATTTTTTTGAGAGCCCCTTCAGCAAAGAATCTAAGCTACAAGGCGAATCCTCCATTTGTATTTTTTTTTGTTGTGAATTTGATGCAAGGAGATATCGATTTTTTAAAAGTAAATCCTCTGTTTATTATTATTTTTTCGTAAATATGACCAAACTTTATTGTTAAATCCTCATTTTTCCAAAAATATCTGCAAAATTGTTAAGTGAAAAAGATTCAACTGGCCATGGGTTTAAAAAAAACATTGATAATTTTCCTAAAATCAGGATTTAACGAAAAAAATTTAATCATATTCACCAAAAAAAAAAAATACAAATAGAGAATTCGCTTTTGTAGCTTAGATTTTTTGCTGAAGGGGCTCCCAAAAAATCAATTTTTTTCGCAAATTCCATAATAAAAATATTCTTTATCAAAGTGATACCCTTGAGGTTAAAGTAAGCGGCATCCTTTCGGGAACGTAATTCTTGCATAAAAATAAGACAAAAAGTTCCTATTAATATGGGTCCGAAAATGCTTCCTATGAATAGGACACCTTAAAGAAGATTTTTTCTCTATAACTTTAAACCCTTTTAAAATTAAATTTTGAAAATTGTTGTACGGTATAAACATTTGAAGGTAAATAAGATTCTAAATTTAAAATTGTCTCTGAATTGTTAAATAAAATATTAGTTAAAAAGTGTGTTTTTTCTTCTATGGTATGCAGATTAATTTTCATCAATAAACATTCGCAAATCAGTAAGTTTTCAAAGTCGATTTTCTCGTAAATGGTACGCTCTATCAAATTAAACTAAGAGTACCTTTTTTACGTAAAAAACTCCAGAATTTTATAATTTCCAAACAAAATCACAATAACCTAAAGTGTAAAAGAAAAAGGAATATTTTAACACTTACCCTCCCCCGTATGTGACGTCCCTGATTAAAATTTTGAATTTAAAATCTTATTTACCTTCAAATGTTTATACCGTACAACAATTTTCAAAATTTAATTTTAAAAGGGTTTAAAGTTATAGAAATAAAAATCGTCTTTAAGGTGTCTTATTTAAAGGGGCGTAGCTCCCTTAGGAAGTATTTTCGGACCCATATTAATAGGAACTTTTTGCCTTATTTTTATGCAAGAATTACGCTCCCGAAAGGATGCCGCTTACTTTTGAATCACCCTGTATATTTAGTGCGGGTGCAAGTCTTACTTTTTAGATAAAAAAAAATTGAAAATTCTAGAGACGCCGGTGCTGACAAAAAATACAGGATTATCGAACGAGGACTAAGCAGGGCCATATTTATGACTTTCCTTGTATTGACTAAAAAATGAAATAGCCTACTTGTACATGTTTCCCGTAGGAACCTACAGGATTATGATTTCAATAACTAAAACAAAAGCGATATTACACAAAAATTAACATTTTCTTTATGGGACACATATTTATTGGTTAGTTTCTGAGAGCGTTTCATTTTTCTTTAATACGTTTCAATTAAAATTATTTCGTATTTATTTTTACAAAAAAGAATTAATTTTAATTATATAAAAAATTTGCGATTTCAATTTGGATATAAACTAAGATAGATACCTGAAATGCTAAAAAAAACATATTTTGTCTCCTCTAATATTGAAAAGTTCCCGCATATCAATAACAGCACGCAAAGAGAGAGATAGAAAGGTTGTACCCTTATTTTCTTTTTTTCTTGCACACTTGTTTTCACGGCATATCGTCAAGGCTGACTCTATGATCGAAGAACTTTACACATTTGTAAAAATAAAGCGCTTTAAAATAAACTCTTAAATGTTAAACCACAAATGTAGGCAAAAATTTCTAAAATTTCAATTGGACAGGTCCAGAAAAAAAAAAAAAAAACGGCCGTCGGTAGATAAGGTTAAAAATGTAATTATTTTTTACTGAACTGATGATTTGAAGATAAATGCTTGTCAAATATTCTTAAAATAAGATTATAAATACTAGCATTGGCGTAGCTTAGGATAGTGGTCACGAATATACAGTACCCCCTTAGAAAAAACAGTGTGGTAAGAATATTATTGTAAATAAAATGAAGATGCAAAGTTTAACATAAATATTATGTCATTTTAATTTTGCAAATAATATTATTAGAGCCACGAGAAATTTATACAGGGTAAAAAAAGTATGATGCTTACGATTTTAATGTTCATGTCAAAAAAGCCAAAAACACATGGGTCCAAATTTAATTGTTTTCGAAGTTTAAAAAATCTGGCAACACCGCGCTTGCTTCATTACATCGAGTCGAACGTGGAACGTTTTTTGCAAGGTTTTACATATTTACATATTTTTTTAAGAGATGTTTATTTACTAAAGTTGTACTTACAACAAAATGAAGCTGAATATCTATTTTAAGAACACAAATTATTATGTTTTAAAAAAGGACTTTTTTGATTTGCTTAAAGAATAAGATTTCTCGATTGCACACATCCCGTTTTCAAAACTTTTTGGTACGCCTGCACTATGGTTGTGCTAAATGGATGTAGCTATCGTGAAAATCTTTCACGGTAAATTTGAGCTGCTAGATTAGTATTTTGGTTTGCCTTGCCGTAAATTAATAACATATAGGTATATTTTTCCGATTTAAAATCATTTTGACCTACAACGGACAAACATATTGCCACCGGTACGCGCAATGCACGACTACAAGAGGCTCCTGTGTAGGTCAGTTGCCAATTGTTTTTTAAATTTTTAACTGGGGGGAAATTATTATTATTTTTTTTATTTGAAGATTGAAACATTTAAAACTTAGTTTATTTCATTAGCAAATGAATCTACTGGTAAGCGATTAAGGCGGTAGTTTCCAATTGTTAAGCTTTTTAGAAATAATTGCTTAAAAAGTTTGTAACTTCGATGTTGTTTAGACAAAAATCGGCTTGTTTTTGAGCTCCACTATCGCCCATTAAAATCGTGAGTATGCACAATGTGTCCCGTTTCGACACTTTTATAAGTATCTCCGTAATTGTTACTGCCATAAAAAAAGTAATATAGACTTCATGTGCTCTTTTTGGGTTAAATAAAAGGGTAAAATCAAAATCTAAAGATTTTCGTCCCCTTTAGAGATACGGAGGAACATAAAAAAATTGTCAATTTCAGAATAAACCTATATTTTCTTAGTTAAAAGAGATACAAAAAATGTATTATACAGAGAACTCTTTATAATGATTGTTAAATAATCTGCCGTTTTTAGAATAAGTATACAGGCTCAGGTAAAAAAGTTCTCAGACCCAACCTCATTTTTAAAATGAAATACCCTTTATATTTCAATCTAAAAATCATATTAAATTATTTTTTTTAAATATATCATACTTTGCGATTTATTTAAACATTATTACTTTAAACCACAGTAGGCTATGAACAAAAACTCATATCCTAGAAAAGAGAAATAAAATAATAGGCAATCTTTTTAGGTTAAAAAATTCCATTTAAAAAAATGAGGTTATGTACGATACTTTTGTCAGTATAGGATTTTTTTATTATTATAATTTTTAAAGTTTAAAAAAAGCCGTTTTTGGGCTTATTCTTCTTCGGCAATTCGCCTTCGGCACTTTCAGCTATGTCAGGTCTATGTAAGTGTTTACCTTTTTTTGTTATTCCTAAATTATAAAACCCCTAAAGTTTTTAAAATGTAACAAAAAAAAAAGAAAATTAAAACTACTTACTTTACCAAACGAAACAAAAATAAAAATAACGGTTTACTATCCCACGGAAATAAATTATTTTTATCTTTTTCTTTATCGTGTTTCCAACGGACAAAAAGCGTGTTTACCAATTAATAATATGGTTTTCACGGTAGAAAAATAAATATTTATTAATTTAAAATTTTTAAATAAGACTAGCAACTGGCCCACGACTATAGATTGTTGAACCTGATGCCATTTACCTTGGCCATGAAGCGGAATGAAATGTGATACAATATCCTTTCACAAACGACAGAATGTCAGCTTTAATACAACTCCATAATATATATAGGATAGTTTTAATCTTATTTTCTTACAGCTTGTTTCATTAAAAATTAGTTTATAAATAATTATTGTTTTTTTTAAATAATAGGATGCTTTCGAGTAGCTAATAGTCCAGGGAAGGGACAAAGCTGTAAATAAATCTGTACAGTTTTCCCTTGTGGCGCAATTCTGAGGTCTTCACGAATGCTTTCGAGCGAAAAAAAGTTTATCAAGATTAACAGGTGGGAAAGGGCTGAAAATGGCACCTCAAGGCCCGAAAGCTAATATCTGCCAAAATATGCGAATTGGAGAATTTTTCCCTTGACAAAAAATAAAAATCGCCTTATAATCGACCAAAATGGTACTTATAATTTTTTTTGAAAAATTGATATTTTTCGAGATAACGGGACCCAAAAGTCCCCTCATTTCAGCTGCCACTCTACCGCTAGAATGGCGCTATCTTCATGGATAAACTTATAAGCGGGCGGACGAATTGTTCCATTTCTCGGGCAATAATGTACATTTTTTAATCATTCAAAGTTCATCGGAATGGGAAAACCCATACCTTTTATTGCATATAAGTTTGGGCCCATTCTGATTTTTCTAGAATATTAAAAGAAGCGGTCAAAGTTTTGAGAGTATCCCATTAATTTATCGATATTTTTTAAATGGTCTCGTATTAACATTTCTTTTTTATAATGAGACCTTAGCAAGTGTTCAATGATCCCAGAAAACTTCCTTCACCATCTTTCTTGCGTTTTGATAAAAAAATTGTTTTACTCATCTGCGTTTTTTAGCCGTTTCCACAGTTCTACCACATCTATCCCGTGTGGAATGTTCTGAATTTTTCGACGGCCGTTTTCTCGAAAAATATTGGTGTTGCGAAAAAATAAAAAGAACCATTTTTGTAGTTTTCGAGGTGATAGATATTTTGGCAGATATTCGAGGGAAACTCATTTTTGGGACTTTGGGGGCAATTTTCAGCGGGTTCCCACGTTGGAATCGTGATAAACTTTTTCTCACTCGAAAGCATCCCGGAAGACCTAAAAATTGCGGCACAAATGAAAACTCTACAGGTTTATTTACAGTTTTGGGTACTTTCAGGTCTTCAGTTACTGGACTAATAGGACAGTTTGAGTCTTATTTTTTAAAATTTATTGTTTTATTAAAAATTGGTTTGTTAATAATTATTGTTCTTTTTTAATAATAGGATGCTTTTGAGTTACCAACGTGCCTGCAATGATAGAAATGAATTTGTAAAAATTTAAAAGTAGGGTTAGTAGGTTTAAAATCAAAAATTATAGGGTACTTTTACTATGAAGCCCGTGTGGCACGGCGCGTAAAAAAGATAGCCGAAACGTTTACCCGTGTCATACACATATTTTTGCGCTCAAATTTGATATTAAAATTGTGAGGAAATAAATAGTCTAATCGAGAAGTATGGTTCCTGCGCAAAATAGTTAGAAGGCTTCGAAAAATATGAGACATAGTTCATTCGACGCGGATTGCAAATCTGAGAAAAGCGTTTTGGGGATTTTTTCTCCAATAAAAATTGTAATTGTTATTAACAAAAAACGAAAAAAAGAAGATATTTTGATTTTTGATGATAACTCAAAAACTATTAGAGATAGAGGAAATTGCAAAAAAGATTCTTGAAGAGGAGGAAATTTTCGATAAAAAGTCCCAACTTCCGGAGTTCTATATTCATTATTTATAATTTTAATTTAACGCTAAAAATGGACCTTCGCGCGACATTTTTGGTTGAGCTCTCGGCGTCAAAACCGAGTACGTCACACTAAATAATTTTTTTAAGATATTAAATAATATTTGAAAAATTTAAAAAATTATGAAGTATTTAGAACACTTTAAAAAATGTATTTTCGTTAGAAGTTTTACCTAATATTAATTTTTCAACAAGTTAGATAATTGTTAATTAACAAAATTGTTTGGAACTTTCGTCCTCAGTGTACATTAAAAAAAATGTTTAAATAATTGTTGTATAAATTTTTTGCGTCGTGGAGCCCTTCTTATATACACACCCAACAAGATCACGCCATAAAAGTGTAAAAATTTGTAATGCTTTTTTTATAATAATTTTATAAACTTATTTTATATTCTATACTTTATATTTTATTTAACATTATACTAATATTACTCTGATTTTTCATTTTTTGTCAAAATTTTTAAATTATTATAAACAAAGGATTAAAGTTTTATGGCGTTATCTTATTAATGTATGTGTATGAAAAGGGCTTCACGAAGCGAAAAAGCATTTTTTTTAATGTACAATGAGGACGAAAAATCAAAACAATTTTGTTAATTCACAATGGTCTAACTTGTTGAAAAACTAACTTTAGGTTAAATTTTCAACGAGAATAAATTCTTTGAAGTGTTTCAAATACACCATTACTTTTTAAAATTTTGCAATTAATATTTAATACCATATCTATACAGAAATACATTTATCTAGCTTTGGTGCTAGTACTGAACCCTGGGGCACCCCAGCATTAATTTGGAAGCTAAAAGAATGACCATCTACAATAACTGATATACGTCGATTAGAAAGGAAACTGGAGAGCCAAAAACAAAGCTTAGGTGGAAGACCGTAGGAAGGCAGTTTGTTAAGAAATTCATTATGCCAGATTTGATCAAAAGCTTTGGATATGTCAAGAGCAATAATCTGGTATTTACCAAAAAAATTAAGGGAGTTGTTTCAATTGTGGGAGAAAAGGAAAGAAGATCAGCGGTGGTCTTTATGTTGTTAAATAATTTTAATGTATAGTCTGTCTCAAAGTATACCGTGTTAGCCCTTGCCTTCATTTATGGATTATACCTGCCGACATAGATAAAACTGCGAATCGGTAGGTATTAAAGGACATAACATGAGGGACGGACTTTAATAATATTAGATTTATAATTTATTGTTTATTTAGGTAAGTACAATCTTAAAATTACATTAAGAAATTAAATATATGCAAAGTTTCAATAAATTTATAACTGCATTATCTATACATAATTACATTTTTAATCTAAACATCTAAATCTAATTCTGTTTCACTATCAGAGTCATCATTGAGATTAATTAGAATAGGATTTATGTTGTTTTGGATAGAAAAGTAAGAGTCCTCAATTTTTATAATGTGCTGAAGTGAATTTTTCCAGCTCTCAACTGGTATGTTAGTAATTACATTTTTTATCAAATTTATAACACTGAGACTTAAAGTAGGTGTACTCTGATCTTTGATTTTACTTGGTTCCACAAATGCTCTATTGGGTTAAACATACAGTGATACGGAGGAAGCCGTACGACAGTATGCCCAGCCTGTTCAGCCAAATTATCACATACATATTGTTTTTTAATTGCATATGAATTTAGGACTTCCAAAAGATGCGTTTTTTTGTAACTGAATTTAAAATAAATATCATTTTCTAACAAATAATCCTGGATTTCAGTTTTTGAACTTGATGAAGCTGGTGCTTTGTGTAGCAGGCGGCTGTGGTAGCTTGCGTTATCCATGACAATAACACTGTTGTTTGGAATATTTATTAAAAGATAATTTTAAAACCAGTTTTCAAAAAGTTCTGCACTTGTATCCTTATGATAATCCAAGCTAGAATCCTTAATATAATGCGTTTTCCTTTATTCGAAGGTGCTTTCGTCTAATAGTTTTGACTGGAATTAACCCATCCTTTGGATACTGTGTCGTGTGTATCGAACCATGTTTCATAAAGGCAAATTAGCTTTTAGCTTCTTTTTCAGTTTATCCAAGGTTTCCAAGGTCCGCTTTCATAAAGACAATATATTTTCCTTCTTATTAGGTCCTGATCACTATTGTCTATACGGTGAGATTGAAAATCACTACGTTTTTTTCTTTTGTTCAATTCTTCACTAATAATAATATCCCTTATCGATGATATTGGAGTTTTTATAAGTAGACTTGGTTTCTTTTAAAGCTTCTTGTTTAATTAGACCTCTACTGATTAAAGTTTCATACACATTTTTCACCACCTGTTTTGCATCTAATGACAAATGATTCTCGTGAAACATCTTTTTCGAAACGCACAGTAAAAACGGTTATTCAACACTGCCACTAAAATATTAGCCAACATATTTATATGCCTAATGGTTAATACTCAAGAAATACCTGGCCCACCCCTGCCCTTATGAACAAATGGGTTTACCCAATAACAATAGGTAATAAAATCGTTAAAGGTTTATTGGGGTATGGTCCGTCAAAAGCCATACCGATATACTTTGAGACAGACTATAAATGGGTATTATATGTTAAATTACAAAAATGAGTTATTCTACGGTTTTTTTTATTCGTAGCTAAAAAGGTGCATAAATAATACCACGAAGTGTATCGGTTAAATATCAAGAGCAAAATATGTACCGATGTCGATTTCAGTAGTAATATGGCAATAAATAAAATAAATAAGAAAATTAATGTCTTTATTATAAAAAATGTTTTACTATAATGAGCAGCTGCACGCGGCAGGTTGTAAGTTTTGTAAAAGATTTATTGGTACTCTATAAAATTATTACTAATAGAAGTAATGGTTTGCAACCTTTTAGTAGCAGTATATAAATTATGACAAACATATACTTTTTATCTTGCCATTTTATTTTATTGGATCAGCTAGAAGTCAAGGGGGCTAAATCTGACGAATAGATGGTATGACAATTCGTACAGATTTTAGCGATGGTTTTTTGAGCTGTGTGAGAGGGTGCGTTCACTTGATCAATAATTATTTTTCTCTTTAGTAAACCAAATCATTCAGCTGTTCCAAAAAATTACAATAATAATCTGAGTAATCCACAAATAAAAAATAACTTTTGTTTCTCATCTAATCCCTTTTAGTAGTTAATCGATGATCTCTTAAAACCATATTCTGTATATTTGAGACGATTTCTGATGTTGATGCATTTTTTGGATATTCGTCACTTGGATCGTCTTCCAGGCTTGTACAAGCCTCTTTCGAATCTCGGCATTTTTCCGAGAGCCAGAAAGCTGTACGTGTGCAACCTGTCCCCAAGAAAGGATGCAACAGGGTTCCTTCTAACAAAAGACCTATATCTCTTATTCCTGTTTGTTTGTAAGGTTATAAAAAAAATTCCTTAAATTCCAAATCTTAAAGTATTTTTTGGTAAAACACAAAATTTTACATGCCAGACAGTATGGATTCAGTCACAGAAGATCCACAGCTGTTCTTCTTTCCTTTGTCTCACACAACTGGAATAAGTTCCTTGGGTGTTTTGTTGAGTCCTAGATCCTTGCTCCTGCCCTATACAAAGTTTTTGACCTGGCATGATGGGCTTCTAAACAACCTTTCTTCCTACGATCTTCCTCCTAAGCTCTATGCTGTGATGGACCTCCACTTTCCTTTTTAATCGACGTATACCAGTTATTGAAGATGGTCATTCTTTTAGCTTCTACCAAATTAATGCCAGGGTGCCCCAGGGCTCAGTCCTGGCATCAACTCTGTCTCTTCTTCCCATCAACAATCTTCTTTTTCTACAATTAATCCCATCCATAGCTCTGCTGATGATAGTACCCTCCACTTAAATATTCAATTTCTTATGCCTCCCTGTAAGTCTGATTTCGAAAACAACCACAGATGAACGCCGATATTTCTTTCACTAGACCCTAAACTAATCTTGGATCCCCCAAAAATCTTATCCAGTTTAATACCTTCAAAACACAGTCTTTTTCGCTATTGCGAAAAAAGTCTGCCAGTGTTCATCCGTTATATATGAGCGGCCAAGTTTTGCAGAAGAATTGTTTAATCTTATAGGTGTTACTTTTAAGAATAACCTTAACTGGCACAAACACATCACATTCATAGCCTCGGCAGCTTCAAAAAGGCTTGGATCCTTTTTTCAGGTCAGAAAGTACTTCTCTCCTTCTAATCTGTTTAATCTGTATGTATCCGAGATAGAGCCTCTTTAAAATATGCATCCTTCTACAGTCAAACTTGGGAGGCCCCGAACTTCCCACTTTACTTGGTCCTTCATCCTTAGAATGCCCAGACCATGAAACCTGCCCACAGAAGTTTTCCCTTTTCCTCCAAATCCCCAAATATTTAAGTCTCGTGTGAATAAACTTCCTCTTACCACATTTCGGACACCCACGTTACGTTAGTACTTAGGACTCGTTGACTGTCCCAAGATAAAAAAGCCCCTTTCAAATTATAAACCGACCTTTACTATTCTAGTTGAAAATAAAAAGTCCTTATACACTTTTACAATTGTTTTTAATTTTTTTGGTGCTATATCTTATTATAATATTATAACTGCACGATATTTAATTTTTTCCATTGTAAAAATTACTGGGACACGTCCACTTTAAACAGCTGAAAATATATGAATGAGTTGACAGATCTACATAAACTTTCACGTGTGATCATAAAAAGTACTACCATTTTTAGGAAAAAAAACGAACCTAATATCGCCATCTTTTGTCGAACGACAAAACTATTGAACAACCTGTTAGTTGATTACTGACAATTACTTCATAGGTCTCTTAAAACTGCCACAATGATTTAATAGTAATGCATATTTACCCTATTTAGAAAATGACTTATTTGATCTGTTTGTTGATATACCTTTACATAAGGAAAAATACGTGTTTTATGCATGACAGTACACCACTTCACTTTTTAGTTAGTTCGTAATCATCTTAATCACTGTTTTCCACATCGGTGGATTGGTTACGGTAGGGAATTTCTTTGGCCTCCTCCTATCCCAGACTTTAATCCAAACGATTTTTATTTGTAGGATCACACGAAGTTTTTAGTTTATAAAGATGAAACAAATGCAAGTTAGAAAAAAAGGAAGCTACTTATAATATTGGAATATTCTAGAAAGTTTCTTAAAAGTAAAAGGTAGTTCACTCGGACAGTGGTAAACAAAACTATCGCCTTATAGTTAAGAAAGCCCGGCCCGTCCACAATTCAAACCCCAATCTCGGATGATCATCTTTTATCTTCATCTCTTCCATGCCATCCGCGCCGATCTCGCCATCTCTCTCTAACAAAAATTGAATATTGAACGGGCCGGGACTGCCTCCAGTACCGGCCATTATATATTTCCTATTTTATGCCAACATCGTTTAAAAAAAAACAGTAAAAAAAGGTTTTTTTTCAAAATTTTCTAATACTCTGATATATATTGCATTAGTTTTTTAAAAATTCCGTAAAAACCGTTTTCAAAATATTCCAAATGGATATAGCTTTCATCGTGACAGATATTAATCGACAATGTTAATTATGCACAATTTGATTGTTAATATCTCGCTTTACGACTATAGAAGAATTTCGTTTTTTTTCAATTAGATAAAAGTCACTTTTATTAAACCTATATTTCAATTTTATTTAATTCGTAAGAAAAGCCGTTTTACGAGTAAACTACTTAAAACTTTTATTTTAAACATCCTGTATAAATTAAACGAGTGACGTTTAGTTCATCTTTTTGATATTTTGTTACCCTGGTTATGAGACACTGAATATATTTTAACTAAGATACCGGTATAATTTTAATTAGCTGCAGTTTTTAAAATGCTGAAATATATAAAAAAAAATGTGCATAATTTAGCATGGGTAATTCCCGTTTACGTTATATTTCGAATTTTTCCTATTTTTTATTTATCTATAATTTATATTATTTAAAAGCCTGAAAACAGCAAAGGTACAGGATCATCCAACCAGGCTTGAACTGGGCTATATTCAGAACTGTCAAAACTTGAAGTACTTCAAGTAAAATTTTACTTGAAGTACTTTTTTGTACTTCAAGTATTTTACTTTAAGTACTTTTTATTATGGGGTACTTGTACTTATAATTGATTAGTTTTTATGAAGATACTTGGATTTTTACTTGATTTGACCAAGTAAATTACTTCAAGTATTTATTTAACTACTTGAAGTGTTACGATGTACTTGAAGTAAAAAAAAGTACTTCAAGTAAAAAAAAGTACTTTAAGTAAAGAAAGTACTTCAAGTAAATAAAAAGTACTTGAAGTAAAAAATCAACCAAGTACTCGAATGTACACGCTTTAGATAATCGTACAAACAAGTTAACACAAGAAATACGCGCAACCGCTGCTGTTTTTATTGTATTGCATTACAGCGCTCATTTAAATTGGATCCAACAGCAAGACAAGTGTAACTATTACTGATAATTAGACTTTTTGTTCTTTTTTCAAAATCAATCCTTATAAAAAATCCTTTATTTTGATACCCAATTTTATATATTTAAACATGAATACTAACAGCCATTTTTAATGACAATTTTATTATCGAACGCATTCAGGATACGAAACAGTTTCCAAGTCCCTCCCGAAAATGTTTAAAACGTGACAATTCAAGAATATTCTATTGGTGCGATTCGACGTTTGATGGAGCGGTTCCCCAACCATTTCGTATTGTGAATGCGTTCATTATTACCTTCATTTGCACGAAAACCCCTGTATTTTTATAGGCAACTTAAACAAAATTTCCACTAATAAAATGGAAACGACATCAAAATTGAAGTTGTTCTGACTTGATTTTGTGTTGATGGGAAATATTTTAATTTCCCAAGAATAGATATCGGCTGCCAACGGGTGCCAACGCCAACCCGTTGCAAACCACAGGAAAAAGCCCATTTTGGAAAAAAAACAATATTTCCTATAATAGTTTAAGGTCCAAGCGCTCACCCGAGTACGGCATTGTAGGCCTGTTGCCATAAATTTACATACGAAATTTTACATTATTTCGGACATCGGATGCATAAGATCCCGACTTAAAACGGTACACTTAGCAACCTTACTTGTTTTCCTAACTATAGTTTTGAACGACTGGCCTACTTTCCAATGACGTAGCGCTCAGTCCTTAAAGCTTTTAGGAATTGTTGGAAAACCCCGTTTTGAGGAATAAACCCTCTAAGTCTCTTACAAAAAATACTACTTAAGTATAATTTGTTTTACTTGAAGTACTTTTAATTACTTCAAGTACTTTTATGTACTTTAAGTACTTTGGTTTACTTCAAATACTTTGGTGTTCTTCAAGTACTTTGTTTTACTTCAAGTACTTTGTTTTACTTCAAGTACTTTGGTTTACTTCAAGTACTTGGATTTACTTCAAGTACTTTGGTTTACTTGAAGTACTTGGATTTACTTTAAGTAAAATACTTGGGTGGTACTTCTAGTTCGTTTTCAATTTACTTTAAAATGCAAGTACATTTTAATGAATACTTGGTACTTGTACTTGAAGTAATTTTTAAAAACTTAAAAACCTGGTACTTGTACTTGAAGTACTATTTAAGAGAACTTTGACAGCTCTGGCTATATTTGTGGCTTTTCTCGTATTTAAAAAAATTAAAATAGTCATCTTGTGTATTTTTTTTTCGGGGGATCTAAAGAATATTTAAGAAAATGATTTAAAACTAAAACCAAAGGGATACGACATAAAATTCACATTTTCCTATTTTTTCAATGCACGTTAAGGAAGTTCAGTCGTAAAACGGCTTTTCTTAGGAATTAAATGAAATTAAAATATAGGGTTGACAAAAGTGTCCTTTATCTAATTAAGCGAAAATTTTTTATCGACTGGAATTAAAACCGATACCCTCATGCGTAGGCAGCCACAAAGTGATTTATCTTTTACGATTTTGGCAAACCTATAAAATATAGGTTGGCGAGACTGCACTGGATTGCACAAATACTCAAAATATGGTGTTTTATTCAGTTAAAAACTATAAATTTTGCAACAATATAAACCGACAACAAGATAAAAACGCATCACAGTGACAGTTGACAAATGACATAGAGCTTGTAATGTTGCCACTAGAAGTCCCAGCTACTTTCAAATTTCTAAACTAACAGCCTATGTTAGTTGCCACGCATATGTGTACCAGGAGTCAGTATTCTGGTTCTTTTTGGAAGCCTGTGGGGTGAGATCCACTTACTTAGCAGGGTTCCCACTAAAATTCCTAAATCGAATTCCCTGACATTTCATGACTTTCCAGGTCTCCTTAAGCAAAATTTCCATGACTGGCGAATCCTTAAAAAGCCAATATATTCCCGTTAAGAACCCATTTACATTCCACCCACTAGCTTTGTGGCCACTTTGAAAAGCTCCATGTACCACATGAAGTCCACATGTTCCCATATCAAGAAATGATTTTTTTAAAAGTCTATTTAGTTTAAAATTGACATTTTGACCATCCATAGAAATATGAATAATTTTTTTTTGGCCTTAATTCTAGTGTTTCCAGTCCTTTAATCAAATGCTTAAGTAAATTATCAGCCGTAGGGCGACCATTTATAAACACTGAAGTCAAAAATCTTGTTTCTGTTTGTCTTGTTATATTATTGAAAAAGCGAATAGCAAGATCCATTTGCCCTTTTTGTGATATTTTGTTGAGGGATTCATCAAATGAAATCGAAAAATGCTTTAGAGTTTTATAGTATGTTAAAAACTTATTTTTAAAATATTCAGCCAAACCAAAAATATATAAATATAAAACTTTTGTAGAGCCCAATCTCATTCTCCTTGCAACATGCGACTCCGGAAACATTAAAGAAAATAACGGTACAGTTTTATCAACGCTATTTATTGTATTGTGAGTTTCAATTATATGTAGCGTCCATAAAATTTCAGCTTTTTATACACTGGCATCTTCTGTAAAAAATGAAAGTGAACTTTCTAAATTTTGGAATGTTTTATCCTGGGACCGACAAGCTGTGGAGGTAGTTGCATTCTGTTCTGAAATTACGGAAACATTTGTTTCGCACTCAACATTACTACTTGTGTGACAGAATTTGTTTAATAAAAAAATATTAGAATACTGTCCAATACTCGACGCTTTTTTGTGAGAAATTGATTTTATGTGACTTATAATAGCTTGCCGTTCCGTATTACTTAAACTACAATTCTTTTTGCAGATTAGGCATTGAAATTTGGCATGGTCTGACTGAACACTGACTTTTATATTTTTAAAAACTTTATCAAGTAACCACGTTTCTTGGAAATAAGTTTTTTTGGTGGAATAATTGAAATCTGTAAAACAGTATTTGAAATTTAGAAACAACGCCAAGATATTATAAAACATTACAAAACTTACCAAGAATAATATAATCGACCTGTAATCCACAAAAAACGCTAATATCACGAAAATAAAACTCCATTTGCCATAATACAGTTAATAAAAATTTAGATTAATATCAAAAAATATAAAAGAATTGTTAATACGTTCAAACGTACCGCGTGCTGCGCAATCACTGAAATTAAAACTTTCCAATATTCCAATGTCAAAAATCAGATCTATCCATACCAAATATATCAGCCGTCCTTTTACGCTAAATACATCAGAGTCCACACACAAAAAAGATAGAACTAAAACCTTTTTTATTCTGTGACTAAAACGAGAGTTACAAATCACAATTTTTTTTTTTAATTTTATCACCTGGTCCCAAGGATGGTAAACTTAACAAGGAGTGGTGGATCCCATTTAAGCCCATATACGCCAATTTAAATGTCAATTCGATATTTGTGACGTAATCCTTTTGCCCTATTGTTTTGTTTACAAGTAGTGTAAAGTCTTAATTCTATCAAGTAGTATACAATACGGATTTAATAGTAGGTGTACATCCAAACTGGTTTTTAAAAGTTGAATATTTAACAAAAATTAATAAACTAAATCTACCTTCTGGGCAATACGGTGACGTCACAAACATAACCTTATCTGCGAACAAGTAGTAAAAATCGAGCACTTCTTGTTAAATTTACCACCCTTGACCTGGTCCTACCTCTCGCTCTCTCTTATAAGCATGTAAGCACGAATGGATTTATCCTTGTTTCTCAACTATTCGTTTAATGTCGGACTGAACGGCCCACGATAGGTAAGACAGAGCCGGAATATTTTCAATTTTGTTATAAAACGTAATTATTTTATCGATAAGACTGAAACGGATTATTTTTAATTTTGTTCGGAAATAGAATTATTTTTTTAACTAAAACTGTAGTTTTCCAGTTTTTAATTAGTTTTCCCTGACATTCCCTGACTTCCCTGACCACTTTTGAATTCCCTGACATTCCCTGACTTCCCTGACTTTCCAGAAAAGTGGGAACCCTGCTTAAGTAACATGTAGGAATATTAATGACTATAGTCTGTCTGCAAGTTTGATTTCCAGAAACGTATTTAAATATAGGCATTAAAATATAACGAATATTTCCCTCATATGTTAAAGTTCTCATAGGAGGAGTGCAATTTTCGCAAAATTATAGCGATTATTGCACTGCAGAAATTAAAAATTGCATCGCAAGTTTATATTGTTGACGAAACGTCTTTCATTCTGCTAGTATTTTCTGTTTAATATAATATTCAAATTTACTTGATTCGCGTTCTCAATTAATTCGGGAAATATTCGTTGGAACATAATCGTTTGTTTTCATATTTTACTAAAATGCCCTCCTCCTTCCGAGTCGGGCTTTTTCGCGAAACTACGAAAACAAACTCTTGCAATTATAAAAAAACACATTTTATTCAAAAATTATCGGTAATTTTGATGCACTTGTGCAATTACCCCCGATAATTATATTGGTTTCAAAGTTTCTGGTTGGAGAATTTGAATAAATTTTCTTTCCAAGTGTTTGTTATTTACTTGGTAAAACAATTTGTTTAACACTTTAACTGTCAGGGGTCAATTTAGAGAAATAGTATATTGTGCAACAAGTTTTGAAAAGTACTCTTTGCATACGAGTATGAGGTTTGTGCAAGAGCCGTAGGCGAGTGCTACAAGTCATACGAGTGTGCAAAGAGTCAGTTTCAAACGTGTTGCACACAATACTTTTTCTACGACTGCAGAAAATAAGGATTAATATGCGATTTTTATTATTTTTGCTCTTTTAACTTTTGACAGGACTGTGTAAAAATTTTTCATACGCCGTGTGAAAAGTTTTCACACGCTTATGTCAAAAGTAAATGACGGAAAATAAAATATTTTTGACTGGTTAACACTAACGTGGTTGACATTAACGAATTGTTTATGAACTATTTAAAAAAGCACACTTATTGCATCGTTTTCTAAATAAGGAATTTTATTAAATAAATTCAACAAATATTTAAAAAACAACAGACATATTCCTTATTATGTTTTTAATAAAACATTTAGTATTTCATGGTATTCTTGGAACACATCTTCTCGTTTCATAGGCGATATATTGTCCATTGTAAAAATAGAAATTTGTGACAACCTTTTGCATGAATTATTGTTTTGACAGTTTACTTACGAGTAATAGTTGCTGCCACAGCCTTCTAGAATTCGTGAGTAAAATTGTGGTTCAAACTCATAATATTATTATTTAATAATCTTTTCATATGACAATATAAAATGTAATAAAAAATATATTTACTTAAATTGTAGTAAATTGTGTAAAAAAAGTGGCGGTTGAATAGAAAGCATATTAATGTTAAAACCCTACTTTGAGCAAACCATATTACTAAAGTTTAAGGTAACTCTACAAAAGACATAGGCATATGTGTATCTTATAATATATCACAAAATAGATAATTTTAAATAATATGTTTGTTCCTGTAACTTTAGTAGAACAATCTTTTAAAAAAAATAAGTTAGTAATATAAGTAATGTCTTACGGTAAATATCATGTTACTAAAGTTTACGGAATAAGTTACCTTTATTAATATTAGTAAAACGAACAAATGTTTAAAAACTACACTGTTCATGGTTGTAGTAAAAAAAAATCATGTTTTAAGTTAAGGATTTTAAGGGTAGTAGCCTCCGTCAAGATATTATATAGGTTTAGTATGTATTCTATTAACAAATAAAAAATTACAAAAGAATATAGGTTGACCCTATTACAACACAAAATATTATTTAAAATTCAGTACTTCCTATAACTTTAGTAATAGCTCGAAACTCTAGACAGACAGTATGTAGTGTGTTACTTGTTATGGTATAATATTAAGCTACTAAAGTCCAAGGAACAGTAAAATTTTGCCAATAGTACCGGGAAACTTACAAAAGGCTTATGTGTATTAGTTTTAGTATAAGCCGAAGAGACGTTGTTGATATGTATTACGAAAATTGCAAGATGTTAACTTTAGCAATAAAATTACAATTCATAATTAGGCTGGTGTACATTCAAATTCACTATCACTCTCCATTTTTACACAGCAAAAGATAATTTCTTCTAACAATACTTTTGACAGGTTGAAATTAAAATAAGTGTAATCAGGCAACCGAAAATCACGACCTACTTGATTCAATTTTTTGTGACATTCGTGCTGTTTATCAATCATTTTGGCCAAACCAGACCTAACCTATGTGAAAAAATTTCACACAGTAGTATCATACATCATGTGAAATTAGTCATTTCAGATCCTGTTTGACGTGCGTTTTTATTCACTTTTCATAGCAGTCGTAGAAAAAAATTATACCGGGTCCTGTGGTTCAAAACATTTCTTTACTTAATTACTCAATTTGTGGTTATTTCGGTTATTTTATGTAAAATGTATAAAACAAGAATGTCTTTTTTTGTTAAAAATAGTATAGTTTCACGCCAGATCCAATGATATTTACACAGGACCTAGATCTAGACGCTTATGAAACCTGTGTACACATGGCCAGGAATTAAAATTGCCTGTGTCCACAATTTGGTATACATGGCAAAGTGTTAAAATTAAAGTAAATTTAAACTGCAACAAGGTAAAGACATACGAAATTGTTTTATCTTAAATTGTATGCAGCACTTGCCCACGGTACACATAATAAAAAGAACCAGTCAGTTGACTAAGCATAAAGCCCTTGACAACGGAGCTTTTGGCCTTGAAACGTTACCCCACCTGATGCGAAGCAGCCGACGATGACCGTCAACCTGCGGCCCGTCTACTTCTTAGTGACGCTTTGCAACTTACCTTTATTTTACAACTTATGAATTAACTATAACGTTAAAGTAGTTTTAATAAATAATACTGCAAGATACGGGGTGAACAGGATGTTGTTACCCCAAATCTTTTTTGTGGTTTTAAGATTAATTCTTGAAACTTTAACGGTTTCGCATTATCTTAATCTTAAAATTATTTTCGGTGTTACTGAAATTACCATTGACTTTCCTATTTTAAACACAAATGCCCATTTTTTTCTATATTTAAATTATCCATAAAAATATTTTTCCAATGATATATCGATATATCACAACATGTTGTTAGCTTTCAAGATGGTGGTCAGTGCTAAATTTCAAAGAAATTAAAGCTTTTCCATTATTTCCGCTTTGAAAAATTATTTTTGCTTGGTAGGCTGTGTAAACCAAAAAATTACTTATTTTACTTCCCAATCAATGATATTTTCTTTTTTACTCTGATAAATTATAAATACGGGGTTCCAAAGTAATGGGACACAGGCAACTCGATTTTAGGTCAAAAATGAAATTTAAACTAAACCCCCTTTATTCCAAAGTTGAGAATAATAAGATACGGGGTGTCAAATTTTTAATTTTTTTTTCTTTTTTCGAATAATTTCTTAAATAAAACATCGTAAAAAATTTGGGGGATTTAGGGTTTTTTAAAGGGCGAAAATTAAATTCGTCCATGCTTTTAATGTTGCTAGTAGAAGGCGCCAGCTACGCTACCTTTTTTAAGCTTAGTATATTGACCTATTTAAAGGACCCCACAATTTTCATATGGAAAATAGGGTTGCTAACCCTCCCGATTTAGGCGGGAGCCTCCCGCTTTTTTGATGCAACTCCCGCCTCCCGCCAAAGGTCAATAAAGTCCCGCTTTTTTGGATAAATACCATAATTTTTTAGTATGCATATCCCATTAGTTCTTTTTAATAATGGTTGCGCTATCTTTTTTGTATATTGTATAGGTAGATAAGTACATGCATAGTTTTTGTTTGTGATGACAATATAAGAGTTCTGTAGTTTAACTGTTTAATACTAGATGGCGATTACCGTTTGGGGAATCCCAATATATTTGACAGCCAAAAATATTACACGCGCGTTAATTGTTTTTTCTTTGTAAAAGTAAACAATAGTTTTTTAATTGGTGAAATGGACTCAGACAGTGACAAGTCATCTGAAATAGACTGGGTCGCAAAATGCAATATATGCATAAGCCAATTTTCAGTAAGTCACGGAGGGGAAGGTGACGTGGTGAAACATATGCGAACGGAAAAGCATCAAAAAAATATTTCTAAATCAACAGACAACAAAAGTATCAAATCTTTTTTTGTCGGAGATCCACAAGAAAAAGATCAAGTTATGGTCGCCGAATGTACTATGGCTTTTCATGGTGCAAAACATTCACTGAGCTACTTGTCAACCGATTGTGCTGGAAAGTTGTTTCCCATTATATTTTCCGATTCAAAAATCGCAAAAAAATATTTTTGCGAAAAACAAAAACAACGAAAATTGTATCAAATATTTTAGGCCCTGAATCAAAAAAATATTATAAATGATTTAAAAACTAACCATCCCTTCTCAATAGCCACCGATGCCTCAAATAAGGGAAATATTAAAACATTCCCTTTAATTATTAGGTATTTCCAAACAGATCTAGGGGTATGCACGAGACTTTTGAAATTTTATTCCGCTGATTCGGAAAATCCGCCGATATTACTAAATGCCTAATAGACGCCCTGAATGAAGTTGACCTGAGTACATCAAATGTGACAGCCTATTGCGCTGACAATGCCTCTGTAAACTTTGGGGCAAATCAAAGTGTATATATTGAACTGAAAAAATTAAATGAAAATATAGTTCCTATTGGTTACATATGCCACAAAATACATAATCCCATGAAATATGCACAAGTGGCATTAAGGTATGACATAGAATGACAATGAATTTAGTTTAAGTACAAAAAAGGTAACAGAGCTTAAGGAACTCTTTGTGTTTTGCGAAAAAGAATGGCCCAAACTCCTAAGCAATGTTCCAACAAGATGGCTCTCGTTGATACCAGCAGTTGAGCGCCTTTTAAAAAATTTCAATCCGGTAAAATCATATTTTCTGTCTCAAGAAGCAGCCCCAGCTATTCTTGTTAGATTCTTTGAAGATGAACTTGCTGAGGCATATCTTGGTAAGTAAAATCCACTTTTCAACAAAAAAAGACCTTATTAAAACAGACCTTTTTTAAAATAAATAATTAAATAAATAAATAGGTATAAATAAATAAATTTTGTAAAATTTTAGGTTTTACACACATACAATAATTTATATATTTTTTTACATTTTAGGTTTTCTTCTAAACGTTGGCTATTCTATCCACAAATGTATCGAAAAGTTAGAGTCGGACAAAACATTGATAGTGGATGTCTTTGACATAATGTTGGCCCTAAAACACGAAATATCTACCAAAAAAAGAAGAACAATTTTATGGGTTTCCATCGCCTTAAATTTGTTGCGCAAATGCGAAAGAAATGATAGAGTTAATTCTTTTAAAAGGAAAGCAAATTTTTTTTTGAAAGAATTCTGAGTTGTTTGGAAAAGTGGTAAGTTTAATAAACTGAATTATTTTTTAAGTATATAATACTAGTAAAAGATTAGATTAGATTATAATCTAATCTAACCTTTTACTAGTATACATTTTTAATTTGTATTATCCCCCAATTATAATTATGTCCATTATAATAATATTGCTTTAAAATATTTTTAGGTTTGACTTCACCGATGAAAAGGCTCTAAGTGCTAATTTAAAAAAACAGCCAAAGTACCAAGATTTTCTAAAAATATCCAGTAATTTCAATATTGCTGTGGACGAGGATTTGCTGTTTGAAGAATACATTCATCTTAAAAACTTCTTTTTGAATTCCAATCTAGAAGAAAATGATATAGATAAGAAATTTTTTTAAAAATTGTCAATTTTGTTTTTTCTTTCATTTTCAAATGCTATGAGTGAAAGAATTTTTAGTTTAATGACTGCAGCATGGAGAAAGGAGAGAAATAGGCTTAACATAAAAACATTAGAAGCTCCGAATTTGCAAAATTTTTAAAAAAAGATGGAAAATATTTGCTTGAAAAAAATAAAACACAGGAAAAATATTTTTAAACAATTTTATATACTTATGTTTTATTTTATTTTATTATAGTATTTAGGTACCTATTTATAAGTAAGTATAGTTTTATGGAATTTTTATGAGTTTTTTTTTATATATAGTAAAATAAATAACTCTTGTGACTTTAGTTAATAATATGATTTATTATTTCATTTTATAAACAACTGCGACCATAAGGCTTTATATATATATATATATATATATTGTTACTGACTGCGATAAAAACATTTTAAACATTTATTTTATACGAAGTTATATATCAAAACCCCTTTCTAATACAACGGTAAAACCTACAACACATAAACATACAGTGAAGTTTGAAAATTCGGACCAACTAATATTTTGCTTAGTAAATCTTAATTTTCAAGAAAACCCGAAATTACACCCTTTGTTTTTATTAAATTTAGTACGTCCCCTTGTGACTGCAAGTTAATGTCATTAAAATTTTTGAACAAATCTGTCAAATACGCGATGTCTGCTTTCAATTTGATCAGACTGTCTTTTAAATCTGGGTCTTTACTTTTCAGAAACTTTTAAAACTGATTCAAAAAGTGAGTAAAATCTTGTCAAACATGCACTTTTTGACAACCACCGTACTTCAGTATGTAAGAGCAATCGTTGGAAGTCTTCATCATTTTCGTCGCACAATTGTGCAAATAACATATACATTTTGTTAAGTGCTTTAATCGCAAATTGATGCGATTGGTGCAATTTATCACTCAAATTTTTCGCTACCAGGTGTTGTTGGTGGATGACACAGTAAATTGCAGTTCTTCTTCTTTTTTCTTTTCTCTGGGAGCCGTCTAGATTTACTACCGAAAGCAGCGCGGCCTCTTGGGCTTTTTGTGTCTAATCTCCCATTACCTTTTATTGCAATCTTCCCATTAGTCTTGTCTCTTCTACAAGTCTTTATAACCCAGAGACTGGTTGGTTGATATATTCCTGTGGACTTATTTTCGCTTGCCCAAATAATGCCTGTATTTTGTGATTCAACGCTTTACATTTGCACAGGATATGGTAGGCTGTTTTTTCCCCTCGTCGCACATGCTACAACTTGGGTCCCCATTGTATGAGCCTATCTTATGTATGTGTCCTCTTAGGTTATCGTGCCCTGTTAGCAGCCCTACTGTAATGCTAAGTCTTTTCCCACTTTTCTAAGTAGTTCTTCCTTCGTTCTTTTGGATGGGCCCCTTATGAAGCCTTTTCCATGTCTTATTCTACTGAGGCTCCCCCAGTATTCCTCGTGTTTGTTTCGGATCTATTCCCTGGTTTGCCCTCGTGCTGTGGTTATGGTCACTTCAAAGCAGATTCTGGTCCCTGTGTCGCTAGCTCACCCGCATTTTCGTTGCCTTCTATTCCGAAATGTCCTGGTACCCACAGAAGAGTTACCCTCTTGCGTTCTCCCAGGACTACCTTCTCTTTGGTATTCCCATGATAGCTTGGACTTTACCTTGGGTTTTATTAGTGCCCCTAGTGACGCCTGGCTGTCTGTTATTATGCAGATCCGCTTGTTTTTATAAGCCCGCCTGTTATTTTCTTTTGCACAGTGCAGTAAAGCGTATATTTCCGGTATCGCGATATCGCCCGAACATGGCAGGACCTCCATCTGCTGCCACCGAAGTTTTAGCCAAAAAATCTGAAAATTAGAATCTTAAAGTTACAGCCTGTCAAAAATCACCGAAAAATTTGGATTTTCTTTGCTTCCTTAATTTTGTTGAGTGGTGTATTATCTGCCTTCATTGATGGGTAAAGCCAAGCCAAAATTTTTGTTCTTTACTATCGAAATCAGATAAATTTTCGTGGATTCCCACTAACGACTTGTGAACCCCCATTTTTTTTTATCACGCCAACGTAGACCTCCGTCGAGTTTCCCGTGGTCCCCTAGGGTCCACCTGGACCACTTTGCGGATTAATGATCTAAAACTTTTTCGACGTTTACCAATATTTCTGGATCTATGTATACAGGGTCTCCGAAAATATCGTTCAAATAATTCCAGGGATGATTCTACATGTTAAATTATGAAAAAAAGTTCATATCAACATAGGTCCGCAAATGCGTCATAAGGTTGCTATGGCAGGTCAAAGATGGCACCGGGATATAGGGGTTCTATTTAATATCTCGGGAACCGTTTTAGATGGTCATCTGAGTTTTGGCATATAAATTGCTTTTAAAAGTAGGCACTTTTCAGTGTTTTTACTATTTTTTTTAATCAGGGGCGTACCGAGAGGGAAGGCCCCGATTTAATTTGTCCACAATTTTATTAAACGCCACATTTCTGCGGTAAACAAATTTTACGTAAGGTTTAAAACAAAAGTTTATTTTATTATAATTGTGTTAATAACCAGCGTAATTCAAAAAAAATTGTTCTCTTTTGCTTGGGCGACCATATATGCACTATTTTTTTGAAGCGTGTTTTCTCAAAAACGGCTGGCCTGACAAGTTTTAACAAGAATACCCTTTTTTTGTTATTTATACCGTAAAATCAGAATTTCTAAAGAAAACTGCAAAAATATGACGTTTAATAAAAATGCGAATAAATTAAATCGAGGCCTCCCCTGTCGGCACGCCCCTGATTAAAATAATAATTTAGTAAAAACACTAAAAACCTACTATTAAAGGCAATCCATAATCCAAAACTCAGATGACTATCTAAAACGGTTCCAGAAATATAAAATAAAACCTATACCCCGGTGCCATCTTTGAATCGCCATACGAACCTTTAGGCATTTGCGTTACATTTAAGCTTTTCTGTGGGAAACATTTTCAGAGCGCTGACTTAGCAATATTTTTATCTTAATGTATCCGTCATACTTTGCTATTGTTGACAAAGAACAATACCAATTACATAAAAAAATCTATTACAATCTAAAACTGCTGAATGTACATGTATACAGTCATTCGTGTGGTAAAATAGTTAAAATTAGTACAGTTTTAAAATCCTATATACAGGGTGAACAGTAAAGTCTGCGTCATATGGGATTTTTTTAAAATTAATAGTTTTATATAACATTTGACTTTGGCATCGATTTTTACTTCGATCGAGATAATAATTAACCAAAAAAATACTACTCACGTGATTCGTATTATTATATATTTTTTTTTATCCTAAAGTGGGGTTGTTTCCAAAAATATAGAAAAAAGTTATCAAAAATAGTTTTAAGGTAGTTTACTCGCCACAATCGTAGACAAAATTATAAAGGCCGGCCTGTTCAGAAATCAAACCAAGATTGGGATGAACATCTTTATCTCTTGTCTTTTTCCAAAATGAAAAAATCCCTTCGGAACTCCCTTTCCCTAAACTCAATCAAAAATTTGGTTGTTGAAAGGGGCCGGAAAACTAAAACCAAAGTACGCCCTTATATTTTTCCTTTTTAGAATTCCGTTTGTAGTTAAAAGGCCCCAAATTTCGGAAAAGTCACAAGGTTTGCTAAAAACTTTTTATTGTTTCATTTATTTCCTTCTTTAAATTTTCTTTTTTTATGGGGGAAAATTTTTTTTCCAAACTTTTTCCCTTGTGTTGGCAATCCCATTTCGACTTTACCCGCTGTTTTTGTGTTCTTTAACTTAATTTTCTAATGGTCTTTTGTTTTCCCGATGTTACTTTACCAATTCCCCACGGGAAGGTAGATAATCATTTTTTGAAATTTCCGTCGTCTTACATGCAAGAATATTTTAGTTGTTTGGGGTTTAAATGCTGTTAAAATAATATTTCGCATTCTGCTTTTTTCTAAATTCCTTTAATACGAATAATCATAAGTATTTGGGCCTGAAAGTCTTGTTCAAATTTTTTTGCTTTTAAATTTTAGACTAAACCCAACTAGCCGTTTTCATAGGTCCTGCTTATTTTTTTCATTTAATGTTACATAAGGCCCCTGAGCGTTATGAGTGACTCCCGTTTTTTAGAATGATTGGGAAATTTCCCTTGTAAATTATGCCAGTGTGGGTAGGTTTCGATACCGAGGTTGCATTCCCTAATTTCGTTTGACTAAAACGTCGATAGAGCGAATTTTTTCTTTCATTGTGATTTGATACAGGTCAGACATTAGATGTAAAAAACCACAAGGTTTTCTCATTACTCTTTTTCCATAAGGGGAGAAACGCCATTTAACATATCGTAGCCCAAACTGGTTGATGTAAATTTTTTTAAATTCTTAAATTTTCTACCAAAATTAAAAACCCTTTTTTTTTTTTTAAAAAAAGGGAATAAAAAAAACCTTTTTAAAAACCCCCCCTTTTCAAAAAAAAAATTTTTTTTTTAAATACCCTTTTTTTTTTAAATTTTTTTTTTTTAAAAAAAAAAAACCCGGTTTTTTTTTAAAATTTTTTTTTTAAAAAATTTTTTTGGGCCCTTTTTTTTTTTTTTTTTTCCCCCCTTTTTTCCCCCCAAAAGGGTTTTTTTTTTTTCCCTTAAAAATTTTTCCCCCAAAAAAAATTTTTTTTTAAAATTTTTTTTTAATTTTTGGACCCTTTTTTTTTTTCCCCTTTTTTTAAATTTTTTTTTTTTAAATTTTTTAAAACCCTTAAAAAAGGGTTTTCCTTTTTCCCCCCAAAAAAATTTTTTTTTTAAAAAATTTTTTTTAAAAAACCCCCAAAAGGGGGGTTTTTTTTTAAAAACCCGGGGGGGGAAAAGCCCCAAGGCAATTTTTTTTTTTAAAAATTTTTTAAAATTTGGGGGTTTTTTTAAAAATTTTTTTTTTTAAAAAAAATTTTTTTTCCCCCCCTTTTTTGGGGGAAAACGTTTTTTTTTAAAAAATTTTAAATTACAAAAGGGAAAAAACCCCTTTTTCCCCCGGGGGGGGCCCCCAACCAAACCCCCCAAAAAGGGGGTTTTTTTCCGGGTTTTTCCCGGTTTTAAGGGTTTTAAAAAAAACCCGGGGGGGGAAAACATTCCCAAACCAATCAAAAAAAATTTTTAAAAAAAAACCCCCGGCCGTTGGGGGTTTTGAGCTGTCCCTTCCGTAGTTCTTACTTTCAAGTGGGAAAAATGAGTACTATGCGCAGGGCGATGGACTTCCCATGGGTTCGTCGCTCTCTCCAATGGTAGCAAATATTTATATTGAATGGTTTAAGGAACACGGGAAATTTTAAATTTCACTAATCAAACCAAAAGTTTACAGAAGGTTTAAAGATACTTTTCCCTTTTTGGGCAGGTAATGACGAAGAACTTAATGGTTTCTTAAAAAAATCTAAATTTCTTCGACCCTGTATCAAAACCAAAAATGGGAAAAAAAACAAAATTGACTTTTTCCCTTTTTTCGACGTTTGAGTCTAAGGTTAAAAGGGCATATCCTCGGTATACAAAAACCTACCCACACTGGACAATATTTACAAGAATTAACACTTCACAAAAAAGGAGTCATACGTACTTATATAACGCGCAGTCCATGTAACAGGGGAACTTGCAAGTCGAAATAAGAAAAATGGGATCTCATGCAAAAAAGGCTACAGTGGGGGATTGGTTAAGGAAACAACCCATAAATTCCCCCAAAAAAAGAAAGGGAACCCCTTTAAATTTTAACAAGACTTTACCCGAACCAAATACTTATACATTCCAATTTAAAGGGAAATTCAGAAAAGATGCGCAGAATAGCGAATAAGTAAAAAAAACAGCATTTAAAACCCCAAAACCCCTCTGGAGAAGTATCCTTTCTAAGAGAGGGCCGACAACAATTTTAAAAAAAATGACCCACCAAAAGTTTTTGAATGTGGTGAAGATACATCAAAAAAAAAAAACCCTTAGAAAATTTGAGTTAAAGAAAAAACAAACCCCAAGTAACGAGGTGAAAAAAAAGTTGAAATCAGGGGTTGCCGAACACGCTTGGGCCCCCAAAAACCCGTATACAATGGTCGGAAGCAAAAAATTTTTCATAAAGAAACCTACCTGAAGGGGAAAAATTTGAAGCTGTAATAATTGCAAGCCGTTCGTCTATTAATGATCCAACGCTCACAGAAAGGCTTCCTCTTCTTGCCCACCGTCGAGCTTAGGGATCTGTGCTCTTCTATAGGTATTTTCACGGCTTCTGCTCAGAGGTGTTTGCCAGTATAATTCCTTCTCTGGCAGCTCCCAACAGAGAAAACACGTAGTGCAACTTTTATGCATCCTTTACAGTTCAGTTAGAGAGGCCCTGAACTTCCGCTTTCTTCGTTCCTTCATCCCTAGAGTGTCAAGACTATGGAACCTGCTGCCCGCAAAAGTTTTTCCTTCTCCTCCCAATCTCCAAAAATTTAAGTCCCGTGTGAACAAACTCCCTCTCACCACACTGAAGACACCCACGGTACGTTAGTACTTAGTATTTAGCAAACCTAGTGTAGACATTCCGAATATCTGGCTGCCGTTGCTGAACCGTGACAAGTCGGTCAAGCTTCGGTAAACAACGGATAGTATATAAAGTCGTAGCTTTTAAGAATAGTTTTAGTTATCATTTGAAAACGGTTGGAGATACATCACTAACCGAAACGTTGTGTATCAATTAACAAATAAAGACAATGGAAGTCCAAGATTTTAGTGTTATTGAAATCATAACATTGTCTAATACTTTTAAAGAAAGATCAAATACGCTTTACCAAAAGTTAGAGGTTATCAATGCTTTAAAATATTATTAAATAAGAGACTGTTCACACAACACATGATATCTGCTCGTTAGTCAGTCATATTCTACACTTTTTGGGCCCACCTTGTCCTAAAATACACCTTCCATAAGAGCGATTACGTAAAGAAAAGAATAAATTAGTGTACACTATTTCTTAATAACAAACAGACCTAGTAAACTTTCAAAAATCAATATCTTTTTAACAAAACAGTAAAAAAATTTAAGGTTTTTTTTAATTTTCCTATACTTTTCTTCATATTGCATCGGTTTTTAAAAAAGTATCGTAAGAACCGTTTTCGAGATATTCCGAAATATATGGTTTTCATACATGACATATCGACAATGTTAAGTATGCACAATTTTATTGTTAATATCTCGTATCACAGACGATAGAAAATTTCGTTTTTTTTTAATTAGATAAAAGACACTTTTATAAACCCTATACTTCAATTTTATTTAATTCTTAAGAAAAGCCGTTTTACGACTGAACTACCTTAAACTTAAAGATACTTCGTAACAATTAGAAAATATTTTTTTTTATCTTAATAAGTAATAAATAACCCGTTTAATTGTATATCAGAACTATTATTTTTAATATGTTAATACTTTAATACATGTTTATATTTTATAATATATATATATATATATATAATATAATTATATAATATATATATATATATATATATATATATATATATAATATATATATATATATATATATATATATATAATATATATATATATATATATAATATATATATATATATATATATATATATATATATATATATATATATATATATATATATATATATATATATATATATATATATATATATATATATATATAATATATATATATATATATTTTTATGCTTTTTATTTTCTGATATCTATTAAAAAATATATATTTTTTTATGTCATATAGGCACACTTTTTATATAAATGGATTTTAAATGTCAATCCCGGTTTAGACGGAAAAGTCAAAACAATGCCAAAAAAAATAATGATGACGTCATTTTTGTCAAAACCCAAAATGATATTTAAAAACCATCCCCGACGACATTGTGCCTATTTGGCAGTTTAACAATTTCTAGCATAATTTTTTATTTTAGATTACAAGCTAAAAATAAAGGAATTTTCTTGAGTGACAGTGGATTATTCGGAAAATTGTGGAATAGAAAATAATTTCACATTTTACGCCCTTTTTTTCCATCATTTTTGTATGTTCAGTTTTTCACTTCATAAACGGTTTCGAAGATATCGAGCTTTGTCACACTATTGAGTCACCTTGTACATGCAGACTATTTATAAAGTATTTGTACAATTTTTTACGGTAAATGGTTGACTAATTTGAAGATAAAAAGTTTACATAAACTAAAAAGTTTCTTAATTAACTTTTTTTTTGAATCAGAAACCAGTGTTTACATGCCATAATCATTTTTACCGAAATTTCACATCTGGTTAAAATTAGAAGTCCTTTTTTTGCTCACACAGTGCACAATTTTGGATTTGCTTTAATTTTATATGCTTCTTCAAAGAAAATTTAAATAATTCTTATCACTAAAATGTTTCTATATGACACTAAATGTATAAAAACAGGTTGTGTCTCAATTCAACTCAAAATGGAGCGCTATAAATAAATAAACCCCCACATTTAAAATATGCTTTTTAATCAAATAATTTAAATGTACGTATAAGGTTAAAATTGGTGTACGTTTAAAACTTTATTTTATATTTACTTAAAACTATAAAGCAAAAAACGTTGTCTTTATTTTTATTTAATTTTAAGTATTTTAAAAAATACATATTTTATTTAAAATTGCGTAGTTTATATTACTACCAAAAAAAAGCAAGACCAGAAAGACCGAGTTGTGCAAGACCAAGACCAAGGGGTTGCAAGACCAAGACTAGCTTTGCTCATCACAATAAAATAAAACATTAAGTATAATTCCGAAATTGATAATTTAATAAAAACTAAAAGTTGTAGTAAAGGTTACCGAGAAAATAGTCTATTAAAGTAATTTAAAACAAAATATGTGTTTTTTTATTCTTTCAGTAATATTAAATTCGTTTATAAGTTTCGTTCCGGTTTTATGACGAGAAGAAAAAATGAAAGGACTCGACCATGACTTTCAAATGCCGACTGTTTTCAAGTGTGTAATAAATTCGCCTTCTTAATTGCTTTATTGTAATCACTTCATTATCTTCTTTAAAAAAAATGGCAGGCAACAGACAACAGATGATCGTATTGCTATACGAAAAAAAGTAAGAATGGCAAATGGAAGAATGACGAAGGTCTAAAACACTTTGGTAATCGGATAAATCAAGGAGATCACGTAGGTGAGTAAGCTTATAATATAATACAGGTAGCAGTGTCGGCTCGTCCATAAGGGCAAGCGTTATCACCTCTAATATCAGTGCAATTAAATAAAAAATTAGTTGACGGTGCTTCATAAGTGCATCCTACCATAGAAGCGCACAATTGAATTGTGTTCAGTTACGACGATGGTTGAAGTGCTCAAGGAGAAAATAAAGCCGAACTAGTTGAGAGGTTAAGATAATTATAATTTAGATGTCAAGTAGAACTGTATTCTACTTGTCACGGTAATAAGTAAGAGTAATTAAACAAAAGAAAAAAGAATTCATATTTCTATGCTTTTAGCGAGCTTTAGGGACTTTTACCTACGACAAAATGTATGTGTCCCTATTAATATTATCAATTTCTTGGAATCGACGATCACCTCGTCCACACAGCTTCACACACAAATTGCATTTAGCACATTTGGGACAAATTTTGAAGTACTTTGGCTTATTTATTTTAATGAGTCTTCGGCGATATTCAAAACAAGGCTTTGAAAAAGTAATAAAATAATATAAATTCTCCTGAAAGGATTTAATACGCTTATCACTGCGGCATACTACATAACAACAACGTTTTTTAGCCCCTTTTCTTATAGATAACTTTAAATATTTCAATTAGGTAAAATATTTTTATTATTATTTTATTCACAATAATTTGATTTAAAGTTTATAAAAAATTAATTATCGTTACTTATTTTATTGCTAATTTTTTTATGAACATATGCACTGCTCATACTGCAAATTACAAGGCCTATTTTGCACTGATCGTCCGCCTAAACCTGCAACCGCTGCGTCGTAATGCCCCACCAATTCTGCGCCGGCTAGCTATTTCATACAGGATTTACCACGCGAGGGGGCGATACATATTTTTTGCCAGTGCGTTGGATTCGTCGCATGGGTTATAGATTTAATCGTTGCTGCCTTACTTCCGCGTGTTTAAGTAATAGAAGAAAGGACAAATATTGTACAAAACTTTTTAAACGCACGCCAATGAAGTACACATAAAATCGCTTGGTAGACTTATTCCAGATCTGAAGCTTACTCAGGCTGATAAATCTACGAAAGGCGGTTGTTATACAAGGCATTTTAAAAACACGTTTACAAGAAAAATAAATAATATGCGGCAGTAACACAATAAACAAGTTATTTTGTTTTTCGTGTTGATCGTTTTATTTAGGCGGGTCTGAAAACTAGATTGTCGTAGCACCGGTAGCACACATACTTTTTATTTTTATACATAAAAGTGAACATAGAAAATGCTTTGTATTAAAGTAGCCGCCCGATATAACACGAGCCACCACTGACAGGTAGTGCAAAATTTTTAAAAATGTTTTATTATTAGCTATTGTTATAGTGGTTTGACGTTTTAAGAGGCCAACTCTCATCGCTTTTAAAAAATTACTCTTATTTAATGGCGGCTCGTAAGAGAGGGCTCTGGGGCGTCGCCCACCCAGAAAAAAAATCATAAACGTAAACTATATGTTTTACTGTAAATAAATTAAATAAATATACACTTTACATATTCATTATATTTATAAAAAACATAAGTGCAAAGTCAAAGATTTAAAATCAATTATACTGCACGAAATCTATACCGTTGAGTCATTTCACTCCGCGATTGCGAGGGCAACCAAGATCTGTCGAGATTTAAGATGTGGTTAGGTGCTCGCCCGTGGACAGTAAAGCCAGGAATGTGTACTCGGACGTCCTGTATTTTAGAAGTTTGCAGTTAAATTTAAAATACAGACATTTTTTTTTTCATTCATTAAACTCAGAAAAAGGAAAGAGATCATATCAAAAACCCTCTTGAAAAATAAGGGCCAAATTCCTATCCAAAAATCTCGGCATCTGAACTTACTATCTAGATCTAAAACCAGACCAAATTCTTTTTTGACTTGGCAAGTTTCTTACTGATCTATCTGTATTAATGAAAAAAACTGTATGTATTAATAAAAAAGGAAAATTTATTTAAACACACAGATCAGTAAAAAACTTGCCAAGTCAAAAAAGAACTCGGTCCTAATTTTAAATGTCAGTACTTTAAGAGGTCGAGATTTTTGGATCCTGCTTACATCTTAATCTGTAGGCTAATGGGAACTAACACAAAAGCAGTCACAACAAAAAAGGGGTCAATTTTCTTATTGATTTTTTCCATAAAACTCAAAGCTTGTATATTTGGATTTATGTCGCTTTTCTTCCGGAATGACGATATAGCAAGCGATATAGTTTTTTAAATAAGTTGAAAGAGTTTTGGCCTTATGCGACTGTTGATATTTCCAGATATTGCTGTTAACTACAGGGTTTATTGGTTTAATGAGTGCTTTTTATTTTTAAATAAAAAATACTTCTTTGAAACTTCGCGAGTGAATTCATCTTAGCCTAACCTACAACTTTTTATTATTTTATAGAAAAGAATTTTCTATTTAAAAAATTTAAAGCCAGGACCGATGTCTACATATTTTTTTGGGAATTATTTACATTTCCTTGCATTGTCCAAGACGCAATGGCGTAAGTAAAGGGGGTAATCAATGTTTTAAAAATATTTTAGGGTCTGCAAATTAATATCAGCAATATGCCATACAATAAATTAAGAAGATTGGAAAAAAACTAAAATTCTTCCAATCACCAACAGTAGGCGAATTGTAAAAAAAATATTGGATTTTTTTTTAGCTTAGAATAAATAAATATATACAAGACAACAGTATAGCTATTCAACATACGTGGGCGGAAACCAAGTTTTAAAAATAAAACCTTTATCCTAATATGAACGAGATGTAAAGATTGAAATTGTATGTAGATCTAATACTAATATTTTTTTATTTTGGAAAAACTGTTTTTAAAAAACATATGTGACATATGTCTTAAACTTCATAACTTTTCAATTACAGGGCTGTTAGGTTTTTAAAAAAATCATTAAATTATTTTAAATGTTGGTAAACATAGACGCATGAAATTGGAAAAAAATGTTTATATTTTTTAAGGTTTTCTTATAATATTATTTGTAAGCATGTATAATAGTCCGATTTAAAGTTGAAAAGGCCACCAGCGTCATCAGCATGCGTGGTTCTCTCTCACTTTAAAATTATTCTCGTTCTCGTCGCTCAAAATTTTTGTTCAATATTCGATCAAATTCATGTAACGCACCTCTGTTCCAAATTTAACAACGTATGAGTGGAGCGTTCAGAGAGAAAGGCTTAATTGCGGACTCTTTTGGTATGGCGTTCCTGGCCTTTTCTTCTCTAAATCGTACCATGGGAAAGGGTTACAATCTTCAACCCTCAACATTTTTTTCACTGTATCTTTTCTGGGGTTGGAAATTTCCAAATTTAGAAACTTTTTTGACTAGTGCATTTTGTTTGTAAATTATGCCGTTTTTAAATAAAAAAAATATATACATGTGTGAAATACATAATCAGCAATACAAATAGAAAAACCATTGCAGATTTATAACCCTTTCCCAGAGTAGCAGATGATTACAAATATTGTTGCAAGAAAGCCTTGAAAAATATAAACATCTATCCCAAATGTCTTGCCTCTATGTTTATTCACATTTGTGAAATTAAGTCCTGTATTTTTTTTTTTAATATTTATAAAATTTTTATATTTTATCAGGAAATTTTATATATATATATATATATATATATATATATATATATATATATATATATATATATATATATATATATATATATATATATATATATATATATATATATATATATATATATAAAACTGCATTGCCCTCCAGAAAATACAATTATCTCGCCACTGTCAAGACTTTGTTAAAAAATATACAAAATTTACTGTAAAGGATGGCACGCTTTGCTCCTCTTTGCAAGAATGACCCTATATCCTTGCCCTAGCTTGGCGGTTACCATGGTACCAGACGAGGCAATCTTGATCGACTTCTTTGAGGTCTTTCTTTTCGAGGCTATTCGAAGGAATTTATAATATATCTTTGTATTGCATCTTACGGGCTTTTTATCTGATGAATTTATATAAAAATTCGGGAACAATATAATGGGTTTTTAATCACGAAGGCCTTTATAATTTTATAAATCAAAAAAGCGCTATAGCATGTTTAAAACATAAATATTACAAGTCTAACCATTCATGTATGGATATGAATAGTTAGGAAAGGTGTTTTTACAGTTTGAAAGTTTTCTTGCGTAAAATTTTTCTTGCTACTTTATGCGATTTCATATAGTTTATTAAGTAGGCATTTGTGTTTTCGGAAAAGTAATTTTTTCCTGTCAAATAAAAGTGAGTATATTTCGCACAGAAAATTCCATTTAAAAATTATGATATGCGGTTCCGAAAGTCTTCCTTCAGGCTAAATTATAATGTCATTTATATAAAATCATATACATTAACAGAAATTAGGTACTCCGTAAAAAATGGCTTCCCTCCCCTTCTTCAAACATCTATTTTGACCATGTAGAAGGTTCTCTCGGGGGTGAAAAATTGTTATGATCGAGTTCTGTCTGGACCCCCACTTCTAAATATGTAATTACCTGTATTTTTTTTAAGAAAGTTTATCAAATGTGTGGAATATTTGTTGATCTAGGTAGAATAAATATATTACCAATTGGAGGTAATATGGAGTAGTTTGACTTAACCATACATAAAAAAAGTCATTTTTGAAGAGCATTGCTTTTAAAGTTTAGGTACATATGTTATATAGAGATCTTCCGTTTTAATAAAAGTAAAAAATAGGAACTGTCATCTTAAAAAATTACTGAATACTTCAATGCATAAATATCAAAGTATTTACTGCCACAAAAATAAGTAATTCAATCATGGAAAAGGCTACTGGCATTAGGAGAATTTGCATTTTCCATTGAGATAAGATAGATATGGGAAAACATAACAGTAATAGAAAAACAATTAAATTTTACATTTGTTTTTGACATAAAATACTGGATAGTTCTGGATAGTTCAGTGAAAGAACTTTCACTGAACTATACCCCATTCCCCATTAACATCTAGGTAATCTCATCCAGACGAAACAACACACAACACACTTGGCCTTGCCCATAGTCATCCATCACAAGTTCTTAGCATTTAAAACTCATTTTTATTTAATCTTATTTTTTAAACACTTTGTATATTTTGGTTAATTTTTCATAAGTGTGACAAAAAACCTATTCAATTAATAAGGACTCTTAAGTGTATTATTATTATTTCAAGAAAGAAAATACTATTATAAACATTATAAATATATATATACATATAATATAATATATAATATATATATATATATATATATAAAATATATATATTTTTAAATATATATATATATATATATATATATATATATATAATATCTCTTCTTGGATGAAAATACGGAAAAAAGTTTACGAAAAATTAAACAAAAAATAGATGATTTTATTTGATAAATGTGAGTAAACATAGAGGCATGACATTTGGAATAAATTTTTGTTTTCCAATCCTTTCTAGCAACAATGTTTGTAATCAACTACGTCTGCGTATTGCAGACATGTATTTAATTTTTTAAAACTTAAAAGCGGTGCCAATTAAGAACAAAAAGCACTGGACAAAAGTTTTTATTTAAGTAAAGCCTTTACACACCGTTTTAAAAATTGCAAATTTTCAACTCTAGAAAAAGATTGAGTAAAAAAAACGTTGAGGGTTGCAGATTTTAACCCTCTCCCAGGGAAGTACATGATTACAAAAAATATTTTAAGAAAGCTTTAAAAAATATAAATTTCTATTACCAAATTCATGCTCCTTGTTTATCCACATTTATAAAATAAAATAATTAATTTTTTTCTTAAAACACAACAGACCTCTAATTGAAAAGTTATAAAGTTTGGGACATATGTTTATAGGAACTTTTTTTGTATTTTTATCCAAGGAGTCTGTCTGTGAAATTTTTCGCAATATTAAAAAAGGTTTTTAGAAGTAAAAAATTTAAAGCTTTCTGACTGCTAGGGTTACACATTCCAAAAATATATAAAATAATTAGTATTTAGTTTAGAAAAAATGTCTACTTGTAATACAAAATTTATTTAATTTATATGAGGAACTTTTGATAAATACCTGCAATTCCATAAAACAAAAAATCAAAATTTGGTCCAAGTCCAGCGTTTATTACCACTTTAATTGGTAAAAGTAAAATAGACAATTAAATTAATTCTGTTATTACCAAAAATGAATACAAAATCCTTTTTATTAAAAGGTATCGAAAAAATATGATGGTTTTAAAAACAAGGCAATAAATAAAGTGTCCTATATTAGATTTTTTTTTAATTTTTGTCATATTTCTTTGGTTTTAAATCAAATCATTTTCTTAAGTATTCTTTAAGATATTTTTAAATTTCTCATTTTTTTAATACGAGAAAAACCACAAAATATGGTCCTGTATAAGTATAAAAATACTGATGTTTGTGTGATATCGTCCTCGCTTTTAAGAATGACCGTATAAAAATGCTATAAAAAAACGGATTTTTTTAACTTACCTAGGCTTTCTTATCCTCAGTTTAAATAATTTGGGACTTTTTGCTATCAGTTAGTGGCAATCTATAACGCAAAAATATCAGTACTTTCGGACCCTACAATTAAGGCCGGATTAAGAGCTCGACCGACGCTCAGCGCTAAAATCGGTCGAACGTAGCTATATTAATGAAAATATATAGTATACGCGCGTAGCACTATATAAGCTGTGCACTGTAGTTGATCATATATTCACACTAATATAGCTAGCTACGTTCGACCGATGTCAGCGCTGATCGTCAGCCAAACACTAGATCCAGCCAAAAAGCTGGAAAACATTATTCGAAAAACTGTACAGGCCAGTCTTAAGATATTTGCGTTTTAAAAATTTTGCTAACCGAAAGCAAAAACTCACTATTGACTATTTCGACAATAACCGGCCACGCTTCATTTTCGAAAAAGGGTTTTGAATTTGCCGGTGAGATATCGCGGTTTCGATGATATGCAACCGTAAAAATCGTCACTATAATACAGACTGGTCGCAGACAAACTGGTCGATTCACACAGGTATCAGTGTCGAACAAGCGTGGTACCGACAGGTGGGGGCACCATGTAAAAAGAGTTTTAGCGTAGGTACTAACTCTCTAATACGAAAACGAAAAAGAGCCACACAAATTAAAGTTCCAAAAAAAAAAAGGTTTGTGCTGGGTCTAGGATTTTCTGGCTTATTTTTTTCCGTTGAACACGAATCTGAAATCAAAATTGGGGGTCAAATAGCAAGGAATCGGAAAAACCCAAAAAAACCGACACGGTACATTTACCCTCAGAAACCTCCTACTAGTGATGAGCGAGACCGGTCTTGGTCTTGCGGTCTTGGTCTTGGTCTTGCAGCAAGACCAAGACCGAGACCAGGACCAAGACCGCCTTTTTGCTCGCAAGACCAAGACCAAGACCGGGGTATGCAAGACCAAGACCAAGACCATGACCGAGGAGTGCAAGACTACGCAAGACCAAGACCGACCTGCAAGACTCTTGCACTTCTGCGACATTTTTTAAATATTATAATATTCAATTTTTATAAAAGTATACAGAGGTATTTCATATAGAGATGACAAAGAATGTGTCGAGAACTACTAAAAAAGGTGATTGATGAGTAACAGGTTTCTTTAATAAAATAGTAATCAAATTAAACACTTTGTTCTTTTATACAATTCTCTAACAACAATAAAGAGTAAATTTAATAATAGGTTTTTAAAATAACGAGATGGTGACTCAATGGTCCGGTCAAAAGTTCGATTTCTCCAAAACCGTTCACTACACAGGAAAACTAGGGATACAAAAGTTATAGAAGCTGAAAATTAATTTCATATTCCTAATGTGTTTTTTAAATTAGCTATCTAGTGATGCCACTTACAGATTGCATGAAAAATTTTCAAAATCCAGAAATACATTATTTTTGTTCCACACTGTAAAAAGTGGAATCATTAATCCATCCATCCATCCATAATTTTTTTATGTTTAGTTTTTCACTATCAGGAACAATTTTGGAGATATTAAGTTTTGTCACACTATTGAGCCACCTTGTATATGCAGGATATTTATAAAGTATATGTACAAACTTTGTACGGCAACTTTGAAGACAAATAGTTCATATGAACTAAAAAGTAAATAACTTTTTTTTTAAATCAGAAACCAATGTTTACATATCAGAATCGTTGTCACAGAACTTTCATATCTGGTTGAAATTCAAAGTCTTATTATTTTTTCTGCTCACACAGTACACCGTTTTGTATTTGCTTTAATTTTATATGCTTCTTCAAAGAAAATTTAAATAATTCTTATTACTTAAATGTTTTATATGCCACCAAGTGTATAAAAACAGGTTGGGTCTCTTCAACTAAAAATGGAGCACTATAAATAAACCCCAACATTTAAAATATGCAATTTACCCAAAAAATTCAAATGTACGTGTAGGGTGAAAATTGGTATATTTTTAAATTTAAAAGCCAAAAATAGAGTATTCATCTTTATTTATTATTTAGTATTAAAAAATATATTTTATTTAAGATTGCTTAGTTTTAATTATTAAGTATTACCAATGTATTACCAAAAAAAGCAAGACCAGCAAGACTCTTGCAGCAAGACCAAGACCAAGACCGGGTGGTGCAAGACCAAGACCAAGACCTTCTTTTGGCTTGCAAGACCAAGACCAAGACTAGCCCAGTCTTGGTCTTGGTCTTGCTTTGCTCATAGGTACCTTCTACCACGGAATCTTTGGACTACGACTATATAAACTATAAGAGATACAAAAAAATTAATAAAACAAAAAAGGGAGCCTTTTAAATTGTCTATAAAAAAGTTATATAAACATTTTAATAAGATAAATATAATGTAATTTTGACAAAAAGTTTCAGTCCAAAATAAAATACAAAAATTTAAAAAAAAGTATTTTCACATTTTTTCCCGAGGTATACCTTAAAAAAAAATCCTAAAAATTCGGGTTTTTGGTTATAACTCGAAAAATATTGTATTTAGACAAAAATTTATACAACTTAAATTAAAGTAAAAATACAAAGTTTCGTGTATCTTTTATGATTTTTAAGATATTGATGTTTTAAATTTAAACAAAAATGGTTAATATATGAGATTAAGCCTTTTCTCGATTATTTGCTGTTTAACCCCCAATTTTGACCCCAGATTTGTGTTCAGCCGAAAAAATACTCCAGAAAATCCTAGTCCGACACCCAGCACTTACCACTTTTTTTTTGGGCCTGTGTTATTATTTTTATTTTACTTACAAATTGCGAGTTGGAAGTCGGAATGCCGAGTTCTAAGTCAGAATATAGAATTCCAAGTCAGAATTCCTAGTTGTACGTAGATCGCACCGAAAATTTCTGCAAAGTATAAGAAATACAACTTATTTGTGAGGAAAATTTGCCTTATTGTTTTTGAAAATATTCTCCTTTTAACTCAACACATTTATTCATTCGATAAAACAAATCAGTAAAACATGAATTTTATTGTTCCTGGGTCAAACGCCGAAACAGCTTCATTTGAATTTAAAAAACGCTGATCACGCATTTTATCTTTAAGTTTTGAACACAAAAAGAAGCTACATGGTGATAGGTCGGGACTATAAGGTGGATGTTCCAATAATTTCACCTTCGACTGCTCTAAAAATCGATTTGTTTGTAGCGCCGTATGAGACGGAGCATTCTTGTGGTGCAAAACTATGTTGCTTCTTGGACGCACTAATCGAACTTTTTTCGGCACTTGGGGCAAACAAACTGTAGTATACCAAAGAACACCCAATCATCTTTTTCCAAACACTGCGGGACTGTCTAACCCTTACTGCATTGGGGTCAGTTGGAAACACCCATTGAGCTGACTGGCATTTTGATTCATGCTTAAAGGCATAAATCTATGTTTCGTCACCAGTGATAATGTCGTGGACAAAATTTGATCTGACATTGTCGTATTTTATAAGAATTTCTGTGTACCATTTGACGCAATGTGCTTTTTGATCTTCGGTTAAATTATGGGGAACCCAACGACAACAAACTTTTCTAACTTTAAGATGATGGTGCAAGATCTTTCCGATTACAGTCATTCCAATCCCCAAAGTACCCCGAATAATTTGATATGTTACACGATTGTCTTCTTCTATCGTTTGTCAAAGAGTAGTTATGTTTTCTTCAGTGACAGCAGAAATTGGCCGACCCTCACGCAATTTGTCACTTAAAGAAACTCGTTCAAACTTAAATTCGTTGAACCAGTTGTTCACACTCCTCAAACACGGGACCTCATCACCAAAAGTAGCTGGAAGTCTTTCAGTGCACTGCTTTGGGCACAGACTACTTTTAAAATCACAATAAATCATGGCGCGAAAATTTTTCCGTGTAAGATATATTTTAACGCAAACAAATTAAAAAAAATTACGAAAAATTAATGATGACAGGTATCGATTTACAATAGATTATCTCCAGACTTAAAAGAATGTAGATTTTGTTTTCAGCCTACTTCGTGTGCATAGGTGCCTTGGGTATATAAGTTTGCAGTAATTGACCTACGTAACTTTGAATTCCGAGTTGTAAGTCGGAATTTGTATTGAAAATAAAAATAAAAATTTGTTTGTCTTTTCCATAGGCTTTAGCTTCATAATGCTTTGACTCACGAGTTCTAAGTGGGAATTCCAACTTCTAAGTCGTAATTTTGAGTTGTAAGTCGGAATTCTGAGTTGTAAGTCGGAATTCTGAGTTGTAAGACGGAATTCTGAGTGCTAATTCGAAATTTCGAGTTGTAACTCGGCATTCCGAATTGTAAGTCGGAATTTGTACTGAAAATAAAAATAAAAATTTATGTGGCCCTTCTACGTCTTCGTACACTAAGAATGGGATTGAAACAAAATATTTCTGTTTTATTTATTTTCTATCTCTTTCTTTATACAAAAAAGTGAAATTTTCAAAAATAATGTAAAAATATCATTATTCGGGAGAAATGCCAAATAATTTTTCCTTTAAATTGGTAGTTTGTTAGGAGGGTAGCAATAACAATAGTGAATTTTAATGCATTTATGTACTAAAATTTTGATTTCCTTACATGAAAAAAGCTGAAAAATAACTAATTAAGAAAACTACCAGTGCAAATTTTAGGTCTGTTTGTTATTCAGAAATAGTGTACACTATTTAACACTTTTTTACGATAGTGCTCTTATGAAACGTGTATTTTAGGACTACGTATGTAGAAAAGGTGTAAAATATTTCTGAATAACAAACGGACCTATTAGGTCTGTTTGTTATTTAAAATAGTGTACACTATTTTACACTTTTTCTTCGTTAGCGTTCTTATGGAAGGTCTATTTTAGTACTGTAGAAAAAGTGTAAAATAGCGTAAAATATTTCTGAATAACAAACACACCTATTAGCTCAGCTATTTTTCAAAAATAGTGTAAACTATTTTACACTATTTTTACGTTAGCGCTTTTATAGAAGGTGTATTTTACGACTCGACTGTAGAAAAAGTGTAAAATATTTCTGAATAACAAACATACCTATTGGAAAGGTATAGTAAAGACAGTTCTAGTGGATTATCTAGATTTGTAGTAAAATTTTATAAAACTTTATTTGTGATTAATGCCCCTTTGGCAACATCGAAGCCGTCCAAGGAACCGGTCTAACAGCCTGGATGGACCCCTTGCCCGTCGCTACCCGCGTGACTTTTTAACATAAGCTTCTTTTATTTCCTTCTTTCTTGGCGCGGCGGCGGCTACTCAAGTACTTATTAGGGAATCTCAATACGGGTATTAGAGAGTTTTAGAGCCATCGATTTTATGTTAGGCTTATTTTTCATATTTTATGCCATTTCTTTTAGGCAAGAAGGTGTCACAAATACCACGTTAAACTTGTAAAAGTCAAGAAAAGAACTTGGTCAAATCGTTTGTCTTCCAAGGCAATGTGAATTTTAAATTAAAAACGGCTTAACAAAATGCCAACAAACTATACGTATCCACGATAAGACTGAGCAGCATGGAGATCTCCGAAACGGTAAGAGATAGGAGGGTAGTTTACATTTGGCAAAGTTTCGTGTTGGGGAACTTAATAATATGGCGGAAGAACTGAAATTTTCGATTTGCCTTTTTATTTTTTTACGAATTTATTTCAAAATTTAGAAAAAATCTTAATATACATTCTTGTTGGAACTTTTTGCACTTCATCCATTGGCAAAGTCTAAAATTTCTTACAACGTTTCGTTATCGCTAAACCATCATCAACTTTATTTTTTTAAATACGGTCCTCGACTTTTGTTTGCATTTTTTTGAAGCAGTTTTAATCCCAATTGCAATGATTTCTAACACTTGATATTTTTTTGTTAAATAAACATATTGTCCATAAGAGACAATGAGGGGCGTTCTTTATTTGTTAAGTAAATATTAAGTGTTTTACATTTTTGTAATTGGGATAATATGGGGTTCAAAAAAATTAAATAAAAAATCCAGGGCCGTATTTACAAAAATAAAGTAGATTATGGTTTAACGAAAACAAAACGTCGTAAAACATTTTTGACTTCACCAATACACAAAGCGCAAAAAGTTCCAATGAGAATGTATTTTTAGAATTTTTTTAACTTTTAAAATAAAGTAGTAAAAAAATAAAAACGAAAATCGGAAATTTTTGTTTCTTCGCATATTTCCGGAAGTCCAAAATATAACTTAAATTTTTCAACAGTATATTTTTGAGCTCCCCAATACGCAACTTTGCCAAATTTAAACCACCCACCTATCTCTTACCGTTTCGGAGATCCCCATGCTGTTTATTTTTATCTTGGACACACTGTATATTTTTTTGAAAAGAGGATGGATAGGCCTTTCATTCTAAATAAAAATATACAAGGTATTTCATTTTAAAAAGTTAACTTATTCATTTTTATTAACTTTTTGATTTTCATTTGTTTCTTTAGTTATGCACAAAAAATAATAAATGAAAAACTGATCGTTGTATGTGGGTGACAAAATATAATTGAAAACCCTGTACATTTGTAAGTAATAATTTTAAAAAAATGTTGACTTTGCAAACATTAATTGAATAATACTTTTATAATTGCTGTGTTCAAATCTGGTAGCATTTCTAGTACAGTCCCAGATAAATTTATCTGGGGTACAGTTTAAAGAGTAAAATAAAAGCTGTTAGTAATGAATTCGCGATACTGTCAATAAAACTTTTGTAAAAAATCTACAAAGAAACAAAATGGTTTTTGCTTATCCTTATAGGTGCATTTTTCGCAGAGGAAAGTCGAAAAAACGTTTAAAATTGATAACTTTTTCAAAAATTCATAACTTGGGCCCTTTTAAAGTTGAAAAGCCGATCTTTGGCAAATGATTATTTCTAACATCTTGTATAAACGAGCTCAAGGCAAACGCTGTTCAGTGTGTGTGTGTGTGATATTTTTAATTACAGATTAAATATTTTGCACTATTAAGCGTATTAAGTGTAATTGTCCGATTTAAATGTAATAGATGGATTATTAAAATTCTTATTTTATTCTACTACCAGAGCTAGGTAAGAATCGAATCCATTTGGAATCGAATTCAGAAATCGATTCCTTTTTAAGGATCTGAAGGCTGGAATCGACTACTTAAAAAAAGATCCGTGATCCGGAATCGTTTATAAATTTAAAATAATCCGAAAATCGATTCCTTTTTTGGAAGGATCTGATTCCAAAAGGAATTGATTTCTTATATTCCTAATTTAAGACAAATCGGTTTATTAATACCAAAATCCGTAATTTTGAATACGCCATTTCATTTCTTCCAAATTTTGACCTAGCACTCTCAAAAACTCTTATATTCTAAATCTGAGAAAAATAGGTTTATAAATTCCAAAATCTGTCATTTTAAATTTGTCATTTTAAATTTTCAAATTTTTACCTGGGATTCTTAATCAGCATCACATTAATTTTCGGAAATAAAGATGGAGACTTTTAAAACATCAGCCTATTGGAATCTTTAATTAAGGAAACATACCTAATATGTGATTTAAAAAAAAATATATATGTTGTTTTTTAGGTCCAGAGACACAACATTTAAATGAGTACCATAGAGTGTGGTACTCAAAAACGGGCATAAATTTTACTTGCATTTGATCTTAAAAGATTTGACTGCTCGATCTTCATAATTTTTTAATATGTTATCTTTACATAACCCCAAGGAACTTTTAAATGGGACATTTTATTATTTCTATTCAGGAAGGATGGCTTAGAAATTTCAATTTAAAATTTAAATGCGTTTTTTTTTTATTCCACGATCAGAGAAATTATTAAATGGTACTTGTGATGTCCCATTTATAAGTATAAAAAAAAAGATGATCCGGCTCGTGATTCGATTTCTTTTTTTCTTAAAAAATAACTCGTGATTCGTATTGTTAATTCGATTCCTTTACGAGAATCCGAATCCGTAAATCGATTCCATTTTGAAAGATCCGCCCCAGCTCTGAAAGGGGGCTAACTATCAACCCTGTTTGTTTTTTGATTCTTTACAGAAGTCCTATTGACAGTATCGCAATTAAATGACAATTTAAATTGAAATTTTTTATTTTAAAGGAAAAAGAAGGTTATTTTTTACAGTTTTTTTCATAAAAAAAGACAAAAAGGCTAACTTTTGTACGGATTTTGTTTTTTTTTAGCTTCTATGCATCACTATTTCAAACAGTACTACAGGTTTGTTGTTAAATTTTAATTACCAAAAAAATCTCTATAAACGGTGCGATGCTATTCTGCGCGTAGAATGTGATCGTGCCAAACGCCCTTAACAAGGTAAATAAATGGAGATGGTGGATTTCAGTTTAATAAATTCTAACGTCAATTTTAAATCGTGACATAAGTACTTAATGGAACCGCTAAATTAATCTTAAAAATATAATAATTTCCCAAAATGATAAATACATACTTCCATTTTCATTATGGAATTTAAAGCAACATAAATTAAATCCTGGCGGGTAAGTTCATTTAATTTAATATCGACGAAACAATAATAAAGTTGTTTCAACCAAACAAAAAAGGGTTTATTGTACAGTCATGCGCCCAACCGCTGTGTTCACAAATCGTCGTTGTGGTTGGGCCCAGTAGGATCTTTTGGAATATGCGCTAGAGTTGCTGGTTATCGGCAACTCCTTTGGCCAGCGTATGGAACGGGATCCGAAGCTAAGGTAAACACACAAGGCTTAACTCAAGGTGTTAGCATACCGTGCTGATGAGTGAATGACATCCTGTGCCTTAAACAGGTGTCTCCAACGGTGCCTCTGAGATACAGGGCGACCTCTCAGAGTATCTAGCCTTACTGCGGTAATGCGGGGCTCTGCCGTGGTGGACTATTACTTCCCTAGCCCCAGAAAGCGGACAGAACCGCTTTCATAGGAAAAAAGTGACAAAGGTGCGCTGACCGAAACGGGTGAATCCGTTTCGTAAGGTGCCCCTGAAGTCACCGGCGCTTGTTTTACGGGGAAGGGTAATCCATCCCGAACAAACAGCTACTTAGGAAGGGTTCCCTGAATCCAAACAGAAGGCGGACGGAACCGCCTTTATAGGAAAAAAGGGTTCCCTGGCTTTAAACAGAAAGCGGATAGGACCGTTTTCATAGGATAAGGCCGGAGATGCGGCCTCAGAAAGAACATCTGGTTCCTGTAACAAGGACCTGGTAGCTACCCACGTCACTAGAACGGGAGAGGAGAGCATGATGGATCTAATCGTCTGCTCGTCATACTCTCCAGGAGACAGGCACACCAGAACACATCAGAACACATTGTGCTCGTGTCCGGTAGCGACACGAGTAAGAGGAGATGTAAGAACTCTCTACCAATCTGGTATCGGATTCATTAGAAGTCCGATCCTATTGGGAGAAATATAAAAAGGCGTGAGCCATGATAGACCGAGCGGTCGCAGTGGAGGGCGTAAAAAGTCCACTCACTTTAAACCTACCTACAGTCATGCGCAAGCTCAGCCAAATATGCCACGGTGTTGACAGGGTTTGCGCTTAATCCACGCCTGACCGTACAATAACCGGGTTTTTGCGGGGTAGGAACAAACCAATGTCTCGAAAGTTGCTTCCTCTCCGATTTTGACCAAATTTGGTATACTTTGTTTTTTGGGGCGCTGATTACGAACCTAAAAAAATATTTTTTCGGCCACGTTTCATTTTCGAGATATTCATCATCAAAGTTGAAAATTAAACTAACCTTATTTTTACTATATTCCCTTTTTTTTTGTACTCAATTCTTGATTTTTATACTAAAGTGGCACACAATATTTTATAAACATCTTTTAAAACCTTGTATTTTTATTTATTTTACACCTTTTTTCCATTAAATTGCGAACTTTCAAGTTCAAAGGCAGCAGCCATATTTGTTTATAAAATCCCTAGTGTAAACATGGTTGCGTCCACGTTGCGGCTTGTGAAAGTGACGTTTGCAATTAAATGGAAAAAAGTTGTAAAATAAATATTAAAACAAGTTTTTAAAAGGTGCTTTTTTAATATTGTGTGCCAATTTAGTGTAACAATCAAGAATTCTGTGCAAAAAGACGGAGGTATAGTGTACCTACATAAGGTTAGTTTGATTTTAAACTTTAATGGTGAATATCTCGAAAACGAAACGATGCCGAAAAAATATTTTTTCAGATTCATAATCAGCGCCCAAAAACCTCCGTATACCTAATTTGCCCAAAATCGGAGAAAAGGCAACTTTCGAGACAATTACCCAAACCAAAAGTACTATAAACACACGAAACAACGCTAAATTTTTATGTACCTGAAGTTGGAAACGTTTTTTTTTGAAAATTAAAAAAAAATGAAAAAATGTCCTGATACCGAGGTAAAGTAATCATTGAACAATTAAACATTGTGAAAAATTGATTAACATCCGGAAAACACCAAAACCACCCCTTTTGAACCTTCAAATACACCAGATCGCCGGAAAAAAAATTCAAAATAAGTCGATCCAACTCTCATACCGGTCTGGAATTATTGGAATATCATCTAAAAATCATAAAAAAGCTGGAAAAAAATAATAGACTGGTACAACCCTTGGAACCACCTCTACTCAACACTCATGTGTCTCCGCAGGCCAAAAAAAAATCAAAATAAGAGGATCCAACCTTCACACCCATCTAAAATTTTAAGACGATCGTCCTGGAGTCATAAAAAAGCTGAAAAAAAAATTATTGGATTGGTGCAACCCTTGCAACCACCTCTTCTTAACTCTCATGTACCTCCTCAAGCCGAAAAAAAATCAAAATAATTCGATCCAACCCTCACACCGGTCTAAAATTTTAAGACGATCGTCCTGGAGACATAAAAAAGCTGAAAAAAATTATTGGACTGCTGCCACCTTTGAAACCACCTCTTCTCAACCCTTATGTACCTCCGCAGGTCGAAAAAAATTAAAATAAGTCGATCCAAACCTCACACCGGTCTAAAATTTTAAGACGATCGTCCTAGAGTCATAAAAAAGCTGAAAAAAAATTATTGGACTGGTGCCACCCTTGGAACCACCTCTCCTCAACTCTCATGTACCTCCGCAGGCCGAAAAAAATCAAAATAAGTCGATTCAACCCTCACATCGGTTTAAAATTTTAAGACGATCGTCCTGGAGTCATAAAAAAGCTGAAAAAAAAAATAATTGGACTGCTACCACCTTTGGAACCACCTCTTCTCAACCCACATGTACCTCCGCAGGTCGAAAAAAAATCGAAATAAGTCGATCCAACCCTCACACAGGTCTAAAATTTTAAGACGATCTCGGATGCGGCACCCGAACTTAATAAAACAGATTATAAAATTTATTTAACCTTAAAATTTTACAAATTTTATCCTCCTAAATTTATGTCCGTTTAGAATCTTCCTGAACAAAACATGCAGGGCCGACCTAAGTATGCATTGGAAATAGCTAGGTTTATGCAGCAGGAGTGATAAAAAAGCTGAAAAAAAATTATTGGACTGGTGCAACCCTTGGAACCACTTATTCTTAACCCTCATGTACCCTCACACCATTCTAAAATTTTAAGACGGTCGTCCTGGAGTCATAAAAAAGCTGAAAAAAATCAAAATAAGTCGATTCAACCCTCACACCGGTATAAAATTTTAAGTCGATCGTCCTGGAGTCATAAAAGAACTGGAACAAAATTATTGGACTGGTGCAACCTTTAGAACCTGCTCTTCTAAACTCTCATGTACCTCCGCAGGCCGAAAAAAAACTCGATCCATCCCTCACACCGTTCTAAAATTTTAATACGATCGTCCTGGAGTCATAAAAGTGCTGGAACAAAATTATTGGATTGGTGCAACCCTTGGATCCACCTCTTCTTAACTTTCATGTACCTCCGCAGGCCGAAAAAAATCAAAATAAGTCGATCCAACCCTCACACCGATATAAAATTTTAAGACGATCGTCCTGGAGTCATAAAAGAGCTAGAACAAAATTATTGGACTGGTGCAACCCTTGAAACCACCTCTTCTCAACTTTTATGTACCTCCGCAGGCCGAAAAAAAAACTCGATCCATCCCTCACACCGTTCTAAAATTTTAAGACGATCGTCCTGGAGTCATAAAAGTGCTGGAACAAATTTATTGGACTGGTGCAACTCTTGGAACCACCTTTTCTCAACTCTCATGTACCTCCGCAGACCAAAAAAATCAAAATAAATCGATCCAACCCTCACACTGGTCTAAAATTTTAAGACGATCGTCCTGGAGTCATAAAAAAGCTGAAAAAAAATTATTGAACTGGTGCAACCCTTGGATCCACCTCTTCTTAACTTTCATGTACCTCCGCAGGCCGAAAAAAAAATCAAAATAAGTCGATCCAACCCTCACATCGGTCTAAAATTTTAAGACGATCGTTCTGGAGTCATAAAAAAGCTAAAAATATTGGACTGGTGCAACCCTTGGAACCACATCTTCTCAACTCTCATGTACCTCCGCAGGCCGAAAAAAAATCAAAATAAGTCGATTCAATCCTCACACCGGTATAAAATTTTAAGACGATCGTCCTGGCGTCAATAAAAAAGCTGAAAAAAATTATTGGACTGGTGCAACCCTTGGAACCACTTATTCTTAACCCTCATGTACCTCCGCAGGCTGAAAAAAAATCAAAATAAGTTGATCCAACCCTCACATCCGTCTAAAATTTTAAGACGATCGTCCTGGAATCATAAAAAAAACTGGAACAAAATTATTGGACTGGTGCAACCCTTGGAATCACCTATTCTCAACTCTCATGTACCTAATATGGAAAAAATCCTACAATTTTTATAAAAAACATTTTTTTCTGTCTTCAAAAATAAAGGCCTCAGAAGCCACGTAAATATAATCAAAGACCCTGTACCACCGCAGGCCGAAAAAAAATCAAAATAAGTCGATCCAACCCTCACATCGGTCTAAAATTTTAAGACGAGCGTCCTGGAGTCATAAAAGAGCTGAAAAAAATTATTGGACTGGTGCCACCCTTGGAACCATCTCTTCTTAACACTCATGTGTCTCCGCAGGCCGAAAAAAAATTAAAATAAGTCGATCCAACCTTCACACCGGTCTAAAATTTTAAGACGATCGTCCTGGAGTCCTAAAAAAGCTGAAAAAAATCAAAATAAGTCGATTTAACCCTCACACCGGTATAAAATTTTAAGACGATCGTCCTGGAGTCATAAAAGTGCTGGAACAAAATTATTGGACTAGTGCAACCCCTGGAACCACCTCTTCTCAACTCTCATGTACCTCCGCAGGCCGAAAAAAAAACTCGATCCATCCCTCACACCGTTCTAAAATTTTAAGACGATCGTCCTGGAGTCATAAAAGTGCTGGAACAAAATTATTGGACTGGTGCAACTCTTGGAACCACCTTTTCTCAACTCTCATGTACCTCCGCAGACCAAAAAAATCAAAATAAGTCGATCCAACCCTCACACTGGTCTTAAATTTTAAGACGACGATCGTCCTGGAGTCATAAAAAAGCTGGAAAAAAATTATTGAACTGGCGCAACCCTTGGATACACCTCTTCTTAACTTCATGTACCTCCGCGTGCTGAAAAAAAATCAAAATAAGTCGATCCAACCCTCACACCATTCTAAAATTTTAAGACGATCGTCCTGGAGTCATAAAAAAGCTAAAAAAAAATATTGGACTGGTGCAGCCCTTGAAACCACCTCTCCTCAACTCTCATGTACCTCCGCAGGCCAAAAAAAAAATCAAAATAAGTCGATCCAACCCTCACACCGTTCTAAAATTTTAAGACGATCGTCCTGGAGTCAATAAAAAAGCTGAAAAAAATTATTGGACTGGTGCAACCCTTGGAATCACCTATTCTCAACTCTCATGTACCTCCGCAGGCCGAAGAAAAAATCAAAATAAGTCGATCCACCCAGATCCAACCCTCACACCGGTCTAAAATTTTAAGACGATCCAAAGACAAGTTGTTGTCTCTGGACGATCGTTCTGGAGTCATAAAAAAGCCACCGCGACCGAAAAGTGGAGGGAGCACCCAGCAGAGAAGGAGAAGCGAGAGACGGGCTGCGTGCATCAGGCGCTTTTTCCTTTCGTATTTTGTGTCAGGCGCTCGACGGAATTCTCGCTAAACGCACTAGGTTCACAAGCATTTTTAACAATGTTCTCCAAACTTTTATGAAAATGTCAGATATACAATTTGTAGCTTTAAATCTCAACTTTAAAAAGCCGTTTTAAAAAATCAAATCGGACCATTTGCCTAATATTTACGGCACTTGCAAGATAAGGGCCTAATTTGTTTATAGTGCGATTTAATAAAAACTATTTATGTGACAATTTTCAGCTTTTGGCAGCTCAAAGTATATGTGATTGACTATCATTTTCCAAAAAATCAGCCCTTAATATTGAAAATTAACGGAGATGCGAATTTTTGAAAAAAGGTCTGTTTTAAGCGTTTTTCCGGCTTTTCTCGGTGAAAAATGGTCGGATCGGGATTTTTCAAAAACCATTTTGTAGGTTTTTGAATTCTCTTTAAACGGTCTTTCATGAGTAAAGTGATATAGCCAGTACTTTTTGTTATATTAAAAAAAAAACGAAAAAAAGGCTCTTTTTTATAATTATTGTTTAAAAAAATTACCTGAAAAAACATTGGTTGGATTTTTGATTTTAGTAATCTACAGGTTATTTCGGAAGTCATAGCGCAGTCAGATATCTGTTAATATTAATTACAAATATGACCTTTTTTTGCTATAATGATTGGACTAAACCCTTTATTACTAATAATTTAGCATTGCTTTGTCCGTGTATAGTGAAAGCTATAATTGTCTTTGAACAAACCTATTGATATTTTTTATTTATTTTAGGTGTTTTGACCCCAGCTGCAAACACACTCATTAGCAATGTAATCTGCATATTGTACTCGATATGTACTGTGATCTCTTATCCACTACAAGCAGTGGTAACTTTTGTATTAACAATCGTCTACCTTTTTTTATTGCCGTTTTACGTCATGTTAATACCCTTTCAGATTATATTTTTTATTTTAACATCACCTGTAAGGCTTTTTATGTTTCTGTTGAAGATGGTTCTGATATATGTAGCTATTTTATTATGCTTTTACTCGTCAGAATTAGTTGAATGGATAAATACATTGTATACATCTATGCTGAATAACAGGTTGGAAGATCATGGGCTACTAAATTTTTAAAAATAAAGTACCTTCAAGAATTTTTTTGTAGTTTTTAATGTCAACAACTGATTTTCGAAAAAAAGCAGCATAATAATATGTACCCTCTTTTTCTAAAACCTAGCTAATCTAAAGGAAAAATCATACCAAAAATACCTATGTTAAACAAAAGGGTCAATTTCCAATCCAAAAATCTCGGCCTCTTAATTTACTAAGATTTAAAATTAGACATTCTTTTTTTATTAATACAGACAGTTTTTTTTCAATTTCTAATATTCATCTAATTTTAAATCTCAGTACTTTAAGAAGCCAAGATTTTTGGATAGAAATTTGGTCCTTATTTTACATAAGTGTTTTTAGTATGATCTTTTCTCTTTTTCTCTTATATTCTGCCTGCATTTTAAATTCCAAGATAATATTTATGACCCAAGACCACTTGACGTACATACCTAACTTTTTAAATTTTTTCTCGCGTAATTAGGGTACTTACGTGAGTTTACATACCAAATTTCACACCTTTATGTGAAACGATAACGAAGTTATGATAAGAGGAGCAATTCCCTGAATCATTTCGTGTAAATACAGTGTGTCCTCGTTATATTCATGGGAAAACATGGGGCCGTAAACCAAACGTGGTTTATTGGTTATACACCATGGTAGTTGCCATGGTAGTAAAGCCTATGATAACATGCGCATCACTGGCATGGTGGACAAAAATTCGACAAAGAACTGATAGCTAGTGCTGTAACTGAACTGGCCAAGCTACAAAGACTTGCTTGCTTAGCTATAACAGGAGCAATTAAAAAAACCCCAACAGCAGCCATGGAGTGTCTCTTATTGTTAGACCTTTTACCCCTTAACCTCATAGTGATGGGAGAGGCAAGAATGAGCTACTTTCGACTGCCACAGAAACCAACTGGTGTCAACGCTAGTTTGGGACACAACAACATAAAAAGTCAGGTTGGCGGCAACATCATGGACGAGAGAACATTCCCCAATACTCATTTATAGTCGAGGAAACCAAAAAATGCCCGAGGGATTTATTGTGCAGTAAGATGGATTTGAATGCGGTTTTTTGCATTCAATTCATATGAACATTTATAAACTTTGAGAACAAATTTAATTAATGGGAATTGAAAAACTGCCCTTGTACAATAAAAAATGGTATTTTCGAATTGCATTTAAAAGTTTGCAGTAACAAAACATTTATAACTAGGTAAATAATGATGGAAATAGGCCCGAATTTGTTACTTGGGGGTTATCGAGGTCGCTAAACACGAATATGATATTGACATGGACCTGCGGAGTACCTAGTGCGCGCTAAGGATGGTGTAAACGACGTCTTCTGGAGTTTTACAACAAATCCTTTTTTTCTCCGCAGGCCCTTGCCAATGCCATATTCGTGTTCATCAACAACAAAAACCTCTTGAGTAAAGAAATTGGGCTGATATTAGGAGGATTTGTCGTAAAACTCCAGAAGAGGACGTTTACACCACTCTTAGCTAGCACCAGGTATTTCGCAGGTCTTTGTCAATATCATATTCCTGTTCAGCAACCTCGAAAACCCCCGAGTAATAAACTGGGCTGATATTCGGAGAAATTGTAAAACTCCAAAAGACGACTTTTACGCCATCCTTAGCGCGCACCAGGTACTCCGTGGGTCCTTGATAATTTCATATTCGTGTTTAACGACCTCGGAAACCTCCGAGTAATAAATTCGGGCTTATTTCCATCATTATTTACCTAGTTATAAATTTTTTGTAATTGCAAACTTTTAAATGCATTTCGAAAATACCATTTTTCTATTGTAAAGGCAGTTTTTTTATTACCCAATAATTAAATTTGTTTACAAAGTTTGTAAACGTTCATACGAATCTAATGCAAAAACCGCATTCAAATCCATCTTGCTGCACAAAAAATCCTTTAAGGCCTATTTCTGTGCTACGTTTCCTCGACTATTAACAAAAACTTCGAGGTAAAAATGCCAGATCAAAATGAGCAGCAACCCGATCTCCCCGGCACGGTTGGAGACATGGTATACGGATGGTTTCAAAACCGAGCAGGGAACTGGGGCGGGGGTGTACAGTGAAATGAGAAATTCACAATTCTCCCTTCCACTAGGAACACACACTTCTGTATTTCAAACGGAAATATATGCTTTAATGCACTGTGCAAAAGAAAATAACAGGAGGGCTTAAAAAGGCAAGCGGATCTGCATAATAATAGACAGCCAAGCGTTACTGGGAGCACTAGAAAACCCCAAGGTAACGTTCAAGCTGACATGGGAAATGCCAAAAAGAACTGGAAGTCCTGGAAAAACGCAACAGATTAACTCTCTTGTGGGTACCAGGGCATTCGGAAATAGAAGGCAACAAAAAAGCAGATGAGCTAGCGAGACAGGGATCATCTACACCATACTTTGGACTAGAACTTGCCCTTGGAGTGACCAAAACCACAGCACGAGGGCAAACCAGAGAATGGATCCGAAACAAACACGAGGAATACTGGGTAAACCTCAGTAGAATTAGACATTAGCTTTATAAGGGGCCCATCCAAAAGAACGAAGGAAGAACTACTCAGACAAAGTAGGAAAAGACTTCGCATAACAGTAGGGTTACTAACAGGGTACGATAACCTAAGAGGACACCTACACAAGATAGGCTCATACAATGGGGACCCAAAGTTGCAGAATGTTCGACGAGGGGGAAGACAGCCTACCATATCCTGTGCGAATGTGAAGCATTGAATCACAAAAGACAGGCATTATTTGGGCAACCGCAAATGAGCCCACAGGAATATATCAACCTACCAGTCTCGGGGCTATACCGACTTGTAGAAGGAACAAGACTAATGGGAGGATTGGTATAAAAGATAATTAGGCACAAAGAGCAGAGCCCAAGAGGCTGCGCTGCCTCCGGTAGTGAATCAAGACGGCTCCCAGAGAAGAAGAAGAAGAAGAAGAAGAAGAAGAACCTCGTTATAACGAAACTGAAGGAAATTAGAAAATATTCATTGTATGCATATTTTGCAATGATTAAAAATTCGTTATAAAAATGTTTTTGATATAGTATGTATATACAGCTTTACGGGCAGTTCTATAGGATTTTGAAAAATTCGTGAAATCGAGAAATTCGTTATATTGAGGCTCGTTATATTAAGGTTGCATTGTCGAACATATACCGTCAATATTGATTTTTTTTTAAATAGGACACCCTGTATATTAAGAGGTATTTAGATTGTATTCTTAATTATATGCATTTTTTACATTTATACTCTGTTCGAATTTTCAGTACCTAGGTTCTGAGATATGAAATGATAGTTTTCAAACTTTGGAAGGCTCTAGCATCTAAACGGTTTAAGTTAGGACAAAACGGTTAGCACGTTCCTATTTTAGTTTTTAGTTATCATGTAAAATCATTAAAAATTTGTAACTTTCAGTTACAAGCGAACTTTGGATTGCTTCTGCAGAAAAAAAAGAGCAAGAAAAATTAAATGCAATTAAGAAAAAGGAGGAGAATAAAAAAACGGAAATTAAATAAGAAAAAGCGTCTAGAGCTACAGGAATATGTAAAGAAGAAGCCTAAGATGTCGAATCAAAAAAAGGAAGGTGAAGCAAAAACTACAATAGGAGAAGACAAGTCAAATAAAAAAGGACAAGATTTAACTGAAAATCAAAGACGCGATGGTAAAAGTGAAAACGATTTGAATGAAAAGCACGAGCTTTAAATTGATATAACTGAAGAAGAAGAAACATTTAATAAAATAAAACAGGATTCAGATCTAGAAAAAATGAACGATTGTCAAAACAACAAGGAAATAAAAGAAAATTTATGTCATTGTCCGCTATGAGAATAACCAATATTATCCTGGCAAAATAACAAAAATATCCAGAAGTGAATACACTGTTTCAGCGATGACAAGGACTCTCAATAATTGGAAGTGGCCCGAAAAACCGGACGAAATTACTTATGAAAAATACGACATTGTAAAAATTATTTCCACCCCGAAACAAGTTTCTTCTAGAGAAACTTTGGCTGTGCCAGAAATGGCCAAGTCATCCTCCATCAAATCTAGTTAGGTTCTAAATTTGTGTTTTCGAGTATATTAATGAATGAATGTAACTTAAAACTTTGTTATAATAAACAAAAAACTATGAATTCCTACTTACTTAATGTATAGTTTTTTACTTGGCCGCAAACAGTGCACCCTGTGACCGCTAAGGGTACTTTTATTGCCGGAAGTGGCGAAATCGGCTTTTTTGAATTTCCAAAGCATTTACTGAATTCTTTATCTTTTAAAACTCCAAAAGTTTCAAGTTTTCGTATGACGTACGACTATAGTACAGCATATTTTTTTGTTTTCACTCAATTATAATTTACAGAAATACGCCTTTTAGATGATACTAGATTTTAATACTAGCCAATGTGGCCGCAACTGGCGCGCCTACCCTATTAAGAATTAAGTAATTATTTTAAAAGTTGCCTCCCCTATGATTTTGACCAAATTTGGTATACAAGGGTTTTTTGGGGCGCTGATTACAAATCTGAAAAAAATATTTTTCGACAACGTTTCGTTTTTGAGATATTCATCATCAAAGTTGAAAATCAAACTAACCTTATTTACACTATTCCTATCTCTTTTTGCCCAGAATTCTTGATTTTTACACTAAATTGGCACACAATATTTTACAAACACCTTTTAAAAACTTGTTTTTTATTTATTTTACACCTTTTTTCCGTTTAATTGCAAACCTCCACTTTTACAGGCCGCAATGTGGCCGCAACCATGTATACACTAGGAATTTTATAAGCCAAGATGAAAAAAGGTGTAAAATAAATAAAAATGCAATGTTTTAAAGGGTGTTTATAAAATATTGTGTGCTACTTTAGTGTACAAATCAAGAATTGCAACTTTAATGATGAATAACTCAAAAACGAAACGTTGCCGTAAAAATATTTCAGATTCGTAATCAGCGCCCTAAAAACCCCCGTATACCAAATTTGGTCAAAATCGGAGAGAACGCAATCATGGAGGAATATAGCAAAGCGCTAAAAACTTGGTCGCATTAAAAAGAGAACGCAACAGTCATCGCCGTTACTATCTCTCTCTCACAGCGGACCTGATTCGCCGAATATTTGAATCTGCGAACCGGGTACGCAGTAAGTGAGATATAGCAACGGCGATAACTGTTGCGTTCTCTTTCTAATGCGACCACGTGTGACCACGTTTTCAGCGCTTTGCTTTGTCCCTCCAGGTTAGTAGGTATATGCTCGATGTGTAACTTTACCCGTGTGTCTTTTATTTTGAAGGTCTTTTAAATGAGATTTACGCAGTTAAGCAATTTTTTCTCTCTTGCACGCTTGTTCGCTAGAGCAGAGAGTTGCCTCTGGAAGGTATATGCTCGAAGGTTTACAAAGACCTCTAGGAACAGTGGATTTAACATTTAAATTAAAGATCCAATCCGCGAACCTTTAGCCTTTAGCTCAGCTATTGAATAGAAGGCACCTAGAAGGCTTACAAAAAAATGACAGGCAAATGTCAGGACATGATGACATAAGACCAAAATGATTTTCGTGTTTGACAAAGAATTTCTTCTATTTTAACAACAGGTTTTCATTAATTCATTTTCATTTTAAAGAAAATTAAGGTACGTATCATTCCATTTCCTTTTATAAATTTTCGCTTTCTAACCTATCCAAATATTAAGATTAAACAGCTGATTGTCATTTTTTTTTGTTTACATGTATAATTTCATGAAATGGAATAAAAAAGTACTCTGGTAATTACCTAGCCCTATTAATTAATTATCCATTTACAATTTTAAAAATTTTATAGGTCACTTCTATTTGTTAATAATCACAGATTGTTATAGAGACAAAGAAACTACTTCTTTAGGAGATAATTTAAGTATGTATAACAGTACAGTATTACAAGGGATTTTTTAGAGAAATGGATGGTATACACTGTTCTCAATTTATATTTTACAATGACTTTGATTCAGCCAACCTATTACGAGTTGAATTTGTACCCCAAAGTGAGTCTGGTAAGTTTTGATATATACTCCTTATTTTTAAGGGAATTTAGTAAAACTGCTTCCAGTTGTATAAAAAAAAAAGTCAAAAATATTTCTGATATTTTAGCAGTAACAAAACAATGTTCAAACACATCAAATAATAACAAAACAGTCGCCCTAGAAATAGCAGATGCTGAATTTAATATTTGGACGAAACCGGACTGTCATGGAACAGAATTTGAAAATGGAAATAGAACTTGGTTTTATTTTGGAATTAAAGGTAAAAATAGGTTTTTAACATCAGTTATATAGTGATCCACTGTTTTTACGACACTATAGTTTCTATGAGACACACATATACCTTGATTTTAGCTCCTCGACCTGGTTTGTTGGTTAGACTTAACCTAGTGGACCTGAATCGTCAAGGAAAAATGTATAGTCAGGGTATGGCTCCAGTATATCGAATACTTCCTGGGAAACCAAAATGGGAAAGAATTCTTGATAAGCCTGTATATAATGTATGTAACTATTAATTTGCTTTAATTTGAGACTGATCTTAAATTTTTAGCTGTAAGGATGTTACAAATTTAAAAATATGTAGTTTTATCTTAAACATTATAGGAATAGTTCCCTAAAAAAAGTAAATATTAAGAATTTTGGTCAGTTGGGCATTTAGCATTTTTTTATTAGGCTTCATGTATATATTATTTCTTATTAAAGACCACTTTTTCTTTTACTCACCAGAAAAGGCAATCATTTTAAAATAATTGGTACTTTTTGTTTGTTGGCTGTATTAATTGATAAATAACTTTTATTTTGCTATTGAAGATAAATGTTCCAGTACACAAGACTTCCATTTAAGTGAGTTCTGGATCATCATCCAAAAACTAATATAATAAAAGTGCACCTAAATCACTTTCAAAAAGTGAAGGTATTTTTGTATTTGTCTGGAATAAAAGTTGTATTTGTTTCCCCTTTTTTGATCAGTCAAAAAATAAAACAGACTTTTTTATTCATTTTGATTCATTATGGTCAACATTTGGTTAGTTGTGGTTAGTAACCTAATAATGGACCTCCTAAGAGGTATGTGAGCCTTATCATTGGGATCTCGGAAACTTGAAGGGGTATGAGGTTGATTAAATGGAGGCAAAGTTGCGCAATTTGATGCTGATTTAAATGCCACCTTAAAAGTTAAAAATTTTTAAATACTTCCAAAGATTTTTGGACAAAACTGAATATTAGCGATTTCATTTTTATTATTATTATTATTATTTTCTTGACTATTTGAATGAATATAACAAAATAAATTTTACATTCTCATTGCTACTATTTCTGTTCTATAAGATGGTACAGTGCAAGTCCTCGATAATACTGAACTAATTAAAATCCCGTGATCCGGATAAGTAAATAAATTCGGATTACTGAAGCAAGTGGCCACTTTGTTTAAAAAACTAAAAGACAATTTAATTCAAAAACAACTAAAAATAGTACAAACTTTAAAACAAACTTTCAAAACTAAAAGCATATTTTATTAAATTTTACATTATTTTATAAACTAATTTATAATTTTTTTTGATTGATCCTATTCTGGTTCATTATAAAAGGCGTTTTTAAAAATAAATATTAGAGCAAATATTCTTGCAAAAATTCGCCATTAAAGATGGTAAAGCATCCATAGTACAGCCTTAAAAAAAGTGAAGTAGTCATCTTGGGTAGTTTTTTTCGTAGAATAGAAAAGAGACGATATAAAATTCACACATCTAATGGAATACCTTATATATTAAAATACAAAGCAACAGTTAGTAAGATTTTGCATTAGATGTATTTTTAGTTACGTTGGCTGATAAGTGCCTCTTCTATTTTGGTTAGTTCCGGTTAGTACTGACCAGAACTAACTGGTTATTACTAACCAGAACTAACCACAAGCAAAGTTTAGACGGTGACGCTAAAATGAAACAAACAACATAGTATATGACGCCGGCGAAAAACAAGAGATATTGTCCCTCCTACTTGTGACAAAATCTACTGCATTCAAATGCTTCAATATTCAGCGCGCGTTACTCTAGCGCAGGATAGAATGTCGACCATTTTATGGGCAAATCGTTGGGACATTGTCTTCTGTGATTGACATACATTTGGTAGTTTTTTAGAATCACCTATTTTTGACCATAAAAAGTGATAAAAAATATAGTCCAGTAACTGAAAACCTAAAAGTACCCAAAGCTGTAAATAAATTTATACAGTTTTCATTTATGACGCAATTCTTAGGTCTCTGCGGATGCTTTCAAGCGAGAAAAAGTTTATCACGATTTCGACGTGGGAACCTGCTGAAAATGGCCCCCCAAAGTCTCAAAAATGAGTATTCCGCGAATATCTGCCAAAATATGCGAATTAGAGAATTTTTGTTCAGACAAAAAATGAAGATCACCTCGAAATCTACAAAAATGGTCGTTACCATTTTTTTCGCAACACCAATATTTTCCGCAAAAATGGCAGTCGAAAAGTCCATAACATTCCACACTGGATAGATGTGGTATTAGGTAGAAACGGCTAAAAAAGGCATATGGGCAAAACAATTTTTTATTAAAACCCAAGAAAGATGGTGAAGGAAATTTTCTGGATCATTGAACACTTGCTAAGGTCTCATTATAAAAAGGAAATGTTATAAACAAACAATTTTTTCAAAAATATCAATAAATTAATGAGATACTCTCAAAATATTGTGAAAAAAAAACTTTGACCGCTTTATTTTATACTCTAGAAAAATCAGAATGGACCCAAATTCATATGCAATGATAGGTACGGCTTTTCCCATTCCGATGAACTTTAAATGATTAAAATATGTACACTATTGCCCAAGTAATGGAACAATTGATTTTTCGAAAAAAATAAGGACCATTTTTGTAGATAACAAGGCGATCTTCATTTTTTGTCTTAACAAAAATTTTCCAATTTGCATATTTTGGCAGATATTAGCGGGAAACCCATTTTCGGGCCTTGAGGGGTCATTTTCAGCCCTTTCCCACCTGTTAATGTTGATAAACTTTTTTCGCTCAAAAACATCCCCGAAGACGTAAGAATTCCACCACAAGGGGAAACTGTACAGATTTATTTATAGCTTTGTCCCTTCATTCACTGGACTAAATAGTCAAAAATAATTTTTTAAAACTAGTTTTTACAATCTGAATGTTAACGAAAATTTTGCCTCGAACGAAAATCGTCAATAAGTTTTGCAATTTCTAGTGATTTGTTTAAAATTCTTCCTGTAATAATAATATTAATTTTTGAATTTTTCAAAACTCTTTTCTTAATCGAAAAATTGACATTTTTATTTTTTTAAATTATTCTATTTTTAATGAACTTTAAAAATAAAAATTTTTGACAACTCAAAAAAATAATAATCATGTTGATTTTACGTCCTAAAAAAATGGAGCCACACATCTAAACAATCACGATACATTTTTCTGCGTTGCGTCGTCATAGAAGAGAATGTCAATACCCACCCGAAATAACTCCGCTTAATATTACATTTAGTCCGCTCTCATCCGAGATGAATTATTGGAACTTAGTCGCAGCGGCCTGTATCGACTAGGCGTTGTGAATTTTAAATGCTTGTAGCTCTGTTACAAAATTTCGTATATTTTTTTTGGTAGAGTTGTTATTTAAATGCAAAGGATTATTTTTGGTATTTTAGCCAATAAAAACATATGCACAAAAGGCCTAGTATAATCCGTGATTTGGCATACATTTTTCTAAGGTTGAGGCGTACCTTAGGTGGCAATGCCAATACTCGCCCCTGCACATAAGCACGATAGGCACTTTTTTGTAGCACGCAGAGCCAAAGTACTCTCAAATAATACTTTAAGTACAAGTATCAAGTTTATTCTTTTTTTAAAAGTACTTCAAGTACAAGTACTCGTTAAAATGTACTTGCTTTTTCAAGTAAATTCATAAAGTACTTGAAGTAAAACAAAGTACTTGAAGTAAACCAAAGTACCTGAAATAAATAAAAGTACTGGAAGTAAATTAGTTTTACTTGACTAGCATTTTTTTAATAACATCAAGTCAAATATTTACTTTGATATATTTGTCTTGATGCTTTTAGTCTAAGATCCCACTGCTCGATTCTGCAGGTATCTGTTTTTTTGATACAACCAATTTTAAATGAAAGTTAAGGAAGCATGCAATGGTAGGGATAGGTTGCCTTTAAAAAATTAGCCGCAATTATCTGTAATTAATTTTAGTATGATTAATTCGCTAACATAACTTGCAACTATATGTTTTTTAATGAATTTTACGACATTTGAAAGATAATAATGTCACAAATTGAAAAAGAAATGGTTGCCAGCTCTCAGTCAGCCGCAGCGTTAGGGTTGCCAGCTGTAAACAGGTATATCAGTGTTAATTGTTTACACTTACCTGTTTTTTTTTTAATTTTTAATACAAAATTAAAGTTTTATATATACTAATTACAAAAATCCATGGTTGCCAGTTGGAAAATGGCCGCAAACAGAGGTTGCCATGATTTCAATGAACGATTCTCGCTCCAGGTAAGTGGAAGCGCAAGAGAGAAGATGCACGCATTGTTATGTGCTGTAAACAAGCAAACATGGCAGCTGTGACCCTTATACCATAACGACAGTTTACGTATAGTATTGTTTCGCGGGTCCCTGGCGTACCAACATAACACAGTCTAAAATCTCTAGACAATTTGATTCAATATGATTTCAATAATCGGATTAATTGATAATTCGAATTATATAATTATTTTATTTTTTTAATGGTTTGATTTTTAAATTCTTGATTTCTGATGAATATGTAACTCGATTCCGATGTAACTAAAGTCCGGGATCCCCTTAATAATTCGTCAAGGGGGATCCTGGACTTTTTTGATACTGTATAATATTTATTATTATTATTATCTTATTATCTTATTATTATTATTATTATTATTATTTAGAAAGATCCGACATGACGTATCCCATGGCTCCGACCCATAGGCGTCATGCGGAAGGGCCCTCATCGAAGACCATCTCGCGTCCGCTCGTCAGTGATCTCGCCAAATTCATTTGCCTCAGTAACTGGGACCCAAGGACAACAGATTTCTGCATTTTCATCACCAGTTGTTGGGGCGTGAATAATTATTATTATTATTATTATTATTATTATTATTATTATTATTATTATTATAGTAAGTAATTTTCCATTTGCCTAATTTTTATGGTAATTTTTTACTTACTGGGCCCAGGCGATTTTATTGAAATTTTGTATACCGGGATTTTTGGCGCGATCACGAATCAATCAAATTTTTTTTGCTAGTTTGTAAGTTATAACGCCCCACTCGAACCTGACGCTTTCACTTACCTGGAGCGGGAATCATTCATTGAAATCATGGCAACCTCTGTTTGCGGCCATTTTCCAGATGGCAACCCTAACGCTGCGGCTGACTGAGCTAGCACCATTTTTCAATTTCTTATATCTTTCAAATGTCGTAAAATTCATTAAAAAAACATATAGTTGCAAGTTATGTTAGCGAATTAATCATACTAAAATTAATTACAGATAATTGCGGCTAATTTTTTATAGGCAACCTATTCCTAATCAATTGCATACTTCCTTAACATTCATTTAAAATTGGTTGTATAAAAAAACAGGTACCTGCAGAATCAAGCAGTGAGATCCTGTAGTATTTGATAATTTAACGATTTACCTTACCCGCAAAGTCTGTTATGGTAATGTATTTATTGATAATTTTGAGGAAATTTTTTGGGGTTTGGAGGTCCAATATAATTTTTTTATTCGATTCGAATGCATTTTTTATTTTATATTTTGAAACCTTATGATCTCCCAAAACTAGTGATAAGCCCAATATTTTCTGCAGTTTTACCCTTTTAATAAATTATCATTTTTCTACTTTCTCTAACAACAAATTTATGGTAAACTAATGCACGTACCCTAAAGTCATAAACCTTAAGTATCATAAGTATTAATTAAAACAAGTTGGTTTCGTATTTAAAAAAAAATATAAAGCTGGTAGAAGAGCTTGACGAGAAGAAAGTGGCGAGATATATAGATTGTGAAATAAAATTTTAAATACATGTAGCTTAAGAGGTGTTTAAAACAAATAAAAAATATTTTTCAAAAGTTTTTAAACTAGTATACAATATTTTGATGTTTTTTTAAAGTACCTATAATATTAAGGCCTGGTACTTTCATTAACGGATAACTTTATTGTCCGAATAATTTCCATGGTTACAATTGTCACAACAATTGTTATTATGGAAATTATCCGGAAAATAATTTTATTCGTTAATGAAAGTACCCGGCCTAAAGGTATTAAAAAAACTTGAAATTTTATAATTCTTGGTGCCACCAATAATTGAATTGAGAGCTAGAATGTATCAGAGTCAGCAAAGGTCGGGCGGTCTTTTTGCGCGATTATCTAGCGTGAATAAATTGGCGTACTTGACTGATTTCTTTTTACTTAAAGTACTTGTTTTACTTCAAGTACATCGCAATACTTTAAGTTCTTAGAAAAATACTCCAAGTTATTTACTTGGTCAAATGAAGTAAAAGTTCAAGTATTTTGATATAAATTAATCAAGTACAGGGTGAGTCAACGATAGAGTAAAGTTCATTATTTCATTGGTTCCAAAAGTTATGAGAAAATAGTAAATACAAAAGATGTAAAGATTCTTAGGATGCACAATTTAAAATTATTTTAAAGTAATTCTTCAACTTTTTTATTAATAATAATGCATACCTAAGCCTAATAGTTTTTCCAATATTTCAATTTTTCTAAAAAGAAAATAATTTTTTATACGACTGCTTTAGAAAATGGGGTTTTGCACACGCTAAACAAGCTTTGAAAATTGTATTTTGCGCACAATGTGTGCAAGGAAAATATGTTTTTTTTGCACACGGTTCTGTCTTTCAATATGATTTATTATGGTTTTTTATTGTTATGTCAAAAATATAGAAAACTCAAAGTAGGCTTTATTCCATAGCAACCGTCATAGTTTTCTTGTTTTGTTGATTAGATACCAATTTAGATACAAAAAAATTTTGATTTCGCGAAAAAATGTCCGATTCTGAAGAAATTCTAAAAAAAGCGAGTTTAATCTCGTCAAACCTACTTCAACAAAGTCAAGAGATCGATATGAAGCCGAGTTACATCGATTTATGAAGTGGAGACAAGCAAATAACGTACAAACGTTTTCGAAAATGTTATGTTGGTGTACTTTGAAGAGCTGTCGAACAAATACAAGTCTTCAACATTATGGAGCACCTTTTCCATGCTAAAATCAACCCTGAGGGCAAACCAAAATACGGATATTGGGAAATACCAGAAGTTGCAGGCCCTAATAAAAGAAAATCAGAAAACTATGTGCCAAAGAAGTCCAAAATTCTTAGCGAGAATGATTTTTGCCGCTTCCTAAAGAACGCTTCAGACGAGAAATATTTGCTAATCAAGGTAGGCATCACAGTTATTTTATTTATTTTATGGTGTCATTTTTTATAGTGAGAAGGTTTAGTAGGCAGGGGTTACCCAATTCTGTTTTTAAATAGTGCTAGTTTCATAAAGTACTTACTTAAAATGAATAAAACTAAAGACTTATCGGTATTTTTTTTTGTTTCAGGCAGTGGTGGCAGTCGGACTCTCTGGGGCATGCCGAAGAGAAGAATTGTGCTTCCTTAAAAAGAAAATATGACGGATTTTGGCAGCGCAATGTTAATTAAACTAGAGAATACCAAAACGAAGATGCCGAGATCATTTACAGTGTCAGGAAGTCTCTACACCATCTTAAAAAGTATTCTGCCCTTCGACCTCCACTCCTGCAAACAGATCGTTTTTTCTTAATTATCAAAATGGAAAATGCACTCGCCAAAACATTGGAATTAACAAAATTGGCGGTATGGCAAAAGACATCGCCAAATTTTTGATGTTGAAACTCCAGAAGCCTATACCGGGCATTGCTTTAGGCGGTCGTCAGCCACAATATTGGTGAATTCTGGATCAGATTTGCTGGCTCTGAAGCGCCATGGTGGATGGAAATCCAGCTCAGTCGCCGAAAGTTATATAGATGACTCGCTTAGTAATAAAATGGATGTTTCAGAGAGGATCTCTTCCTCTGTGTCGTCTGTTGCGGCACAGCCACAACAGCAATTGAGTAATGAAGTGCCGCAAGAAAACTGCAATATGCCGACGACAGAGAACTGTATAAGCAAGGTGCCAGAAAATGTTGTCTCCATCGTTAAAAAGTCGATCAACAATGCGACGATTCCTGCAGAAGTAAACATTACAATTAATATTTTAAAATAGTTATGAAGTTTCCTGTTTGCTAAATTATAGTCTGTAGTTTCTTGTTTTCATTATTTTTGTTTTGCGTTTGTTTTTAAAATAAAAAATTTACACAAAAAATGTTTTTTTTTTTTTGCAGTCGTATAAAAAGTATCGTAAAAAACTCGTTAGAAAACTCTTTGCACACTCGCGAGACTTGTGGACCTCGACTTCGTCTCGGTCCATCAATTTGTCTCGCCCGTGTGCAAAGAGTCGTTTTCAAACCTTGTTGTTTAATATACTATTCACACTTGCAAAAAAATTACGATAGCGCCATTATTTTTGAAGGTAGATCACTCATATTTGATATTAGCGTTATTCGAAGATGACGTAAAAGATATATGCAACGGAATTTTAATTAGATGCTACAGGGTGTTCAAAATAAACGAATATATTTGGATCATTTTAAATTGAAAAATCTCGATTTTTTTAAATGGCGCATCATATATATTATTATTTTTTCTGAAAGATCTTACAAAAACCCACAACTTTTATTAAGTATGTCATATACCTATTTTTAATACTTTGCGATTTATTTTAACTTTTCCAATATTTACCCTTCTTTCTGTCTAAGACTATTGCTATAACATTAGTTGGCCATGACAAAATGACATTGTCAAATTTTAACCTGACATCTGAGTAAATAAATTCATAAAATTTATTGTGGTGTCAGTAAATTTAAAAAAAATAAGTATGGATTTTTCTAAAGCTGAATTAATTGATATGATTTATATACTGGGTGGGGCGCAAAGAAATACTTTGTTGGCAGTAAGACTTTACAAGGCGAAGTACCCTAATAGACGTGTACCGACTAGGCAATCTCTTCAGTGTTTAATGGAACGGTTTAATGCTAGTGGTAGTATTGAATATGAAAAACGGAAAGTGGAAACCCGGGAATGCTACCAATGAGGAAAACGAATTGGAAATTTTACTTCAAGTTCAAGATAATCCCCAGGTCAGTAGCCGTCAAGTAGCTAGCTTATGTGATACATCCCAATCTACCGTTAACCGCACCACTAGAAAACACAAATATCATCCCTTCCACATGGAACTACACCAAGAACTTCTAGACCGCGATTTTGAACAAAGGGTAAACTTCTGCACCGTTATAAATGAAGCAATAGAGGCCGATCCAAATTTTTTGTCTCAAATAATGTTTTCCGATGAAGCTACTTTTCGCAGTAATGGTGCAGTTAATCGTCATAACATGCACTATTATTCAACAGTTAATCCAGTCTGGGTACGGGAAGTGCAAAACCAAAACCATTGGTCACTTAATGTGTGGTGTGGAATAAAACACTTTAATTTATTGGACCATATTTTTTCGCGAACCAGTTAACGGGCCTAGATATTTAAACTTTTTGCAGAATGATTTACCTCAACTTCTTCAAGAATTTGATAACATTGAGATCCAACAAATGTGGTTTCAGCAAGATGGAGCTCCTCCGCATTACCATCGAGAAGTTCGAGAATTTTTAAATAATCATTACCCACAGAAACGGATCGGTAGAGGTGGATTCATTGGATGGCCCCTCGATCATATGACTTAACACCACTAGATTTCTTTTTGTGGGGATATGTTAAAGATCGTGTTTATGTGAATCCCCTACAACACCAGAAGATATGGAAAATAGGATTCGGGACGCGTGCAGGAGAATAACACCGTTTATGCTAAGGAACGTCCAAGAAAATATACGAAAAAGACTAAACATGTGTATCCAAGTAGAAGGGCATATTTTTGAACATTTATTGCGCCATAATAATAATTAAAAATAAGTTAATTTGTAGTAATAGGTATTTATTATTATTTACTTTTTCTGTGAATTTAAAATTTAAAAATGGCCAACTAATGTTATAGCAATAGTCTTAGACAGAAAGAAGGGTAAATATTGGAAAAGTTAAAATAAATCGCAAAGTATTAAAAATAGGTATATGACATACTTAATAAAAGTTGTGGGTTTTTGTAAGATCTTTCAGAAAAAATAATAATATATATGGTGCGCCATTTAAAAAATCGAGATTTTTCAATTTAAAATGATCCAAATATATTCGTTTATTTTGAACACCCTGTAGCATCTAATTAAAATTCCGTTGCATATATCTTTTACGTCATCTTCGAATAACGCTAATATCAAATATGAGTGATCTACCTTCAAAAATAATGGCGCTATCGTAATTTTTTTGCAAGTGTGAAAATTATTTTCTTTTAGAAAAATTGAAATATTGGAAAAAACTATTAGGCTTAGGTATGCATTATTATTAATAAAAAAGTTGAAGAATTTTAAAAGGAATTCAAAACAAAATTTAAAAATAGGGTGTTTCATTTAAAAAAATGTATGTTTTATTCGTCATGCTTTTTTGAGCCACCCTGTATACTTTAAAATAATTTTAAATTGTGCATCCTAAGAATCTTTACATCTTTTGTATTTACTATTTTCTCATAACTTTTGAAACCAATGAAATAATGAACTTTACTCTATCGTTGACTCACCCTGTACAAGTAATTCCTAATAAAAAGTATTTAAAGTAAAATACCTTAAGTACAGAAAAGTACTTGAAGTAAAATTTTTACTTCAAGTACTTCAAGTTTTGACAGCTCTGATGGCACGTTAAATGGTATTTTCAAAACTTTTATTTTCAGTTAAACGAAGACATTTTTACTTTATCGTTTAAATTCCGCACTCCAGAACATCCCGATAGTTGTACATACTTCGCCTTCACCTACCCATTGTCTTACACGGATCTACAAAAAATGCTCGTCAGTATTGATACAAAGTACCTTACTATTCAACCTGTCTCTGAAGATGACATATATTATGTCCGAGAAACTGCGTGTCGTTCTTTGGAAGGAAGAAATATCGATTTGATTACTATTTCTTCGTACCATGGAATAACAATGGAAAGAGAAGATAGGTTGACGAATCTTTTTCCTAATAAAGAAATACCGCGGCCTCATAAGTTTGTTGGGAAAAAGGTAAGTTGTTTTCATAGATTTAACATAAGGGTTAGATGAGATCTAATTAATACCAATTTTGATTTACCTCAAAATTTTCGCCTCAATTATAGCCCACAGTTTGATACAAAAAGTTTTGGTTCTCTAACTCTTCTCTATTACCTTATTTCATAATTACCATATAAGAATTTTTGGAACATCATATATTTATACAAATACGTGAAATTTATTATACTATAAGACGAAGGCAGAGCTGGGTAGGAATCGATTACTTTATAAAAATAGGAGTCGATTCCAAAAAGAATCGATTCCTTTTATTTTGAATTTAACAATAAGACAAATCGGTTTATAAATGCCAAAATCCGCCATTCTAAATACGCCATTTCAAATTTTTTAATTTTGACCTAAAATTATTAATTTCCAAATTTTGACCTAGCACCCTCAAAAACCCTTATATCCTAAGTAAACTAATTAGCATCATTTGATTTTTGGAAATAAAGATGAAGAATTTTATAACATCTGCCTATAAAAATTTTTAAATAACGAAACACACCTAACTGTGATTTTTAACCAAAATGTTGTTTTTTAGTAGAGAAACAACATTTAAAAGAAACATTTTTTTTCATAACCAAAGAATGTTGTATCAAAAAGCGGGCACAAATTGTAGGTGCATTTATCTTTAAAGATTTGATTGCTCGATATTTAATTTTTTTAAATTTGTTATCCTTGAGATAACCCTAAGGGATTTTTAAACGGGACATTTTAATATTTCTATTAAGGGTGTCTTAAAAAAATGAATTTAAAATTTTATTACATTTTTATATTTCGCAAGCAGAGAAATAAATAAACGGTACTTGTGAAACTTCCTGTTAAATTACAATAAAATGTCCCATTTATAAGTTGCTTGAGGTTATCTTAAAAATCACACCTTATAAAGATCTAGCATCGCAAGTTTTGGAATACAGTTCGGAAAAAAGTTCCAATTAAGGGTGGTTTCATGTTGATCTCAGAAATAACATATTCAAGTTTGAAGGATATTTACCAAAAACTTATATGGCTAAGAGTTACAGCATTTCAAAATAAGGCTAAAATTATAATTTGCGGCTCGGGCTCCGTGCTAAAATCTTTGACGCTTGATTTATTATCTGGATTATGTATTATCATTCGTATTGTAGTTACCATTTGTAAGTATAAAAACTAAAGATGATCCGGATTCGTGATCCGATAAATAGGAATCTATTACCGGAATTTATTTATTTATTTATTTATTCATTCAATGTACATTACAGAACAGGTCCAAATAGTACAAAAAAAAATAACAGTCTTTCTACATGTAAAAAAAAAATGTGAGACAATAAAACAGAGTAATAAATTATAATACAGTAAACAGGTTAAAAAAATAATAAAATAAATATCTAACTATTATTGTCATTAGGTAAAATTGCTCTTGGAGCTCTTAACAGCCGCTCTATAACTTTCATAATATAATTTAAATAAATCAATATGGTTAAAAAGATTATTAAAACTGCACATCAATACACTACTAAACTTTTGGGAGCCGTAATTGGTTCGGTGAAATGTTTGTGCAAACAAGGTGTTTGCTCTAGTGAGTCTGCGGAATTCTAATTAGTATAGATGACACAAGATGGGAACATTGAATCTGGTTGTTTAACAACTTATACAAAAACAATGTCATGGCATTCTCCCTGCGCTGTTCTAGAGTTTGAAGGTCAGCCAACAATATTCGAGTTAAATAAGTAACATTTTTATACGGAAATCTGTACTTAAATAATAAAAACTTTACAAATTTGTTTTGAACACGCTCCAATCGGTCTTTATGACATTGATAATAAGGAGACCATATAATACTGTTATACTCTAACACACTAAGTACTAAAGAGTTATATAATGTCCTAATAGCTTTGGTATCCGTTAATTCCGCACAAATTCTCCTAATAAATCCAAGCATTCTTGAGGCTCTCAATACAATACAGTCTATGTGTCGATTAAAACTTAAATCATTACTAAAAATAACTCCCAAATCGTTAAAATGTTCGACAACTTCAACAGCAGTACCATTCAAAAAATAGCTGAACTCTACAGGACGTTTACATTTAAAAAAACCGCATAACTTTACACTTAGCTACATTTATTTCTAGACAATTATCAATACACCACAAATTCAGTCTTGTTAAGTCCTCTTGAACCTTTTCACAGTCATCTTTGGTTTTAATTGCACTAAACAGTTTTAAGTCATCCGCATACAACAAAAATTTACAGTGTTTAAATACAGACGATACATCGTTTATATACAAAAGGAACAGCACTGGACCCAGATGAGAGCCCTGAGGTACACCAGATGTAACACTTATCTCCCGGGATCTCTCCGTTCCAAACTTGACGCATTGCTTTCGGTCCGTTAAATAAGACTTAATCCACCCAATGTAGTTGTTTGTTATTCCAAAACCCTTGAGTTTGTCAATAAGTAATGAGTGAGACACCCGGTCGAAAGCCTTGGTGAGGTCCGTACACAAAGCATCCACCTGAAAGCCTTTCTCGACGTTTTGAAACAGGTAATTGTGAAAGTTTCCAAGATTTGTGGTTGTCGATCTTCCCTTAAAGAAGCCATGCTGCTCTTCAAGAATATGGTGTTTTAGTTTTTCAAAAATTTCATCCGTGATTATGCTCTCAAAAACCTTTGACACCACAGGAAGCAATGAAACACCCCTGTAGTTAACAATTTCATCCCTTGATCCCGACTTAAAGATAGGAACAATGGACGAGAATTTCCATACTGTTGGGAAGGTGGCTTGGTTAAATGATGCCTGAAATATGTGGCTTATTGGGGTTGCCAGGAGTGAACTGCAGTTTTTTTTATAAAACAACAGGTATTCCATCTAGTCCCGTGCTTTTGTTGATGTCCAAAGTACTCAGTTTTTGAGCAACCTCATAGGGAGTAAAATGATGATTTGAAAGTTTCACGGACTCGATCTCGGAAAATTCCCGAACACTGTTATTAGGATAAACTCTGTAGCATGACTCAAAGTGAGTAGCGAACGCATTGGCTATGTCTTTTTGGTCGCTTAATTCTTTTTTGCTGTAAACCATAGTCTTTGGCAAACCTCGATCCTTTTTAAGTGAGGACACAAAAGACCAGAAATATTTGATGTTATGGGGAATCATCAGTTCAGTATTTGAGACATACATGAAATAGCTAGATTCTATCAAATGCTTTGATTCGCCTCTAAGTTCTGAAATTTTTTTATAATCCTCTAATAATCCAGAACGCTTGTACCTCTGGTGGGCCTTATTTTTCCTTTTAATAGCCTTGATTGTATCAGCGGTGTACCATTTGGGAAACCTGCCACTCCTTCTATGCAGTTTTGGAACGTATTTTTCAATAGCATCATAAAGCTTTTCGTAAAGTATAGCAACTGCATCGTCAACCAGACTACATTCTTCAAGCCCCCTCCAATCCACCCTTGAAAAGTAATCATTTATGTCCGCAAAATTGGCCTTCTCAAAGTTATATATAGTAGTCTTAGTCGTTTGTGTGGAAAGTGGAGAATGAAAAGTAAACGTAATTTCAAGTGGCGAGTGATGTTGTACTCGATTGGATAATTCCATATGGGCTTCCTGTACTGAAATGTTGTCAATGTCGTCGTGAAAAACCGAGTCCAAGAAGTTCCCGATTTCGCTTGCGATATGATTTACTTGAGCAAATTCGTTAAGAAACATTCCCGTTATAAAATTCTCAGCAACTGGTTGGGAAATATCAGACGGAGTCAAGGTTCCTTCGTCGTTTATCCATTTTAAAGATGGCAAATTGAAATCTCCAGTTATAAGAATTTTTGCGTTTTTATATTTCTTCTTTATTTTTTCAAGATGCCTAATGAAGTCCGCAAACGAGTCCAATGGCGATCTAGGAGGAAAATATATGCAACCAACAATAATTGTGGACATATTGCTTTTAATCATTATCCAGGTGTCTTCAAAGGAGACATTGTCGCAGCCCGGCAGTACAGATGAGTGCAAGGAGGATTTTACAGCAATCAGGGTACCGCCTCCTCTGGTACAACCCAAGGCGTTATAATCCCGGTCTGATCTATAGACTAGATAATTTGCGTCAAACATTTCGGAATTATGGATATCATCTGTGAGCCATGTTTCTGTCAAAGTAATTATATCAAAGTCCGATGCCCTTGTCGAACATAGTAGTTTATTTGTTTTCGTTCGTAATCCCCCGACATTCTGGTAATAAGTCGACATATTTAGTAATTTCGGAGCTTTTTCTTCCACCGGTTGGATAAAAAATTGTCTTGGCTTGTATCTGGAGCTATATAGTTCTTCACCAGAAAAGAGATAAGTTCACTCTTGGTCTCGTAGTTCATGTTACCATCAAAAGTAGTACCAAAGATGGGTATGAAAGGAACATCACTATTATTAGATAAATAATTCCGTAGAAAACAGTATTGCCTATGTAAAAATTCGTTAAGCACTGGACGACGAGTACTGTAGCCACAACCAACAATTATCAGATTAGTGTTTGCCGTTATTTTAAGTAAGTCGTCTAAGTCACTTTTTAGTATTTGCTTACCTTGGACAGCTTCATAGTTTGAAATGAAAACAAGCACAAAATCACCTTTACCAAAATTCCCACATAAGGTTTTACACAGATGAACGACCTCGCTGAATGAACGTTTTCGGTGATGTTGACAGTTTATGTCGTATCGACTACCAGTGGATTGTTTAAGCAAATATCCCGTCCCTCTAGCTCTGTCTCCTCCAAATATCAAAATTTGGTCCCGTCTTTTTAGACTAGTGTCATAAATTGGGTTGATTTCTGTTTCTTGCACCACTTGGTTGGCAAGCACCTGTCGTTTCCCTAAATTTATTTTTAGTTCCTCAATGTCCTTTACATGGAGTTCATTTTGAAGTTCCAAACTCTTGATTGAAGTTAACAAACTTTTATTAAGCTTTTCCAATTCAGAAAGTTCTTCCTTTAAAACGCGATTCATTTCCTTATATTCTTCAGCTGTCGAGGTCAGTTGGGCTTCCTTAGCTTGCATGATTTTAATTTCAGAAGTCAAATGTGAAATTTGAGCGGAAAAAGCTTTTTCGGCTTCAGATGCTTCCAGCTCAAAGCTCTGACTGCCACGTCTGAGTCTATCAATATAATTTCCCTTCTCCTTCAGCTCCTTTTCTAATACCTCTATCTGCCTTCTAAACTGCTCATTTTGATCTTCTTGCTCATTGTGCAACTGCTGACAATTTTCCGAACACAATATTCTGTAACCGCCTAATTTTATAGGAGACAAGCGTTCTAGGCAGCTAGGGTGAAAAACTGAATGACATACAATGCAAATAAAATTTGAAAAGTCTTTGTTCCTGCAACACTTAAACCTTTTAGCATGACGAAATTAAATAATGTATGACAACGCTAAAACTTCCCGACTGGAATTCCGAATCGGTGATAAGGTCGGTAGTAAATTGAATTTGCTTTTTAATTATTTATGTATGTAAAAGAAAAATTGTAGAGCACACAAAAACACGTCAGATCTTAATGTTCAAAAACGATATCCTTTTTTCGATTCCTTTTTTTCTTAAAAATGGAATTGTGATTCGTATTGATGATTGATTCCTTTTTTAAAGGATCCTTCCTAGTTCTGGACAAAGATAAAACTCAGGGTAGTTTGTTACCACCTTAAAAATAATACAATAGGGGCGGCATAAAATAGTATTTTATATTTTACAATAAGAAATGCCACTTGTCTGCACTTAGTTTTAGTAAAACGGTCAACGGCCCCAAATTTATGCAACTCGTGTAACCCAGCAATTGTTGCAACAAAGATGCAGAATATAATGTTAACTATTTCATCAGTATTTTTTCTTGCTGGACCTTTAAGGTACAAAATAAAAATTTCCTTTTCTGCTACATCAAAAAACAATTTTGTAAAGAAGTTAAGAAATCTGAAGCAGTTCCTATATTTTTATAGCATTACCGGCATGAGAAGGAGCCTCTATACTGCAGATTAATAGTTATTAGTATAACAAAACTCTCAATTTGATTTAAAAGAAGTTAACTTTGAATATTACCTTAAAGGTGTGCGCGTATCTTATTATTTTTGTGTTTCCAGTCTAATCGACATATCCTGATAAAATATCTCACTGTAAAGGATGGTTCAGTTCCCCCTATTTTTATATTTTACTGCTTTTTAAAGATAAGTCTCGATATATAATAAGTAGATTGAATCCATCTGCTCTAACTTCTTTAGCTTTTTATATTCAGATAATAAAATAAATAAAACAAAACAGTAATAATCATGTATTTATCCAGAGTATCATTAACCATTACACAATAAGATGCTTATATAGTATAAAATAAAATTAAAAATTGAAAAGCTACAAAACCATGACTGAGTGATAAATGTCAATCAGCTGATTCCGCGCTTATTTTGGCGATTTATGCCTCCATCATCTTTTTATAAGCGCGTAGATATGTATAATGCCTGTACAATTTTTTACTCTTGACTATGATAATATTGTCTGACCTGACCTTGTCCCCAAAACAATAATATTCAACTAAACCGATGCTATTAGGGTTCTTTTTTTATGTTGCGCGGTTTGTCAATAATGATATAAAAACATATTTTACCTTTTTTTAATCACAAGTAATTGTACAAACGCGTACCAGCTACATTTCATTCTGAATTGATTGGAATGGTCTATAAAAATAAAATGTATTGCTTTTCTTTTTTTGTTTGCTCTATTAACCTTTTTATTAATGTGTGTATTGATTTCTATTATATTATTATATTATTATATTTCTATTTATTATATTTTATTATATTCGACTTCCGCTCTATTTATACGAGGGGCATCATTAACATTTTTAGCCTAATAATAATAACATCAATTTTATTTGTAAAATATCTTTTTTATTTTTTAAAATATTCTCTTTCTAAGATCCAGTTGCGTAGCAAGGTGCGAGTGGCCCTACACCAGTACAATCGATGTGGCGATGAGTTAAGCCGGATTCTCATGCGTCCGATTTCCGACGATCCGATCGTCCGAAATTATTTTGATTGGTCAGAGCAATTTGGCGCCATTTTTCATCCGAATATTTTAACATTTCGTCCGACGTCGGATGGAGTTAAATTAATTTTAACCTTGTACGATGTCAGACGTTTCTTTCTGGTTTTCTAACCTTACTTTATATACTTTGTTGGGAGAATTTTAAAAAATAAACAATTATCATTTATAATATTTAAAAACTATTACCTTATGCTCAACAACCGCTTTATGGTCTTTGATTAAATAATATTTTGAGTTCGCTAAAAATTACCAAAGATATCTGTTTTTATAACAATAACCGCAAATTTAAAGTATTAAAAAAATTGTAGTTCGGTTATTATTTCCTTTTCTTTTTATTGCAGTCTTACAGGTTGACCTTCAGAATGCTCTTTTTTTCTTTTCTTTTGACTGGATATCGGATCCGAAATTCGGATCAATGAGACATGCAAGTTTTCCGACATAAAATTCAAAATATTTTCGTACATCGGATCGTCGGAAATCGGACGCATGAGAATCCGGCTTTATGCGGAATTCCGGAACATACTTAATTTTTATGCTCGATTGTTTTCTAAACGAATAATCTTGCGCGATGAAAACGACATCTGACGGCTGTGTAAAATCATGCTTGAATGTCGAGAGAGGTGTAAGATTATTTATAAACTTAATTTATTTTTCGTAAATAAATATATACAGGGTGATTGGTAAGTCGAGGCGAAAAATGAAGGCCCGAATTAATTTTTTAATTCTGAATCGAAAACCAAGAATACTTTTTTTGCAAATTTTTCTTTGTTTCCAAGATGTTTCACTATAAAGTTTTGGCAAAAAAATTTTTTAATCACGTTGTGGGTGTCGCTAATCTTAGTTGGCGCTTTCAAACTATTACGTCAGAAATCAAGTTTGACCGATGTCAAAAGTTAGACACTTTGGTGCACATGCTTAATAATTATTATGTTATAACCATACACATAAACAATATCACCGTATTCTTCGTTAGTGAACTTCATTTTCTTGTGATTTTTTTCAATAACAGATTGACAAGTGTCTAACTTTTGACAAAGGTCATACTTGATTTCATATGACGTAATAGTTTGAAAGCGCCAACTAAACTTTATAGTGAAATATCTTGAAAACGAAGGAAAATTTGCAAAGAAAGTATTCTTGGTTTTCCATTCAGGATTAAAAAATTAATTCGGGCCTTCATTTTTCGCCTCGACTTACCAATCACCCTGTATAAACCTGCTTAACACTGTAAATGAATGTTGGATAACATTACAAATGTCAGAATAACTTCTGGTTAAGTCTTCTAGGTAAAAATAGGCGGAATTTTAGAAATGATTATGCAATTTTGAGGTTATGTTAGTGGGGCGTCATACTCAAAAACTAGCGGGCATCGACAAAAATCTGCAATTGGCCCGATAAGTAAAAAATCACCTGGCAAACTTACGAGTCTAGGGCTTTTCCAAAATACTTAACACCAATATATACTTTACTTACTTGAAGGCTTAATAGCTATTTTCTCTATTTACGATCACAGAAGACTACACAGACACTAAAATTAGTTCTGCAAACACTCCTTGATTACTTAGTCTGTTAAAAAGAACCTTGTTCTTTTTTAAACTCGCAAAGCAATTTAAAAGTTTAGGAAAGACAGGAATAAACGGTACACGGCAAGAAACGAGTAAGTTTTTATTTTTGTTATGTCAAATTCAAAAGTTGTTCGGCTAAGCCCGAAACCCGAAAGTCGTTCGGCTAAGCGGGAAGTTTGAACTCAACATCTTTTGTCTGCGTGTATTTATCAATTTATTCCTGTTTTCTAATATCCAATTAGCAGTTGGAAATGTATATAATTTACAGTTACTATTTCTGCCAGTGTTCTTACATTTAACTGCACAACAACTATTATGCACCCTTTAAAATATTTTTATCTAATTGTTTACATTTAAATCAAGCATGATTTAACGAAATTTGACCACAGCGAACGCTGCAATTGATTCAGCTGCCCTACCAATAAATTTAAAGTATTTTTTATTTTTAAGGTTATTTTCATATCAGCCAGGGTTCACCCAGGAGAAACTCCCTCTTCTTTTGTGTTCAATGGAATATTAAACTTATTATTAAATAGGGACGACTTGCAAGCACAATATCTCAGGAAATTCTATGTGTTCAAGCTTATTCCGTTTTTAAATCCGGATGGTGTGGCAAGAGGACATTATAGAACTGACACGAGGGGTGTTAATTTAAATAGGATTTATTTAATTCCAAATTTTACTGAACATCCCTCGATTTATGCTGCTAGAGCTTTAATTAGGTAAAAACAAAATTAGATTTTAATTGTCGATGTTTTAATAGCATTTAGAAAGATAATTAGTTTATTGTTAAATGTGTTAACTAAAGAGCGAATAAGACTATAAAAATTAAAGTGTGAAAACATACATACATAAGTATGAAAATTTAAGCCTCACTATTGGGATCTCGGCAACTTAAGGAGATACAAAGTCGGTTTAATGGAGGCAAGTTGCTCAATTTAATGCTGATCAAAATGTCACCAGAGAAGTTTAAAAATTTCGAATACTTTCGAAGACTTTTGGAAAAAACCAAATATTCGCGATTTCATTATAATTTTATTATGACTTTATTTAAAAAAAAAATGTAACAAAATAAATTTTACATTCCCATTGCTACTTTTTCTGTTCTACAAGATAGTGTTATTAGTTACACACCGACATTTCGTCTTTGAGCTGCCATCATCAATTTTGTCTTTTTAAATACGGCCCTGGATTTTTTATTATGGATTTAAAAAACTAAAGTCCCAATACCAATGATGTATCGTACTTGTTCGAAAAACTCATATCAATGACAATTTCCATAAGAAATCATGTGTTCGAGAGAGACAGATAATAGGTTTTTGATATGGTCTTACTAGGAAATCATTAAAGTTATTTTTTCGAATAAGTGCGATACATCATTGAATCTTAAATAAACACTCTTAAAATCCATAAAAAAATTCCAGAACCGTATTTAAGAAAACAAATGGCTGATCAATGACGAAACGTCGGTGTGTAAATCTAATAACACTGTCTTGTAGAACAGAGAAAGTAGCAATGAAAATGTAAAATTTATTATGTTATTCCTATTCAAATGGAGTTATAAAAAAATTAAATTTTAATTCAGAAGTATTCGAAATTTTTAAACTTTTAAGGTGGCATTTTGATCAGCATAAAATTGCGCAACTTTGCCTCCATTTAACCTAACTTGTATCTTTTCAAGTTTCCAAAATGTCAATGATGAGGCTCGAATTTGGGAGACCCTGTACCGGGTGTCCAAATAAGAAAGGACGCCGGTTGTATCTCAGAAAATGTTTATCGCACAACGTTGCGGAAAAATATTTTTGGTAAAAGTGGTCAAGAGAAATAGCTCAAAATTATTTTTAAGTTTCTGAAATGGCCGCTAGGGGGCGTAACTGCAATCTTCAATCTAAAAAAGTGATGTTTCTGTGAATTTTGCTATATTAACGTAACAAAGAAATACTTGATTTTTAAAGTCGAGGATAATTTAAACCTTTTTTGTTTGACAATTATTGCTGTTTTTCTAAAAATAAAGTGGTGGGGGGAATTTAAAGGTTTCCGTAAAAAACACTCTGTATCTTCAAAACGGCTAAGCACAAGCGTAGGGGAGTTGACAAAAGCTTTTCTTGGGCTATAAATGTTATAATATTTGAAGATTTGTTAGTTTCACATGTCGCCGCTAGAGGGCTTTTTTCGATATTCCTACAGGAACAGTTAATTTTCTCAAAAAAATTAAATGCATTGGCATAATTTTTTTTTTATAAAAAAGTAGCTAAATAATGCATAAACAAGCTCGTAAAAACCGTATCCCGATATCTTGTTCCTTACCTAAAATTTAGGCCAAAGAAAATTTTATACGTCAATATCTCAAAAACTATTAGATCTACAAGAAATTTTATAGGACATTTATTATGTATTTTTACAAATCCTTTTATTTAGGTTATATCATCTTTTTGTTTAAATGTTATACTTCACGAGTTATAATAAAAAAATCGAATTCCAGTGGTATACTTTAAAAAAATCCTAAAAATTCAATTTATTGATTATAATTCGTAATTTATTTAGGCGAAAAGATTATATAACCTAAATTAAAGGTTTTGTATAAATACATAATTTATGTTATATAAAATTTCTTGTAGCTTTTACAGTTTTTGAGATATTGACGTATAAAATTTTCTTTGACCTAAATTTTAGGTAAGGAACAAGATATCGAGATATGTTTTCGCGAGCTTGTTTAAGCATCATTTTTTATTTAAAAAAAATCATACAAATGCATTTAATTTTTTTGAGAAAATTTACCTTTTTGTCGGAATTTTGGAAAAAGCCCTCTAGCGGTGACATGTAAAACTAACAAAACTTGAAATAATATAACATTTATTGCCCAAGAATTGCTCTTTTTAACTAGCCCAAGTTTGTTAAAATCGGCTTAGGCGTTTCGAAGATACAGGATCTTTTTTACGGAAACTTTTAAATACCCCCGCCACTTTATTTTTAGAAATACAGCAAAAAGTGTCAAACATAAAAGGTTCAAATTATCCTCGGCTTTAAAAATAAGTTATTTTTTGTTAGGTTAATATAGCAAAATTCACAGAAACATAACTTTATATTTAAGATTGCGGTTACGCCCCTAGAGGCCATTTCAGAAACTTGAAAATTATTTCCAGCCATTTCTCTTGACCACTTTTACAAAACATATTTTTTCCTCCTCGCTGTGCGATAAACATATTCTGAGATACAGCCGGCGTCCTTTATTATTTGGACACCCGGTACACACATAAAATCTAAAATTTAGTTAAATTTTTAGATAATTGGGCATTAGTCGGGCTTTGCCTATTTTTGGCCATAAAAAATCGAAAAATAGTGATATTGATATGTTTTTTTTTATTTTGTTTTATTTTACAGCGGATTTACGCATCTTTAAAAAAAATCTGTGTTAATTTTTATTTTTAAAATAAAAAAAGAGTATTTTTTAAGTTTTTCGTTATTAAAATGCATCCATTTAAGTTTAGCAATTTCTAGTGATTTCTTTTATATTCTACGTGTAAAGACAAATAATTTTTTTTAAATAAAAAAATATCAATTTTTTTGATTTTTCAAAAATGTTTTTAATCGAAAAATTGACATTTTTGAAAAATTTCCTTTTAAATTATTCTATTTTTGATGAATTTTAAGAATAAAAATATTTGACAACTCAAAAACAAATTAACCATGTAGATTTAAAGGTATGTACACACCGAAAAAACAAACATTCGTTCTTGTTCACCTTGTTTGTATGTGTTCTTTGTTTATTGTTCGCGTTATTTTGTCTACATAGCGCAATCAAATATTTGCTCACTCTCGTTTGACCAGTTGGAAAAGTTATGGATGACGATGAACAAAATTTATTTCTCTTTAGGTATGTACACACTGAAAAAACAAACAAAAACAAACATTCGTTCTTGTTCACTTTCTTTGTATGTGTTTTTTGTTTATTGTTCGCTTTTTCTGTCTACATAGCGCAACCAAATGTTTGTTTATTCTTGTTCGACTAGTTGGAATAGTTATTTATGACCTAAAAACAAAAATTATCTTTGATGTACCGACGTCCACTGGAACATGTGCGAACAAGAACAAACAAACGTTTGTTCGCCGTTTTAACTGTCTACACTGAAGAAAAACGTTTGTTCGCTGATGTTTGTTCTTGTCTGTTTTTCGGTGTGTACACGCCTTTTGATGTACCCACGCGACGTCTACTCGAACATGTATGAACAAGAACAAACAAACGTTTGTTCACGTTTTTACTGTCTACACTAAAGAAAAATGTTTGTTCGCTGATGTTTGTTCTTGTTTGTTTTTTCGGTGTGTACATACCTAAAGAAAATCATTTGTTCGCTGATGTTTGTTCTTGTTTGTTTTTTCGGTGTGTACATACCTTTACATCCCAAAATTGTGGAGTCGCGATTGTACACAATTATCAATTTTTATGTTGTTTTTTTCTTATTAAAAATGTTTGTAGGTATTATCATTTTGGAGTAGAAAAAGAGGATAAAATCCCAAAATGCGACTCTTGCCAAAAGAAGCCCATAACCGAGGTCCAGTCCAGCGAAAACGACAATGTAAATAAACTGTCAAACATGACGCTAAACGAAGAAGGAGGCGATCACAATCATAGCACGTTATGGTGCACGAAATGTAAGGCCAACATCGTAAAATTAGAGAAAACTATGCCGGGCATATCCACTCTTGTGCCGACCTTTAACCTTCATCATCGTTCTTTAGGGCACAACTTCTGTCGGCAGTGCGGGTGCAAGCTGTCGCATTCGGAAAGTAAAGAAGAAGTAAAATTCGAGGCTGTGACCGTTGGTAATCATGGAGATGTCAATTCCAATGAATCGGGACTATTCTTGTACCTGGATCTTCACGGACACGCTTCGAAAAAGGGAATTTTTATGTACGGTAACCATTTTGATGACCTCGATAGGAGAGTGGAGTGTATGTTGTTCCCGAAACTTATGGGATTAAACAACCACCATTTTCATTTTCAAGGTTGTAATTTTACGGAGAGGAATATGTATCTCAGGTAGATATGATTTTGTTTTGAGAATGAAAGTATCTACAGGTTTTAAATAGGCTGTGGGGGGACTGTGTGGATGAATAATAGTAGGACAATTAAAAAAGCTCAGTTTTGAGATATTGGACATTTTAATATTAAAATTAGCATATTTTAAAAACTTTTAGAATTATAGAAATTAAATTTATTGTATTATATAAGTAATTACGGAGAATAACAATGTACTAAAAACTGTTATTCTAGCTGCCGAGTGACGATCGCGTTGTTAAATTTAGCAATGGACTTAAAAATGGATTAAATTAAACAGAAAGTGAAAAATGAAAAAACTTGACAACGTAGCACATTTCAAGGCAACTGGATAACAATAAATAATTTAGTTGGGAATTTTGCTTAAAAATAAAATAAACATACAAAAAAAAATAATTACCTTCCACAGAATACAAAAAAATCGGTTTGGCACTCTAAAAAAATCATTTTATATATTTCCGTTACAAGCTGTACGATAGATACCTCAAATGACCAGTACTGCAGAACTTCTGTAAATTTGGTATTTTAACAAGTTTTTTAATATAACTTATGCTTATTTCGTTTTATTGATAAATTCAGTGATGGAGTAGCCATTGTTTTTGACTTTTTATAAAATTAGACGTTTTTTACTTTCAACAGAACAATCAGAACTTTTATTAAAGAATCTTTTCTTCACCATTTGTGTACACTTACATCTATACTTTTATTAAAAACGTAGTAACAAATATTGATCTAACATAGTAATTTCCTAAAATCTAAAGCGTCGACATTTTTACTTGATTCTGACTTATAAAATATTTTTTTTAACATTCAGGTAGTATTTATTACCTCTAGAGTAGACAAAATACTAAAGAAAAAATACGCCGACTCCTCAGCACGTAGAGAAAGAGAGAAAAGTTATACTCTTATTTTAGGAGTATATACCCCGCTCGGCTTGCTGATTTATCGGCATGGTATATACCATTCCCTGCCGACTACTCAGTACGTAGAGCAAGAGAGAAATGTTGTACACTATTCTTCTTTCTCTCTTACGCTCATTGTTCGCACGACCAAGTTGCAAGACTGCCTCTAGCAGTGTATGCTCGAAGCTTGCGATGTATAATCTGAGTAGCTTTCTAGTGATAAATTTTTTTCCACGCCTTAGAGCATGGTCTGCTCTAAAAAGATTAACAACAAAAAAACTCTCTTGAGCTACTTCAAACCCTATAAATGCTTGACTAGAAATTTACAGCGTGCGTGTAAAAATTCTTATATATGTATATGCGCTGTTTCAGAAATAAAGAAAATCTTTCCATTGCGATGCAAAATTCTTAGATCAAATTTTACACCCTGGACTGCGTTTGACTTAGATTTTGAACAAGGCATTGGGGCGAATCAGACATATACCACGGCAGGTCTCTTAACAGTTTTTTGGTACCTCAGGCTACTCGCGTCTAGAGATACCCCGGCTCACGAGCTTCTTGACAGTGTTGACACATAAAACATGCTTTATTATACAGAGACTCGGAGCGTTATTTGAAAAGTGGGCTTTTTCTAAATAATGCATTTAATGTAAAAAAAGGAAATTATGGGTCTTTTCTAATACGTCTCCGCATTTTTGCGTCTGATATATAATCGGGGAAAATAAAAAGCCGCTTTGCTAACCGACTAGAACTAAGGGCTTTTGAATTTGTCTAAATTATCCCTACATAGAAGTTATTAACAATATTTTTATAATTATTGAGTTATATTTTTTTTTTAATGTAATTATATATTCCCCGGGTTTTTTCTAATACGTTGTTAAAATTTTGTTTATAACTTCTTCAAATAATTTAGACAAATTCAAAAGCCCTAAGTTCTAGTCGGTCATGGTTAGTTCTGGTAAGCAAAGCGGCTTTTTATTTTCCCTAATTATATTTCAGACGTAAAAATGCGGAGACGTATTAAAAAAGACTCTAATATTTTAGCCGAGTCCCTGCATAATAAAGCGCTTCATGTGTCAACACTGTTAAGAAGCTCGTGAGCCGGGGTATCTCTAGACGCGAGTCCTCAGGTTGTAGCTTTCGACACGCCTTAACCTAAGATACAAAAATCATTTTTTAGGTTAGTTTCGTTAATTTACGGCGGTTTGCACCACTGTGGTTTAAGCAGTTTTAAGCCCTTCTTAACCTAAGTTGCATTGAGACGGTGCCAAATATTATGACAATAGTCACATTCAAAACGTCCCTTAGTTAAGAAAACAGAAAACCACAACGGTGCAATTGGCCATTATACATTTAAATACACAAATAAGCATAAAATTATTTTATTTTTTGTTTAAAAAAAATAGATGGATAATAACCAGCACTAAGTAATAAAATTCTTGAAAAAAATAGTTTTACTAATATTTTTAAATTAAAACATCAATTTTCTAAAAAAATAAAGCAAATATTTGTTTACTCTTGATGTGATACTATCTAAATTTATCAATAAAATGTAATAAGCATGAGTTATATTTAAGAACCTGTTAAAAAAACAAATTAAGTAGTTCAAAAACACCACTCTAGCTATTAAATTTTTTAGGGATAAACGGGATGGAATGAGTAGGGCTGGCTCAGGAAGAGTTGCAGTCCTATCTATTACGGGTATTATTAGAAGCTACACTCTCGAATGCAACTATAACACTGGTAGATTTGTAAATGTACTTCCGGCTACCATTAAAGAATCTGCTGGTAAAGTGCACACTTTGCCTGTACCTCCTAAGTATACACCACAAATATTTGAAGAGGTAGGTACCTATTTTTGTGCAAAATCCACAAACATGGTTTCAGTAATAGTTTACATAATAAAAGTTGGTGTATATTGACACCCAGAGCTATCGCAATTACTTTTAAAAAGTAATTCAATTACAATTACGAATTACTTTTTTAAGTAGTAGTAAATTACGATTACCAATTACTAGCATGTTTATTAAAAGTAATTCAATTATTAATTGAAACTAAAAGTAATTGAATATTTTAGCAATTACTTTATTTAAATTACCATATATTAAACATGATACACTAAATAAATAAAATATTTGTACTAATATGCATCATACGCGCATGTCGCACTATTTAAACTGCTTTCCCGGCAAGTTCAACATTAAATGACTCTAATTTTTTTATCCTACCCCAAACATCAACAGATTTTTTCAGAAAAAAAAAGTATAAAAGCTGTGGCGGTAAGCATCAATCGAAAATACTAAATTGGCGCGGAGGCGGCGTTCGCCGGATTCAAAGCGGCCTGCCGTGTTTCAAGATGCTCTTTCTGGCTGGCCAAAATTCTAGCAGTTTTTCCATAAAGAAAATTAATTGAATTTTTCGTAGTAATTTAATTATTTATTAGGTAATTGAAATAATTTCAAAGTAATTCAATTACTTTATAGGTAATCGAATTACTTTCCAAGTAATTGAGTTACTTGCGATTTATGAAAATCAATTACCAATTACGATTACATTATCCTATTAATTGATAATCCAAATACAATTACTTTTTCCGGAAAGTAATTGAATTAAAGAAATCCAATTACTTAGAAGTAATTGAATACGTTTTTTCAATTATTTTAATTCAATTACCGACAGCTCTGTCGACACCTCAAATGTTTTTGGCTGTGCATTTTTCGAACACCCTGTATATATGGTTCCAAAGATCTGACTTTTTAAGTTTAGGTGATTCTGGTTCGAGAGCAATGGGCAATCCAATTTGTTAAATTTGCCCCCTATGTAACCAATTCTGCGGGCGCCACTGATATGATGGTTAACATAATTACGGGCAAGTTTTTAATTGCATCGATGGATCCAGCGCATTAAGCGCTAATTCATGAAACCGTTTTTAAACTACCGCTGGAGAATCCGATGGATTCCATTAAAGCGTTATTATAAAATACTTGAGCAAAAAAAATAAATAAATACGGAAGAGAAACACAACAATCAGCTGAGCATTGACAGTTGCAGAACAAATAGCGAGCATTTTTAAACATTTCGTTTTAATTTGTTCCATCAGAACTTCTAATGACGTCATTTGACGTTCAGCGCATAAATTCAGCGTACTTTTTACCGATGGAATAAAGAACTTGCCCTACGTTGCATTGGTATTACTATTGGCACGGGAGCGATGAAAACAACATCTGACGGCTGCGTAAAATCATGCTTGAAGGTCGTGAGAGAGGTGTAAGATTATTTATAAACTTTATTTATTTTTCGTAAATAAATATATATAAACCTGGTCAGCACTTTAAATGACTATTGAATAACATTTCAAATGTCAGAATAACTTCTGGTTAAATCTTCTAGGTGAAAATCGGCGGAAGGTTATGTCAGTGGGGCGTCAGAACTCAAAAACTAGCTGGCTTTGACAAAAATTGGCAATTGGCTCGATAAGTAAAAAATCACCTGACAAACTTACGAGTTTAGGGCTTTATTTAGTATACTTAACACTAATATATACTTTACTTACTTGAAGGCTTTATAGCCATTTTCTCTACAGTTCTGCAGACACTCCTTGATTACTTAGTCTATTAAAAAGAACTTTTCTCTTTTTAAAACCTGCAAATCATTAAAAAAAACTTCAGAAAAAACAGGAATAAACGGTACACGGCAAGAAACGAGTAAGTTTTTCTTCTTGTTAAGTCAAATTCGAAAGTTGTTTGGCTAAGCCCGAAACCCGAAAGTCGTTCGACTAAGCGGGAAATTTAAATTCAACTTTTGACAGGCAGTTGAAAATGTATAAAACTTGCAGTTACTATTCTGCCAGTATTCTTACATTCAACTACACAACAACCTTTATGCACAATTTTTAATATCTTTATCTAATTGTTTACATTTAAATCAAGCATGATTTAACGAAAATTTGACCACAGTGAGCGCTGCAATCGATTTAGCTGTCCCCACCATACACTTCGCACCCTGCCAATAGAAATATTAAGTGTAATAACTATAGAAACATTTGTTAGCCTGATTGCTAATAAAAAGGTTTATATGAGGAGTTATGGAATAATATTTTTAGAAAAAATGTAGCATTCATTGTATTTTAGATATATATTTTTTTTATAGGTTGGCCGATCATTAGGCGCTTCTATATTAGATTTAACTGGCCAAAATCCATTTTCCCGACTGCCAAATTCGGAATTTCACAATTTAGCCGGGCTCAGAGAATGGTTACGGAACAGTTGTTGTTCAAATAATTTCGGGGAAGCCAGACCGAAAATGACTAGGATGCGTGTGCCTCCGGTCGCAGGCCCCCAAACACAGGTAGGCCTTGATAGTGATATTGACGATGATATTCCTGTATCTATCACTACATGTACAGTGTGCTAAGTTTTGCCGCAAAACCTTTAAAATGTATGGTATGGTTGGTTTTTTATATACCTATAAATAATAAATTAATGTTAACAAACTGACGAAGACAATAACCACACGATCAAATATTTGCCCCCACTGACGGTAATTTATTTGTTCCTATATTCGGATTAAACTCCTTTAAATGCCATGTGTACTATATACAAGGTGTCCCAACCTTATTTATACACTTAATTTCTTCTCTCCTGTACATGATACAAAAAAAAATAAAAATGTGTGTTTGGTAACTCTAATTTTATTAACAATATTGGTAAATATACAGAGTTTTTTATTTTTAAGTACGATTTTTTTAATGGAATGCCTTGTATATTTTGCCAAATTTTGACTGTATTCAATTCTACTTCAAAAATGTATATTACACTATTCGTCAATTTACTCATGTAATAATTAAAAACAATTAAAGAACAAAAACAATTAACATAACATCATATAGTAAATGTTTAAACTGCTGACCGTTTTTTAGTACTATTTTCTGTTATAATTATTTTCAAATCAAAGTCGAAATTTGGCAAAATATACAGGGCGTTCCATTTAAAAAACGTACTTAACAATGAAAACTCTGTTTTTGAGACACCCTCTTTATTTACCAATACTGTTAATAGAATTACTGTTATCAAACACCCATTTTTTATTTTAAGTTTATTTTCTATATCATGTACATACAGGTGCAGAGATATTAAGTGTATAAATAGAGTTGGGACACCCTGTATGGGTTAATTTTTCGCCATGTGTACACCTATTGGACACATGTTTTATGAATTTTATATAAAATAACCACAGGGCCGCCGCCAGAAAAAAAATAGGAGGGAGGGTCAAAAAGTTTAATTTAATTTACTAGTCTAGAACTAATTGAATTAAAAACACATACAGGGTGATATAAGGAAATGTCAATACTTCAGGTACATAGTCAGGCTCCAAAAATAAACATAAAAGTTTTTGCAAATATGGGTCCGCATGGCCTTCGTTTCCGAAATACAGGGTGTTAAAGTTTTTATTTAATGTTTTTTTTGCAATACATGCATAGGGATATAGCTTATGTTTTGCTGAACCTAATTTAAGAACAATAATTTTATTGAAAATTAAAATACATGTTGTTAAATTATACATTTTGGTTTATTTGTATTTAATTTTGCTATAATAAAATCAGATGCGTCGTAATTGTTGCATAAAAATTGCTTAAGAGGCTTTATTTTTATTAACTTACATGTTGCTCCACCCTGTACAACCTCGCTTCAACTGTCATCGGCTTAACGTTACCGACTCTGTCAATACCTGCCAAGTAGCTTCCAGGTTTTCCAAGTATAAACGCCTCTGAAGCTCCTAAAAGAAATATTAATGTTTACTGCAGCTGTACTCTAACACCCGACCACATTCTTCCCAACTGACTACAAATATTTGCGAAAAAATGCATTGGGTGGTTCTTTCACATTCACCTCACAGTCCGGATTTATCACCAGATGATTTTCATCACTTTGGACCGCTAAATTTAAGCATAAAATCAAATTATTTAAAATCTTACCTTTTTGTTGTTCATACCAACATTTAACAGGTATACCTTTTTGACGTAAAAATGACAATACAATTATTTAATTTTCTTAAAAATGTAATACAGGGCCGTACAAAAAAGTTGTGATTGTTCAAAATAGTAAAAAGACGTGTAGGTGGCACCCCTTACAAGTAAGAGCCGTATTAAGATTAGGTTCGAATCCGTCATACCAAAAAACCCCCCGGATACCAATTTTCACTCCAATATTATTACCATAGATTTTATTTAAAAAATGGAAAAATTAACTAAAACCTTTAACACCCTGTATATCGGAAACGAAGGCCTTGCGGACCCATATTTGTATAGACTTTTATGTTTATTTTTGGACCCTGACTATGTACTTGAAGTATTGACATTTCCCATGAATCACCCTGTATAGCACAACTTTAATTTCTTAATAGTAGTCATACTCGTTTAAATTCCTAGGCTATATTGTAAAAGTGAAGGATTTAGACGGGAATTGTTTTATTTTAATTAATTTTTTAATATCAAGGGGGGTCGATGGACACCCCCTAACCCCCTGCCTTCAGCCATGAATAACCACAATTTAAGTAACTAAGAAACACGGTACAATTTTTTCTCTAAGTTGACCTGGCAGTTAAAGTATTAAATAGTCCTTTTCTATATTATAGAATCCTTTATGTCAGTGGAGTCGTAATTTTTGGCAAAAAAAAGTTTTATGGTTTTTTTATGTTTTAAAATTATTAGTATTTGTACTATTTACTATTTTATTTGTTACTCTTTTTCTAGTATTAATTTATAAAAAAAAACAACTAAAAATACTAATCGAGTAGATATAAATATGTATATCGTAATTAGCTGTGTGCTAAATATACCATTTTAACCAAACTATACTTTTTAAAGGTGCTTTATATCTACTATATGACATGACTAATCTGAATTGATGTTTATCTAGACTGAAATTATTTGAGACTTTATTTTACACTTACAACTTGATGTCTAGTTGTTATTACTGCAGATCATACTTCACAATTCCAATTGACGAGCATTTTAGGCTTAATATATTACTAGCGTTGTATTTCCCTTTAAAATTTTATTCAATCCTTAAATAATATAAAATCATTCCATAAAGGGTGTTTAGATATGAATTGTACTGCTATTATTAAACCTAATATAATCCGGCCGGTTTTTTTTTATGATACCATTCACACAAAAAAATAAAAAAAAACTCTTTTACATTTAGTGTTAAAAAATATAGTAATATCTACAATGATGGGATAAAGAGTTTCCAGCCCAATTACAAAAAAAAGCAAAATATGGGTTAAAAACTATTTTTATTTTTCTGCATGGTCTCGTGTAGCTCAATACATTTATTCCATCGGTGCTAAAGAGCCTTTGTGCCATCGCTATAGGCTGATTTGTCCGGTATTTTTAAAATAGGCGTTTGTGGCAGCAATCCCGTCTAAATCCGAGGCCAATTTTTTACCAGCAAGATTTTTTTTTTAATTTCGCAAACAAATAGAAATCCGATGAAACCAAATCTGGTTAATAAGGCGCATTAGAAACAAGCTCGAAGCCTAACTGATGAATTTTTGCAATGACAATAAGCGATTTGTGGCACAGTGAATTGTCCTGGTGGAACAGAATTTTCTATTTTGCGAACCGGGACGTTTCTCTTAAGCATTTTGGTTTAACTGGTCAAATAAGTTGGAGTAATACTCCGAATTTATAATGTTTCCTCTTTCAAGATAGTAGATAAAAATAATGCCTTTGGCATCCTAAATAATTGTTGCCATAACCTTTCCTGCCGATGGAATTGCCTTAACCTTTCCTGCCTATGGATGTTCCTTTGCCTTTTTCTAAATCGGTTCGCCCGTCACAGTCTACTGTCCTGATTATTGTTTTGTCTCCGTCGTATAGTGATGGATCCAAGTTTAATCGACAGTAACAAATTGGCGAAGAAATTCAGTTGGGGAATGCTTAAGCAGTGTCAAACACTTTTCTGAAATTGTCATAATCATATATATCTATATCATAAATTTTTGCTCTAGAGTAAGCAATTGCAGCACCCATCGAGCAGATAGTTTTCTCATCTCAAAAACTTCAGTTACAATATGGTGAGTTCACTCTTTCGATATGCCCACAGCCTCAGCTATCTCATCCAACTTAAGCCGGCGATCATTTAAAACGATTTTATGGACTCTCCGCACACAATTTCAGTTGCCGTTTCGGACTGCCGGAATGCGGGGCATCTTCATTGTGCAAATTAAATGACTATAATTTCTCTACATTTGTTATAAGAGATAGAGACTATAATTGTTCATCAGATGTTTATTTATTTATTCCCAAATGTTTCTATAATAGGTTGTATAAGTAATAGCATGGGACTTGAAGAAATATAAAGTATCGTGCCAGGCATTTGTCACTAGAATAGAAGTGGCACTAATGTATTTTTTAATAAGAAATATTTAAACTTTAATTTGATTATAGTTTAAAGCGGTTACTCGATGGGTATAGAAAAGCAAGAAAAAAAAGTGCCGTGCCATGGGGTTAGCACCAGATTTAACGAGGCACTTGTTTATAATTATTTTTTATTCACTTAAAACTAAATTTTAAAATAAGTTTCAAGCGGTTACTCGATTGGTACAGTTCATGTCCAAAAAATTTATCTTGGAAAAAACATAGCAACTTTATGCACCATATTTGCGCTAGCACTAAATAATTTTTTCAATAGATACAGTGAGTGGTATTATTTAAAACATATTTCATCCGGTTACTCGATAGGCCAGGTTTTTTGCAGCCAGCTCTCGCTTTAATTTAAAAAACCTTTTATGAACGTATTGCTCTTAATTTTTTTTTTTTAAGAAACTTTTTGGGGAAAAAAATACGCCAAAGTTAGTAATATTTTAGCCACTTCTGCTATAAAGTTTTATACACTACGCAAAAAAAGTATGGTATATCTAAAAAAATGGATTAAATTCAGTCTCTCTAAGCTGATCTTTGGGAAAATGATTATTTTGTTGTTTAAACGGGCTAAAGGTGGACGCTGTCTGATGTGTGGTTTTTCAAAATCGCAGTTTAAATATTTTGCAGTGATATTTTAGAGATTCAGCGTATTACCGGTAATTCTCCGATTTAAATGTAGCGAAAGGATTATTAAACTTCAATTTTTTTTAATTATCTGATGTATGTTCGATTTCCATATAAATTTGGCATAGTGTGAAAAACGGCTGCGAATTAAGTGCTCGACCGACTGTTGGCGCTGACATCGGTCGAACGATACCTTGTCATTGGTATAGCTACGTTCGACCTTATACTGTCTGTCAGACGAAAATATTCTATATTCTGAGCATTACTACGTGCGTTTTTGCGATTAAAACGAGGACGTATTCTAAATTTTGAGCCTTTGATATATTTGCGCGCGGAAATGTTATTAAAATTGCAATCTTTTCAAACGGTCTTAATACCGAGTAACTGCATTCAACCCATTTTTTTTGCATGTTTTATACATTTTTTGCGAAGTGTGTATAATTTTATTTTACTATTCCAATATTTGAAAGAAGTTAGACAATTAAGGGATTTTTTTTAGTGTAATGACGAATGGAATTGTCATTTTGACAGTTACAAATTATAATGAATTATAAACAAATCTGTGATTAAATTTTTGTATATCAGTAGATCTTAAATTACTGATTGTTAACTTTTATTATATTTTATATGTATTTTAAATGATGTACTTTTTATATATAAAAAAATTAAACACTTTACATACCAATTTGTTTTGCTTTAACCGACATGTTTTCTAAAACTATGTTAATTGTTTTTTTTTCAGCTTTTTGTTTTGTCACTGCAAAATACCCAGATTTTTTGAAATTATTGGTAATATGTTGTTACAATCTTCTTGTCGCAGAAAAATTATTAGTTCTGTATTTTTTGTAACCCGTAGCTGTGTTGCGGCGCGTCTTCAATGTCGTGTAAGAATACAGACTTTTTTATTTACATTAAACCAGTCAGTAAAATAAAACATGGTGAAACTTATGCGTAAGGTTGCCTTAATCCTCCAAGATCTTGCATTATTAGTTTTTGCACAGCATCAATGTTTACTGACACAACTGTTTCTGCTGATTCTATATATGATGATTAGTTTCTGCTCTCTGAATTAAATATTTAGCATTTATATAAAGCCGTAAAATTCGCTTATTTGAAAAAATAGTGACACACAACTGCAAATTTTTAAGTTCTGAGATTATTTAAAGAAAATACTCCAAAAGTCCTAAATTTTTATGTAAAATAACGACACATTTCTATTTTAATAAACAACCACGAAATGGCACTAGTAGTCCGATAACCCGGAATTACAATAGTAGAACAGAGTATCAAATTTCAAAAATTTGGAGCTGGGTCACTGGTCTTTCGAATAAAGGATATATTGCGGTTTTGCAGTAAAGGTGCAATCAAGTAAAACAAATCGTAATAATAAGGAACGTTTTAGGTAAGTATGTTCTTATTTATTCTAGTAAAAATAATTAAATAAATTTAATTTATTTTAAAAAGACCAAGCTAGGGAGGGGGCGCCAATACGTACGGCCCTTCTGAATTTTAAAAATTTTTGAGATCTCGAGTTGGAATTCTGTATTATTATTATTTTTTTTGTAACTGAGCCTGCTTTTTGAGTTCATACAACGGAAGTTAATTTTCAATTTGTATTAACAATTTTATGTTGCAAAATGGTCCGTTTGGGGCTCAAAGCTAGCCCGATATCAATAAGCAAAACGTAACTTGTAATTTTAATTGTAACAGCAAATTTGCAGGTAAACACACCGAGCATGCCGCCTACTCTGCGCACAATCCAACATGCATTTTGAACGTGGGACCTTCAAAGGATATATTACGTATCCAAGTTTGTTAGTTTACAGGGTGGAGATAAAAAAATAGATTTAAAAACGCACAGCTCTTTCAACTGTTGGGATAAAATTAATGCATTGTCCAGAATTTTAAAATTTTATAGAAAGTCTTTTCAATTTGGTAAAAACTGACATATTATATGAGACACGAAAGTGCGAAAAGAAAGACAGTTTATATAGCTCTTCACGTTATAAAATAACAACTTTAAGAAAAGTATAAAGGGAAACTTTCGAGACCACTCTGGCCGACATCCCATGTCATTTTTCGAGATGATATGATTTCTTATAAATTGTTGTTCTACCTTGAATTATATATTGAAGAAAGTAGACATATTTTCTTAAAGATCTAACCCTCCCCCTTAAAATGATACTCTTAACATGTTGCTTATAATACGTACAATGATCGAAATCTGATTTGTTAATGAGACGGTCAAAAAAGTTCACAAGTTGCAAAGCTTATAACACAAAGAAGAAGTAAATCCCGTCCAGCCAAACGGTAACTCGAAAAATACAGGGTGATTCATGAGGAAATGTCAATACTTCAGGTACGTAGTCAGGGTCCAAAAATAAACATAAAAGCCTATACAAATATGGGTCCGCAAGGCCTTCGTTTTCGAAATACAGGGTGTTAAAATTTTTATTTATTTTTTCTATTTTTTAAATAAAATCTATAATAACGTAAATATTGGAGTAAAAATTGATATTCGGAGGTTTTTTTTGGTATGACAGATTCGAATCTAATCTTATTACGGCTCTTACTTGTGTAGGGGGCGCCACCTACACGTCTTTTTACTATTTTGAACAATCACAACTTTTTGGTACGGCCCTGTATTACATTTTTAAGTAAATTAAATAATTGTTTTGTAATTTTTGCGTCAAAAAGGTATACTTGTTAAAAGTTGATATGAGCAACCGCTTTCGAGATATTTGGATTTAAAAAAATTAAGACGCATCTGATTTTATTATAGCAAAATATAAAAAAAATGAAACACAATTATTGTTCTTAAATTATGTTTGGCAAAACATAAGCTAGGTTTTATAATTTTTAAAAATTCCACCATTTACTTCTAAGCACATGTCAGCTCTGTGGTGAACAACCTGTATCTCGGAAACGATCCATATTTGTATAGACTTTTATGTTTATTTTGGGACCCTGAGTACGTACCTAAAGTATTGACATTTTTTCATGAATCACCCTGTATATCTGACCCTTAAGTTGCTATAATTTTCAAGCTACAAACATATAAGATTGAAAAAAATGTTTTACTGTTGCAATAACATTATTCATTTATGTGAACAAAATCCTCGCCTCAAAATCTACTTGCATGCCAAATTTCATCAACTTTGGTGGCGGTAAGAGGAAAAAATCTCTAAGGACTGGACTAAATTGTCACGAATTTAAGTAACTAAAATTAACAATATTGTTAAAAACCATGGTCCATAATGTCCAATTCTGACATACAAAATGTCTTTTTTTATCTTAAGAAATTAAAATGTTACAGAAAGAACCACCTCTGAGAAACACCCAGTATATTTAAAATCTTGTATTAAATGTTAAGGATAAGGCGTTAGGGCCATTCTGCATATTATATTTTAATACATATTACCAATAATTATTCATTATTTTCTGGGGTATTGAAAAATTACTGCAGCCATTTTTATTTCAAATATTTATATTTTTTTCTTTGGCAGCTCCCCCTGAGGTATTAAAATCACCAAACTTTGCACTGTACGTAACATCATCCCTTACTTAAAATAGGTCTAAATGTAGAAGAAAAAACCCAGAGCGTTATTTTGTTACGTACAATAAATAAAATTGGTAAGTTTATTATTGCTTTAGGGGAAAAACCGATGTGGTGCGGCACACAGGAGCCGACCGGCAGTCGCAAAATCAGTAAAGAAATTGACCAAATCTCGAACTACAATCTCAGTCGATCGAAAGGAAAATCTGGTCTGTCATCCCACGTTGAGTCAACCGAGCTGTTCGAAACCATCCGTTAAGCTAAACAGACCGTTTAAAGCAAAGAGCCGCAAGGATCTTTCGTTGAAGACGAAAAACGTTACCACAAACACCGAAAGACTGTCGAAATCTGCCCATGTAAGAAGTAAAAAGATGCCAATCCCCATCGCCCCCCAAAAGCTTAAGTTAGAAGTAACTCCTAAATCACCCGAAAAAGAAAAGGACGCATCAGAAATACATTTAGAAGAAATCTGTTTTATCAAAGGCACCGAAGGTAAAACCATGATCGCCAAGTATAAAAATAAAGACGGCGAAGAGTTTGACGATAGTTTAGTTGTCTCTTGGGACGCGCCCACCTCGAAAGCGACGGTTTTTACTCACAAAACGAGGGGTTCGTCCGCGCCTCACTTCATTCATAATAAGTCTCCGTCGGAGCCGGGTACCAGTAAACAAGGCTTGTTTCGCGTGCACAATTTCGCAAAAAACTCTCTAAAGGCAAAATTTAAGAAACAAGCTCTTCGAAGACTGGCGAGTGCTACGGAATTGGGTAAAATTGAAAAAAAGAAGAAGAAAAAGTTACGAGTGAAGTAACTCTAAAACCGAAGACTATGTGCGAATTTTGTAAATTGGTGAAACAAGCTATTAAGGGTCTAATACAAGGTGTAACAAAAAGGTTGAGAATAAATTAAATAGTAGATTCCTTTTAGTCTAAGATCCGAATTAGGGACGACGTTTACCCGTCTGCCAGCCGAATAAAAATTATTTTTTATCAAACATAGGGCATTTATAAAGAAGTGGGACTTCACTGATTTTTGCCCATAAAAAATCGAAAAATGAAGATATTTACAATTTTTTTTAATGTTGTACTCCTCGCCGGATTTATAAAAAAAATTGTTTGAAACTTCAAAAACAATGATTTCATGAAGATTTTTTTATTTGAAAAGTCGAAAAATCTTTTTTTTTACTTTTGACTAAAGATTTGAAGGTCATGCATTAATTTTTTATAATATTTCATTTTTTTTCTTGTTGAAAAAAAAATCTAAAATATCATTTTTAAGTTTTTTTTCTTCAAAACATTTTTTTAATCAAAAAATTAACATTTTTGAAAAAAATTAGTTCTGGTTGTTTCGGATTAAAAATTATTTTTTTTTAACAATTAAAAAAAAAAGGTTTAATTGTTTGTTTTTTAATGCGCAACAATATATATATATATATATATATATATATATATATATATATATATATATATATATATATATATATATATATATATATATATATATATATATATATATATATATATATATATATATTATATATATCATATATGTGTATATATATTTAAATTTTCAATTGCAAAAATCATTATGAATCGGTTGTTGTTCGATCATTAAACAATGTTTATCATAAATCCGATGAGAGTAGAATAAAATGAAAAAACTCTACGATATGTCAGTTTTTCGATTTTTTATGACCAAAAAACAGTAGAGCCCCACTTCTATATGATTACCAAATATTAGTATGTATTGCGAATTGATTGCCTAAAAAATTATGGTAAAGGCTATGTTTATTTAAAAAAATAATAATACTTCCTGTATTACGTCAATTTTTATTTTTTATTTAACATGACAGTACTAATATACCACTATTTTTTTCCTTTGGAAATTTTTGAAATTTAAAATTAAAGAAATTATGAATTTTTTCATTTTTGAAATGGAAAAAAAATTAGTGGTATATCAGTATTGTCATGCAGAATGCAAAATAAGAATTGAGATTATACAGAGAATAAAAAATTTAAAAAAAATAACCATAATTTATTAGGCAACATATGTGCAATACATTTGTTTACATTCTATATTTGATTAAAAATCGTTTAATTCCGGTTGTCACACAGATGAAGGTCGCCTCTAACTTAGATCAAATATTATACATTTTTTCATTATAATTTTTGCTCTACGAGTTTAGTTTTCTTAGTTGCAGGGTGTTGAAAAAATCTTTAAAAAATCCTTTAAGTGTTATAGCTTTTAAACGCTACAAGATAATGAAACAACATTTTAGCCAGAGCTTAATTTTGATAGTGCCCTAGTAACACTAAAAAAATTGACTTCGTAATTTACTCACTGGCGTGCGTTCGGTATTATCTCAGGTTCTTTTTTAATGTGTTACGCCACTGAGATTTTTTTTGATCATTTCTTATAAATACCTATTTATCCAACATGTGGAAACATGAACAAAAATGTAAAAAACACAAATCTTCTTGGGTGTGTTATGACCTATTTTTAAAAACCTGTCGCATGGACATATAAAACAGCGTCTTAGACGTTTGAAAGAAAATACTACTAATAAATTAACAATAATTAATGTACTATTAAACTTAAAATAATTTCTAATTAGCAATAATTTATTTAAAAATATATTACAAATGATACTGAAAATGTTGATTCCAGCTACAATACATTTTCCAATTCGTTTCCTCACGCTCTTATTCGCTTAAATACGGAATATACAAAGAAAACTCAAGAAGCAAATTATATTCGAAACAAAAAACTAAATTTAGGAAAAGGATAAAGGAAAGATTGCCAGTGGCGTACTATATTTTTTTAAATACTTAGGTAATAACTGTACGCGCGCCACTGAGTAAATTACAAAATCATTGTTTCTTACTGTTACTAAGGCACTATTAATTCAGATTCTGGCTAAAATTTCATTCCTTTATCTTTAAGCGTTCAAAAGTTATGATACCAAAGCTTTTTTTAATTTTTTAACACCATGTATTTTAGAAATCAATACTCGTAGGTCAAAACTTGCTATAAAAAAACAAATTTACTACGGAATCCACTGTTTAACCTATTTCGAACCTTTATGTTACACCCTATATACTTAGAATATCTATAAATACAGCTACTAAATTACTATAAATTGCGAATTTGTCGTATCGTCATAAAAAAAATTCTGTTCTACTCAACTAACTCATTTGTCCCAACCAACACAGCGTAGCTGGGATTTTCATTTTTTTATGTAAAAAGTGAGATATGGAACCCAAAATATACAGGGTGTCCCAACTCTATTTATTTACTAAATATCTCTGCCCCTGTATATGATACAAAAAAAACCTAAAATAAAAAATATGTATTTGGTAACGCCTATTTTATTAACAGTATTGGTAAATATACAGGTCGTCCTGAAAACAGAGTTTTTATTGTTAAGTACGTTTTTTTAATGAAACGCCCTGTATATTTTGCCAAATTTGGACTCTATTCAATTCTACATCAAAAATGTATAATACACTATACGTCAATTATTGCTGGTTTTTGAGATAACGACCTTAATTGTAGTATTATCTGATTTACTTATGTAATAGATAAAAACGATTAAAGGATAAAAACAATTAACATAACACCCTATAGTACATTTTTAAACCGCTGACCGTTTTTTAGTACTATTTTCTGTCATAATTATTTTAAAATAATTCTTTTAGTGTCAGAGTGACCAATTTAGTTCCTTTATTGGTTACTTAATTATCTCAAAAACCAACAATAATTGACGTATAGTATAGTAGATATTTTTGATGTAGAATTGAATGTAGAGTCAAAATTTGCAAAATTTACAGGGCGTTCTATTTAAAAAAAGGTACATAACAATTAAAACTCTGTTTTTGAGACACTCTGTATATTTACCTATACTGTTAATAAAATTAGTGTTACCAAACACATATTTTTTTATATTATTTACAGGGGCAGAGATATTTAGTGTATAGAGTTGGGACATTTTGTATATTAGATTTTTTACAAATCAACAAACCATTGCAAAATACGTATATAGTTTTTCCCTACTGCCAGGTATGTTTTAAAAATGTACATTTTTATATTGACCTATCTATGTATTTACTACTTTGGGCAAGTAAATATTCTTAAAAAAAATTGAGTTCTTTATTATTTTTACAAGTTTTGTAAATTATATGTTCGGTTTGTTAGAAAGTGAATTTGTTTAGAATGATTAAAATATTGCTTATTTAAAAGTTTTAAATAACTTAATTTAATGAAGTTTAATTTAGGAGAATATATTTTTTATTTTTAACTTAGAAATGCGAGTAGTTTGACTAACAAAATATATTACTCTTAGTGGACTATGCACATTTAATAGCCCAGTTAAAAAAAAATTATACCAAATAAACCAGATGAGTTATTTTGTAAAATATTTTTTTACAACTTAGTTAATTATATTCGTGAAAATTCAAAGTTTTAATTTGAGCTATTTTAATATATTTATAATAAGTTTAAGGATGTTTATATACATCTACAATGAATTAGTAAAAAAATCAGAATGGCAAGTACAGTGACGGCTACTAAATCTTGCACAAAAAATTTGTCAAATTTTGCCTTTTCTGCCAATTTTTGTAAATCGCTCTTTTTTTACCTTGTTTTACTTTTAATTACTATAAATAAAGCAAAAGGTAAAAGACAATATTTATATTTTATAAAAACTAACAAATTAATAAATTAACAATTTAATACATTCAAACAAACTTAAATATCCTTCCAAACAAATTTAATATTTTATTGCGTCCCGTTTTTTGTTTAAGACAGAGGCTAGCCTTCCAGGCATCGAATGGACCAAAGCCCGTGCGTAGTCCGGATTTCCGCGTAATTCATTCCACGCCTCTAAAATTTTATCCTTAAGTTCGTTTACATTTTGCGGCCTAAAAATTTTCCCTATTAATTTTTTTAACTAATAAGCCCCAAACATTTTCCATAACATTTAAATCCGGACTACGTGCAGGCCACGGTAAAACCCTGATACGCTGCTCTTCCATCCATTCGTAAACTTGCCGGGGCATATGAATGGGACACTTATCTTGCTGAAAGATAAAATTTCTGTCCGGAAATCGATCCAGTACAGAAGGAAGCATGATATTCTGTAGTAGATCTATATAATACCTCCGCATTGAACCTTCCTTTGATAAAATAACATACACCAAGTCCTTGTGCACTCAGCCACCTCCAAACATATACCGAAAATCGTCCACTACTTCTGTCCTTTTGGGTATATTTTTCATCAAATCGTGTTCCTTGAGGCCTGTATACCTTAAGTATCCCATTGTAGCACGACTGAAACACTTTTTCATCGATGAATATTATATTTTTCCAAAAAATCGGAGGTTCCAAGTTAAATTGTAGAGCAAATACAATGTGTTGTTATTTATTTGCATTTATTAAAAACGGTTTTAAGGCTGCCGGGTGGCAGCGCAATTCGGATATTTGCCTTATTTTTTGCCGTGCCGTTCTAACCGATGCTGGGAAATTGCTTTTCGTTTTTGCTGTAACTACAGATTTAAATGGTTGGTTTCTCAAAACATTAACTAAATTATTCTCTTGTTCTTCATTCGAAAGTTTGGGGCGACCACTTCCAGCTCTTCTCTCAAAGAAGTGTGTTTCCTGTCATTTTTTTTTTTTTTAACAAAGTGCATAGTACTCTTTGGGATGTTAAGCTCTTCCGCCACATCCCTTTCTGGCCAACCTCTCTGCTCAATATAATGAATAAGTAATACTTTTTGATCCAAAGATAAGTTTGGCATTTTAAAAAATATTTTTAGACACTGACAACGGACACCTGTTTCTTTATTAGGTTTTTCAACGGGTATTTATATTTAGTAGAAGGTGGCATAAGCCTATTTTACGAAAGGGAAAAAATATTGCCCAAGATTTAATGGCCGTTACTGTTCCAAAAAAAACCTTCAAACTTGCTATTTTTATTGAATTTTTGCTATTTTACACTTTTTTTGGTCTTTCATTTTTAAAAAAAATATGCACTTTGTGCACCAACAAATATTTTTTCTTTAATATTATGTTTAATAAGCTTATAAACTACCATATATTTATTTGGTGCGTTGAGCGCATCATAAAATGTTTTAGAATAAGAGATCAAAAAACGTAAAATGGCGAAAATTCAATAAAAATAGCAAGTTTGAATGTTTTTTGTTGTTTGGAACTTGCCATTCTGATTTTTTTAGCAATTTATTGTTAATGTAAATAAAGATTCTTGGACTTATTATAAATATAATAAAATGGTACAAATTAAAACTCTGAATTTTTACGAATATGATGGGCAAAGAAAGGCCGAATTTTACCTACCTCCTTAACTTTTTTAAGGTAATATCACCTAAATGACCACCGTCTTGTTTTTGGAATTCTTCTAAACGGGCAAGAAAATTTTTGATAACTGTTCGGCAAATAGACGGTGAGATTGCAAACATCTCTTCTCTAATCTTTATTTGTAATCGAAGCAGTATCTTTGGCCTGTGATTGTACATAGGATTCTTTAAATAGCCCAATGAAAAAAATCTGCTGGAGCCAAATGTGGACTTCTGGGTCGCCACGGAATGTCACCTCTCTTAGAAATCAGCTTACCTCTGAACATTTTTTTAACTACCCGCAGGGACTCGTTAGAAGTGTGCGAAGTGGTTTTTTCTTGAGAAAGTAAATTACCATCTATTGGCTAGGTAGTAAATAAATATTTTTAAAATAATTCATATGATTTTTTAATTTTAACAAATACAAGTCCACCCTGTATTATGGGTATATAAAACTCGATATATTAGAATGTACTATACCTAAGCACATAAAGACTGAGCACTGTTTACTATTCCATTTAAAACATATCGATTAACCATACCAGTTGACTAGTTACCAGGGTTTGTTCGTGCTTTGTGCTCGGTCTTTATATACTGAGAATGTGGAAGTAGCTTTAGACTAGGTTTCTGGTTTACATGGTATCTTTTTATTTATAAAATTATTATACTTTTTATTTTCAGTATATCTTACGACTCGTTGCATTTTTTATTAGTATTCAAAATTTCGTCGTTCCACATGGGCCTGTTACACAATTTTTATATTAGCTTAAATCCTTTATACCTCAATAACACTTTTGCCAAATATTTTTAATACTAAACTTTTTAACAGAGCAATTAGCATTCTGAGTTCAAGTATTAAACGCCCGCGCCAAAACAGAGAAAATAAATTTACCTATAAAATGTAATACAAAAATTATAATACTCTAACATTGAAATAATATCTGCTTTTTTAATCCCATTTCATATTTTTATATATTATTTTGTCCTCCATTTATTTTACCATCTGTAAATCTGTAAATCTTCATCCAATTTGATCCAATTATCAATTTTCTTTAAACTCTCTTTAGTCTAATATAGAGGAATCGACGCATGAGTACCGAAAACTATTCCACCTTATATTTTTATACGATCCTCTTTAAATTGCTCTACTTATGATATAAATTAATGTTGCCATGGGGCAACCTGGTGCCTTATTGTTTAAAAAAATTGTTTAAACAATTGCATGTACTTGTTCATTTTCAACCGGACAATTTTTTTATATTCTTTTTTTTAAATACAAATTAACAGGGTCCTATTACTTTTCACGATAGAGTTAATATTTTTGGAGATATAAATTTTCTCAACCTTTTTTATTTGTATTTCAAAAAAGAATATAAAATAAAATTAGCCGGTTAGAAAATAACAATTTCTTGCAATTGTTTAAACAATAGGGCACCAGGTGGCGCCAAGGCAACATGCATTTATATCATCAGTAGGGCAATTTAAAGAAGATCGTATAAAAAAATTGAGGTGGAATAGATTTCGGTACTCATGCGCCGATTCCCCCTAGAGTACTTGGGCAAATAATAGTAAAGACGAATTGTTATTAAAAAATCAGTATTGCGATTAAATATTTTGAAAAATTCTTTCGCATTTTACGTTTGGGGTAAATCTGCCAATAAATATAAATCTGATAAATGTGGCAGTGCTGGGCACACGCGTCGTCATCGTGCTAAGAGTAATATATTATGGTGAGAAAGTAATTTAGAAAACTAAAGAGTGATATGATTTTGTGATTTATAACAAAGAATTTTTATTTCATTCGTATTTATTGAATATGAAAATAAAGTATGTTGTGAAAGTACTTTGTGGTGTTTTTTTTTTAATAATTTGTACTTTTATTTCTTACAGGTACAATATACCGCTAAAATTCATATCTATATGGCCAAAAGTTTTATTTACTTTTTTATACATATTTTTTTTAAATATTAAAGGTACCTACACGTGTACCTTCACCAGTAACTATTTTTTAAAGAAAGTCATGTCAGAAGTCAATGTCAGTTAACAAAACACATTTTTTTAGTTTCTTATCTGTTTTAAGTAATATAATCAAATAATTTATGTGCTACACCCGTCCGTCGATAACCAATAAATTTGAAATAACATATATATCTTATAACGGGTTGCCAATGTTTTCAAGTAAGTTTATTTTCTATTTTATATAATTTCATAAAAATAATTATTTTATTATAGTACTTAAAACAAATCAATTTTATAAAGAATTAAGCCTTTTTATGTCTTTTCATGTTTTTTGTTACTATTATTGCGAGAGCAGACTAGCTCTCCATAATAATCTCTAAAAAAAGTATAATTTTTAAAAAAATAATATAGAAAACATTTTTATTCTGGAGAAAAGCCAAATAATTTTTCTTTTAAAAATCATTGTTGATACTTGGCATACATATGACAGAACCATTGTGGCGAAAATTTTAACAATAATGGTTTTATTTCACACGTTTAATAATTTCAACTTAAATTTTCGCAACCAATATACTCAACCCCGCCGACCAACCAGCACGCAGAGCGAGAGTGAAAGGGAATGGATCTATTGGCGCTTTCTCTCTCGCACGGCCAAGCGGCAAAGCTATCTCTACTAGGTATATGATCGAAGCTTAATATCCAGAAGTATATATATACCAAATTTTTTTTACCCAGCTAGACCTGACGTACTCTAAAGAACACATAAGTTTTCTTCTATTTATACATTTTCCACCTTTCAAGGTTATGTTATGCTAAACCATTGACAGCTGTTGACAAAATAAGCGTTAGAATCATATAAATATTATCAATTATTTTACAAAAATTTATTAAGGTAGTTCACTCGCGACCAAGGGTAGTAAACTTAACAACTCGCGACAGTCGTACACAATATTATCGGCTTATTGTAAGTAATTTCGGATGAATATCTTGGTCTCTTCCATGCCATCCGTGCCAAACTCGCCCATCCCTAACATAAATTGAAAATTGAACGGGCCAGAACTTGTACCAGAACGGATCATTATATTTTTTCCTATTTTAAATTAATTTGTGATGCAGTATTTTGAATGGACCCCAAATTAGCGCTGTTCCAAATAAGATCGAATACCTTACCAATAGTACACACAACACATGGGGTCTGTTCGTTATATTTTACACCATTTTACACTTTTTGGGCCCACCTAGTCCTAAAATACAACTTCCATAAGAGCAATTAAGTAAAAAAAGAATATATTAGTGTACACTATTTTTTAATGGCAATTTCCATAAGAAATCATGTGTTAGAGAGAGACAGAATAGATTTTTGGTAGGAAAACTTTAAAATAATTTTTCCGAATAAGTGTGATACATCACTGGTTTTGGAATCCTAAAGGCTTTTAAAATACGTAACAAAAAATCCAGGACCATATTTAAAAAAACAAAGTTGATGATAGCAGCTCAAAGACGAAACGTCGGTGTGAATTTTAATTACATTGTTTTGTAGAACAGAAAAAGTAGCAATGAGAATGTAAAATTTATTTTGTTATATCTATTTAAATAAAGTCATAAAAAAATAATAATGAAATCGCCAATATTCGACTTTTTTCAACAATCTTTGGAAGTATTTAAAATTTTTAAACTTTTAGGGTGTCATTTTGATCATCGTCAAATTGCCCAACTTTGCCTCCATTTAATCGACCTCGTATCTCTTCAAGTTTCCGAAATCATGTTTTCGCTTTTCAAAACCCAAAATGTAGCCAATTAAAAAGTTAACTGTTTCTGGAGATTTATTAATAAATTCTATTATTTATTTTGAAGTTTTAAATAAATATAAGATAAATACAAAAAAACAAGTTTAAAACTTTTTTATTAGTAAGAAAACCGTAATTTTTAAACATATAATTGCACACTTAAATATATCACATTTTTAACTAAATTTATTGTTTTCCAACAAACAATACATTTATTTTAGTTTAAATCTTAAACCCTAAATGAAATATAACTATTTATTGTTTAAAACATGGACGGAAAGGTTACTGCTAGGAAATACATACTTGGCATAATTAATACATTAAAAAAGTTATCATTAAATAAAAAAACAGATGCAATATGTTAATGTAATAATAATAATTGCAAAAATCGAAACATGTTAAATATAAAAGCTATTTTTATACCGTCAGAAATTACCTTTTAAGCATATACCTGTTAGATTCAGCCTTGCCCTTCGGTCGTGCGAACATGTGTGCGAGAAAAAAAGTAGAATAGGTGTATAACCTTTCTTTCTCGCTCTACGTGGGGAGAGTAAAACCCCGCAAAACAATTAACACGCAGGACGGGGTATACAGGGAGTCCCAACTCTATTTATACACTAAATATCTTTACCCCTGTACATGATACAGAAAAAAACTAACGATAAAAAATGTGTTTTGGTAACGCTTATTTTTATTAACAGTATTGGTAAATATACATGGTGTCTTAAAAACAGAGTTTTCATTGTTAAGTATGTTTTTTTTAATAAAACGAACTGTATATTTTGACTCTACATTCAATTCTACATTTAAAATGTCAAATACACAATACGTTTAAGATAATTAATTAACTAATAATGGAACTAAATTGGTCACTTTGACACTAAAAGAATTATTTTAAAATAATTGACAGAAAATAGTACATTTACTATAGGATGATATCTTAATTGTTTTTATTATTTAATCGTTTTAATTATTACATGAGTAAATCAGTTAATACAATTATTGGTCGTTATCTCAAAAACCAGCAATAATTGACGTATAGTGTACCTAATATACATTTTTGATAAAGAATTGAATAATGAATCAAAATTTGGCAAAATATACAAAGCGTTCCATTTAAAAAAAAACGTACTTAACAATGAAAACTCTATTCTGGACACCCTATATATTTGCCAACAGTGTTAAGAAAATTACGTTAGCAAACACACAATTTTTAAGTTTTTTTTGTATCATGAAATGTACAGAAGCAAAAATATTTAGTGCATAAATAGAATTGGGACACCCTGTATACCTCCACCACCTACCAATCAGCACGTGAAGCGAGAAAGGTTATACAACTATTCTTCTGTCTCTCTCGCACGGCCAAGCGACAAGGCTGCCTGTATATGTATGTGTGTTTATTTGAAAGAGTCTTAATTATTTCTTTCGATACACTTTAGTAAAATGGATTTCGTATTTATCTTTAGTAACAACAAAATTAAGTTAATTTCCTTAAAAAATTCACAATTTAAATTGAAAGAAAATCATAATTGATCTACCCTAGTTAAGATGGTTTAAATTTGAGTAGTAAATTTTAATACCCATGTGTTTAAACCAGAAAAAAAGTACATGTGACGTTATTTAGACCTCGAACAAAAAATTTGGCCCACCCCGCGTAAACAAGGCTATTAATAGAAACTACTTGTTTTAGTGTTTATAAAGAAATACTAAAACTACTAAAACTAAACTATACTGTTGATTAAAAAAAAGTTTTCTATTAGGTTATTAAAAGTAAAATTGTTTTGATTTTAGATAAATTTACTTTTAAAATGGCATTTTCTTAAAGAAAATTGTATGATAAATATACATTTTTTTGCATTTACTTTTATATATCTCTGATAATGGAAATTTAAAAAATAATACAATATACACTGCTCAAAAAAATTAACGGAATACAACAAAAAGGTTATATAACTCAAATTAAAGGTCCTGTAAAAATACATAATTTATGTCAGATAAAATTTCTTGTAGCTTTTATAGTTTTTGAGATATTGACTTTTTAAATTTTAAACATAATAGTTAATATCTCAAAAACTATAAGAGATACAAAAAAATTATGGAACAAAAAATACAGCTTTTCAAATTGTCTGTATAAAAAGTTATATAAATATTTTTTATAGGATGAATTATAAAAGAGAATATATATATATATATATATATATATATATATATATATATATATATATATATATATATATATATATATATATATATATATATATATATATATATATATATATATATATAATATATATAATTAAAATTTCGACACGAAATACTACCCAGCCTTTCATTTTCTTGAATAAAAACATATGTCTTTCAAATTTTGGAATGACATATTATATCATAAGATGCCGATTTTGGATATTATAAGATGTGCCCATCACTTCCGGTTTTACCGGAAACGACATCAACTTTGATTTTTTAATGGAACACCCTGTATATTTTTCGATATTTGGCTTCTAAGGATCATTCCTGATATAAAATCTAAATTATATCCTATAGCTATCTCTGCTAGTTTTTATGAAAATGGCGATTAAAGATGTCCAAACTACCGCACATTATGCAGTTTTATGGGAAAACAAATAAATAATATTAAAAATTATTATGTTAAATTAATTTTTTTCTGAAGACTCTATCTGTGGAGGTCATAATAAAACTACTTCCGGCTTTACCGGAAGTGCAGAAAATTGACTTTTCTAATAATGTTACTTCAAAAATTTAAATGCAACACCCAGTATATTTAAATTTGGATTCTACGGGTCATTCCTGATCTAAAATCTGTATAATATCCTATACCTATCTTTGTTAGTTTTTAAGAACATGGCGATTAAAGATGTCCAAACGACCGCACATTATGCAGTTATAGGGGAAAACAAATAAATGTTAGAAAATTAATTAGCCTAAAATAATTCAGGCCGTCTCTTTGGAGCAATTTTGTTATTGTAATATTAGGTTTTTATTTAAGTAGTTAATTAAGAAATAATTTAGAATTAAATTAAAAAATATTTAATGTTTCTAACGTTTATTTGTTTCCCCTATAACTGCATAATATGCGGTCGTTTGGACATCTTCAATCGCCATTTTCTTAAAATCTAACAAAGATAGGTATAGGATATTATACAGATTTTATATCAGGAATGACCCGTAGAATCCAAATTTAAAAAAATATACAGGGTGTTGCATTTAAATTTTTGAAGTAACATTATTGGAAAAGTCTATTTTCGCAGCACTTCCGGTAAAGCCGGAAGTAGTTTTATTATGACTTTCACAGATAGAGTCTTCAAAAAAAATTAAATTAATAATTTTTTATATCATTTGTTTGTTTTCTCATAAAACTGCATGATATGCGGTAGTTTGGACATCTTTAATCGCCATTTTCTCAAAAACTAGCAAAGATAGGTATAGGACATATTATACGTTTTATATCAGAAATGATACGTAGAATCCAAATTTTAAAAAATATACAGGGTATACCATTGAAAAAATCAAAGTTGATGTCTTTTCCGGTTAAATCGGAAGTGAGAGAGACATGTTATAATATCCAAAATCAGCATCTTATAATATATTATAGCATCCTAAAATTTGAAAGCTATATGTTTTTATTCAAGAAAATTAAAGGCTGGTAGTGATTGTTGTCACCGGTATATATATATATATATATATATATATATATATATATATATATATATATATACTAGTATATATATATATATATATATATATATATATATATATATATATATATATATATATATATATATATATATATATATATATATATATATATATATATATATTATATATATATATATATATATATATATATATATATATATATATATATATATATATATATATATATATATTATATATATAATATATATAAATTTGACACTTTGTTTTGTAATTTTTTAAATTTGTATTTCTTAGGGAATAAATGATTAATCAGATGACACATTCTTTAATTTATTATGAGAAAAAGTGTGTCTTTTGAAAAATGTAAGCTTGATCTGAATGTAATTATCGCCTTAAAAGTTAGTAATGGACTAAGAGGTGTTCCGTTAATTTTTTTTTTAACCTAAACCAATAATTGAAACTCTGCAGATTCATATAAACTTTTACAAAATCCAACTTTTTTTCACAAAATTTAACGAATTCAATTCCAATTTTTTTCAATATTCATGGAGATAGGTGCAGGACCTAGTTAGTTTGGATAGTTTAAATTAAATAAATTTAAGTAAGAATTAACAATAACAATTTTAAATTAAATAATAATAAAAATTTAAGTTTTTAAAACAATTCCTTACAAAAAAATGTCACAAACTAATTTATTCTAACATATTAGTAAACTAGCACCACTTTTACTTTCTTGTGAAAAAAACTAAACATCTTGAGATTCAATAGTAGTATATTGAACTTTTCGCGTAATAGCATCAAAAACGGGTGATAATTTTGTCCTTACACTATCTTTTTTTAGATATACATAAGCGCTCATTAACGTTATTAAAATACAAACTAGTACAATAAGTAATACTGTTAGAGCCTCAGATACTTTCGCATGCTTCGACTCCACTAAACTTTTTAAATTAACTATATATCTTTTTCCATACTTAGCATTTGTACATTCTAGTGTTTCTTCATTTCGTAATTTTACATTTGTCTTCTGGATCCAACTGTAAAGATTTCTTGTTGAGGAATCACACTTCAAAGGATTATTTCCAATTTCCAGCACAAACCCTTCGGTTCGACTAGGATCGTTTGCTAATTTGTCAAAAGCATCTAGGTCCTTCTGGAAAAACTTTGTTATGTTGTTGTATTCAAGATCTAAGTATCTCAATTTTTTCAGGCAAGTTATATTAAAATTTAAATTAGGAATATTGTTATCACCAAGATGTAAGTCGTGTAAGTTAGGTAAATCACAAAACACCTTTTCGTCCTTCCAGTTCTTGATTTCATTTTGTTCCAGATGCAATTTGTACAACTGGGTTAGGTTACTATTGACAAATATATCATGCAAATCATCAGCCAACTCGGCATCAGTATTATCAGCAAAAGCATTTGTCAAATGTAGCTCTCGGAGATTAAGAAAATTTGAGAACACTCTCGGATGATGATAATTTTTGTCATACTCTTCGGCAATAGATATGTTATTGTGATTCAATATAAGCCTTTCGACACTGTTGACATGATGGAAAGTTTTGCCTTTTATTTCTCGAATACCATTGTTACTCATGTCAATAACTTTTAGTTGATTCAAATTTGCATCTTCTCCAAAAATATTTGATGGCAAAGTATTTATATGATTACCAGTAAATATTAGCATTCCTGTATGTTTAGGTATAGACATAAGCATATCAGTATTAGTGAATCCTGTATTTGTACAATTAACAACAAACGTTGTTATTTTACCTATATACTGATTCCCACAGATGCAGGGTTCCAAAAGCTTGTGTCCACATTGGTTTATTCCAGCATGTGTAGTGGAAAGTATTGATGTAAAGACAAAGACATTCCTGATGAAGTTCTTCATGCTAAAATAATATAGAACAAATAATGTAGTATGTTAAAATTTACAGTAATAAATAAGAAAAAATATGCCTTAAGTTACTAAGGAAAGATAGGTAATAGCAGCAATACATATAAAGAAAAAAATACCTTGTTTGCTTATACATAAGGACAAATCAACTACCTATAAGAAATTACCATACATAAGAAATATAAATGGTAGATCATTAAATTACCCAAATGTTAAACATTAAGAAACCTTTTAAGTAATTGGGGATTTCCATATTAGGAATTTCCAACATCATCATGCATTTTTGTTTAGCAAATGATATTAATAAATTTATTTGATATAAATACACAAATAGTATAATATTTTAATTTTACTTACCTATGTAATAATTTAACACATAAAAATCATCAATTCTTTTCGAAAGAGTGCAGTGCAATTAATAAAAATAAACTTGTTTATTTTTATGTCCTTAATTTGCTTTCAAGACCTTGGTTACCCATACAGGTAGAAAGATGACCTCAACAGGTGTGTTGACGCTGTAAGTTTGTAAGAAATGCTATGATGGTTGCTGCTCTTCAGGCGCAAATTGGCGCGGGTATATAGGAAAGGAGTTATAAGTCAAAAAATGTGAAAATTTAGTTAATGTAAATAATTAAACAATAAATAAAATAATAATTTAAATTGTCCTTTAAAACTATGGTTGCCAACTCGTCATCGAGCTAAAGAACATGTGAAGTTTTTTTTGCGCTTTTACTTTTGTTAAAAATTTATTTCAGCCATAACAATTTTATTCCGTCGGCGTTCAAAAATAATACTTGATTATAAATTTTGTGTTTTCAATTTTATAAATTACTATTGTTGCTTACATATGTTTAGTAGGTATTTTATTTAATTATTTATTTTGGAAAGATTTTTGACAATTACAAATTTATGTTTTTTTCGGAATTAAAAAAATAAAATGTATTATGTAGGAAACGTACTTAAATAAAACACTAATTAATTATTTTATTTTAACCTAAATAATGTGAAAAATAAAATAATAGAATTAAAAAAAAAGCAACCTAAAAGTGTTTTCTATGAATTGACAGAATATACTCTTAACTAGAAAAAATAATAATTTAAACTTATAAAACAAAGACAACAAAGTTAATGGGTTTTCTAGAAATTAACAAATTAAAAAATAACAAGGAAGGTATTATTATTGAATTGCATGGTCAGTTTAATGTTTGAATGAACGATGTGCCAAAAAGTAGCTCACGGCTTTAATGTTTCCTTTTTAAGAACTTATATGTTATAAATGAATTATTTACAAAATGATCCGATTTCGGCTTTATTAGATATCTATTTTTGTTGACTGATTAAATTTTAAAAATATGAAATTCCCGCCAGAAATATTAATCATCTAAGTCGATAAAACAGGAACCAATAACAATCACATTTTTTAAGGCTATTTAATACGATCACAACCTATTGCGCTAATAAATTCTAGCCTTCGTGCATATACCGACTAAAGGCAGCCTTGCTGTTTGGCTGGGCGAATAAGCGCGCGAGAGAGAAAGAAAAGTAATTGTTTGGAATCGCAGATCCACTATTTGGGTTATAAAATCAACATGATTTTACTCAAAAAAATAATAATTAACCCAAGGGTGGTAAACTTGGCTTAACCCATATTTATTCGGCGTGTAAAATTGGTTGCCTGAATAAATGATGACATAACCCCTTTTCATAAACATTTTGATGTTTACATTTTTTATAAAAAATGTTTACAGTTATACATTTGTGACAATTTGTGTTATATTATACAGGTATAACACACTTTCACTTTCGGAGCGACGACTATTTCTGTTGCGTTACGTTATATTAATTAAAATTCATGTGTGTTTATTAGGAAGGAAACAAGTTTTAGAATGGAATGTATTTTAACCTATGTCTCTACTGAAAAATCTAGCAAGAAGGAGTAACATCATTCTTGTAAGTGGGGTGTGCACTCTTGTATCATTTATAACATTCCAGTCAAATAACTCACCTACCTGTTTGGTATTCTAAGAAGTAGTAGAACAAAACTGCATCTACAACTGTGCCTTTAAATGTACCAACTATTCCCAGTAAAACATACAGGAAAATTCATGTTTAAAAATGCCTGATACTGTGGAATCCAATTTACAGAAAGTGCTTAAGGGATTACCCTTGGAAGGAGAAGAAGCAGAAATATGTGACTTTACATTGCAGGAGCAAAATGAAGCCCTTGAATCACAAGGTATTCAACCAAATGTCGACCCTAAGTATAAGCCAATTGTACGAGAAACTATAAATTATATTGTGGCTTGTGTTATTTTAAATGAACATGATGAAGTTTTAATGATGCAGGAGGCAAAACAACATTGTGCTGGTAAATGGTAAGAACAATTATTATATTTAATTGTATGATGTAGTTGAGTCCACATTGCTTTTAAGAAAAATTTCTTTAATTATAGCACCTATAAAAATAATTCTTAAGTGTGTCTTCAGAAATTTAACTATTGTTATGGAATTAACAATTTACCCAAGAGTTTATTTTTCAAATATTTACTATTATTTATCCTCCACAATTAAATTTTCAATGGTATTCATTTTAAGTTCAGTTATTTAGTATATTCTTGATGTAAACACCCCAATTTTTTAAAAGCATGATCAATGACTTTATTCTATCTAAAAATTTTTAACCATAGTGTTGAGAACTGTATTTTTATATCCTTTTTTAAGGTATTTACCAGCTGGAAGAATGGAAAAGGGCGAAACTATTGTAGATGCTTGCAAACGGGAAGTTTTGGAAGAAACAGGTTTAGAAATACAATGTACTACTCTCCTAATGGTTGAAACGGCTGGTGGAACATGGATCAGGTATTTTAAAACACTTTAAATAATACATCGTTAGTGTGTTGCAAAAACTTTAATGCTTCACTCAGATTTCACAGGTACTATACAATTTGATGATTTATTTTGGTGTATTTAAGAATTTTTACACTAATACTTCTAAAATAATTGTAAAAAAAACGAAAATGTAGATTGTTAGTAAAGTCTTGGAGGACACCTGTTTATGGAAAATTTTTGTGCTAAAATAATTTTCACAATTAGACCCTTTTATATGTTCAGGGTCGTTGATTATATTTACGTGGCATTTGGAGCCTTTATTTTTGAAGATAGAAAAAAATGTTTTATGTAAAAATTGTAGGTTTTTTTTTTCATATTATCTTTTAAAATTATCAGTAGAAAATATTGCAATAAAAAAATGAAAAATATGAGCAACTTCAACTTTTTTAGATGGAACCACTGTATATTATGGGCTACAACGAAAGATCTTTTTTTTTCTGATTTTAAATATATCTACATTGATGATATTTGAGTGAACAGTTTTCAAGATATTTTAGCTTAAATTATAAATTAAAAGAAAATCATATTAATATCAAGAAAGCCATGGAAACAATAAAATTATTATAATAAATTTGACGTCTTGATATCGTAAAAAGTTAAAGTTTATCATTTTAATTATTAAGAATAATTTTCTTGTTGATGGGCTATTTAGAAGAACAAAAAAATTGCTATTGTGCGTCTTTTTAATGGCAACAATAATAATGTGACGACAGTGCAAATGGAATATCACTTATTATATTCTTAACAATGGGTAACAATCTATAGACACTAATAAATACAGATTAAGAAAGTTTATTGACGGGAAAAGCTTAAAAATGACTGTAGCATGAAATGAAAACGAAGATTTGGCTATACTCGTTTTTTCCAGGATAATTATTATACTTTTTCTATTTTTATATTATAAAATATTATTTGACCTTTAAATTTTATAAATTTCATCCTTACAAATTTATATCTGTCCAGAATCTTTCTGAACAAAGTGACCTGGGTATGCATTGGAAATAGCTAGGCTTATGCAGCAGGATCCAGAGTTTTTAAATAAAATTATATTCCCCGACGAGTCTTCCTTCACTTTTACAGGAATTAAGATAATATATAACAAGGTATTCACTCCTGCAATGCATGATGGGAAATGTTTCAAGTGGTCGCGCCGCCACGAGTGTCTTGCACACTAAAGTATTTTATCCCAACTTCCGCAATAATAAAAAAAAGGTTAAAAACACTTTAGTGTGCAAGACACACTCGTGGCGGCGCGACCGCTTGACACATTTTCCATCATGCATTGCAGGATTGGAATACCTTTTTATATATTACCTTAATTCCTGTAAAAGTGAAGGAAGACCCCTCGGTGAATATAATTTTATTTAAAAACTCTGGATCTTGCTGCATAAGCTAGCTATTTCCAATGCATACTCAGGTCAGTTTGTTCAGAAAGATTCTGGACAGATATAAATTTGTAAGGATGAAATTTATAAAATTTAAAGATTAAATAATATTTTATAATATAAAAATAAAAAAAGTATCATGATTATCCTGGAAAAAAACGAGTATAGCCAAATCTTCGTTTTCATTTCATGCTACAGTCATTTTTAAGCTTTTCCAGTCAATAAACTTTCTTAATCTGTATTTAATAGTGTCTATAGATGGTACCCATTGTTAAGGATATAATAAATGATATACATTTTCCATCATGCATTACAGGATTGGAATACCTTCTTATATATTATCTTAACAGGAATGTGCAATTACAAGAATAAACATTATTGGTCCAAAGAAAACCCTCACAAAATTTAGCAACATAACAATTTTTTTTTAAATGGCTTTCTTGATACTAACATGATTTTCTTTTAAATTTATTTATAATTTAAGCTAAAATATCTCAAAAACTGTTCACTCAAATATCATCAATGTATATATATTTGAAATCAGAAAAAAAGGATCTTTCATTGTAGCCCATAATATACAGGGTGTTCCATTTAAAAACGTTGAAGATGTTTTTCATTTTTTTAATGCGATATTTTTTTACTGATAATTTCAAAAGATAATATGGAAAAAAACACAATTTTTATATAAAACATTTTTTCTATCTTCAAAAATAAAGGCTCCAGATGCCACCTAAATATAATCTAAGAGCCTGTACATAAACCATCCCGTATATGTTTAAGGTAATATTTAGATTTTTTTTAGATTTGTTATGACTGGCCAAGTAACTGGTGGCAGCCTTAAGACTCCTGCACAAGCAGACAAAGAATCTCTTCAAGCTAAATGGGTAGCAAATTTGAACGAGCTTTCATTAAGAGCCACAGATATAACACATTTAATTGATAAAGCTAGGTAGGTTAATGCATGCACCCCCTTTAAAAACTGGATAGATTTAAAAAATCATAAGATTTTAAAATTCCTTGACACCTACATAGAATATTCAACTTTTTTTTCTTAGTTTCTCCTTGAGCCATCTTTTTTACAATCCCTGTAGGTTAGGGCAGCAAATTGTTCATAAAATTAGCCCATTTTAATATTGTAAAAAAAGATGCTTTGATGTTATTAAAATATTACATACAAATTAACCTTCACACTTATCACTCACTTTCCTTGGGACCAAATATAATTTAACAAATAATTTTTTCATTATTTGGTTTAGCCCATAAAATACCTTCTAATCGAGTTCGAAAATATCCTATATTTATTATAAATATCATGAGATATATATCCGATATATATCAAATTTTTGATATATATCCATTTCATTAATAAACAGTTATATTCTATAAATACAAAAGTTATTTAATGCTTCTTAAATACTCAATAATGAAGTAAAATCGTTTCAAAACTTTGTTAACTATTTTCTTTATAAAAAATAATGGAATAGACACAAAAAAAACTTACTCTTTCGTAAAGAAATTTTTCTGACACGACTGACGCCATTAGTGCCGACAGAAATGTTGCCATTTATGGATTAGAACTTACTATTAGGGAGTATGTTTTAACTCTACTCCAACGCCATCTATATTTGGGAAGAAGAAATACAGTAACAAGCGCCAAAAATTACTTAATAATATAAAAATTTTAATATATATCATAAAAAATCATTTCATTTATATTGCATATATATCATGATATATATCCATTGATATATATCCTTGAACCCTGCTTCTAATGCACTTAAAGATATATGAAAAAAGGAAATTTGCAGATTTATTAAAAGAAATTTGTAGTTTTTATATGTGTAGTAATAAAAATCTGGAAAATGGATTTTTTTTTAAATCATGGCTGACTATAGGTTTGTTCCAATAAGAATTCCAGTATCGTTTCGAAACCGTTTTTGAATTGTTTTTTGGTGCGCTTCGACGCATGCGTGGACTTAAAATAGTTTCGTGACGGTACAAAAAGTAACAAACGTTGGATCGCTTTGCGGTTCTCAAAAATTACTGACTTCTAGGGATTATTTAGGGAGATTGAGTTGTGACGCTTCCTTCCCAAAAAAATGGACTTTTTAGGACTTAATTCTCTAAAAAAATAAAATCTGAGATTTTTGGACTTGTGTCATTTTTGAAGAGAGTGTGTAATATGTCTTTTTTTCATATTAGAATCCTTAAATTAATTTACCCAATGACTGATCTCTCTATAAATGTGCAAACATTTTTTTTAATTAAAAAAGTTTATTACATACACAATACTTACTCTGTGCTTAAAATTCAATGTAAATAGTTTCATTTACTCAGATTAAAATTTTGTAATATGTGTTCTGAGAATATACTACGCTACAAAAAAACAATAAAAAATTGTTTATTGTTAATCAATAACAAGAAATTATAAATTTAGCTTTTGAATATGTGATGTCAGATAGTTTTTTAAGATACCTTGCTTAATTTAAATTCTTTAAAAAAATCGCTAACAATGAGAAGATAAACCAGTCCTTCGAAATCTCATTTAAAAAAAAAAACAAAAAACATTTTCTTTTTTGAGTCATTTTAACAATTATGTAGCTTCTAAAATTACAACATTTATTTAATTTACATCTACACTAAGTACACTAATAAATTAATACACTGTTTTCCTGATATTTATATCAATTATATTTTGCATTAAAATGTATTGATATTAAGTATCAGTTATTATTCTTTCAATCACTTACTTTTTTACTATTAGCATACTTAGTAATTCTAGTACAAGTTTATATATTTTATATTTATACATTATATATATATATATATATATATATATATATATATATATATATATATATATATATATATATATATATATATATATATATATATATATATATTCATCTACAAGAGATGTTACTGACAAATAATATTACCCTAATACGGGATACCACATGTTAAAAAAAAATCCACTCCATCACTTTTGTGTTGTTGGTTACAATTTGGGTTAACATTTACTGCCTATTATTAGGCAAATAAAAATGATAAACGAAATGCTTATCTCTATATCTTTTTAAGAAAATAACATTTGGGGCAAGTTTTAATGCCACAATGTTCACAGTCGTTGTGTCCAAATGTACATGTTAAAGTACTGGAATATTCGAGATACGGTTCTATTTTTTGTCTGTACCTAGAACAAAAAAAATATATTTTTTTTTACAGTGACCAATTATAATTATCGATGCATATGGAAAACTTCTATATTTCTTATTTGTCAAAAAAATTTTTTCTTGATAAAAATATCTGCATGTCTTTAAACTCTTAAAGCACTGATCAAACTTTGAATAAACCTTAACGTGTATGGGGTAAATTTAAATTAACAAATATAGCATAAGAGGAAACAATCTTTATTTTTAAACTTAGAAAAAAAAATATTTGGAAAAATTGTTCAGAATAAAAAGTTGTCATATTTTCAAAACAGAACCTCCTTTTTAAAAATCGAAAATTAAAGTTACTTTTAGATAATAACTTAATAGACACTTGAAGCCAATTTTGTATTTTTATATGTATCTCTATATGTAAACCTATTGCATTGAATTACATTAATGGGGAAATAAGCCCTTAAAGCCACTCATACATATATGAAACCTTCAAATGTTATATCAACTGTATGACGTCTAAAATTAAAATAAAACACTTTCTTATTACAAAATTAAACTATATTATGCAACATAAGAACACTTAAATATTTTTAACAAATGCCACCTCCATTAACCTCCGCTGATTTTGAAATATTTCCAATTCAGCCTTAAACCTCTCCAATCTTTTTTCTTTCATTGCTTATCTTTTTTCTTCCATTGCTAATCTTTTTTCTTCTATTTGCAATCTTCTTTCATCTCTCTCTAGATGTTTTATTTTTTCTGCGGCTTCTATTTCTAGTTTTTTGTCCGCTAAGGCTAGTTCCTTGGTTCTTATTTCAAACCATCTAGTATTTTCTTCTCAAGGAACCTAATTGAAGACTGTTTTAATCCACCACTACTTCTTGTTCTTGTAGACGCTAAAAGAAAAATATGTGTGTAAAATACTATTCTTTGCGATATGGTAGAGTTCATTTTTCTAGACACAATTTTTCACTTACTGAATATGGTTCCTCCTACTTTACCACCACCTTTTCCTTTGCTTGCTAAATCTCTTGTCGGAGTTGAAACACATATGACTTCAATACGAGGATCACTATAAATGTATTCTAATGGTATATCTTCATTAGCTAGAAACAAAAAGAACTCAAGAACTGCTAAAATTCTAAGTTGCAAGTGTGTAAAGGAGGTCATCAGTTTCTGATACTTCTTTCTCGATACCAGATCTAAAATAAAAATATGTCTAGGTGCACTAAAATAATATTTGAACCTATATGAAATATGGAAATGTTAATACTACATGTAATTTATATTTATCTTCAAAACTAATATACCTAGTATTTATAAAAAAATATAAACAGGATAAATTTAGCAATTAATTTAAAAACATAAAATTTGCATTAAGTACTTTACTTACTTGTAAATATCATTTTTGGCTTTCTCAGTAAACCTCTGAGCCAATAAATCGACTCTTTCCTTCAGGCTTCTCTCTGAGAAATCCTTTCTACAAAGATCCATAACATTTTTCCTAATTTGTGACCATCGGCTTGGGTCTTCAAAGGGATTCTGCCCCACTACTTCCCTTAAGACGTACAAATTGTCTTCAGGGAAATAAAAGACACGTTTTCTTTTTATTATTATATTATTATCTTGACTTGACTTGCAAATTGGGGGTTGTTATACCCCCGGATGGCTTTGCTCAGGCATTCGCCAGCTCGCCCTCACCCCTTCAAAACTTAGCAAGAGGCGGAGCAACCCTTCCGCATTGGTTACACCCCCGTTAAATCGGGTTAAGAGAGGGGCTAGACATATTTCTTAGGAACTCCGATGTAGTCCGGCTCGAAACCGTATCAAAGCTCCCGACTATTTCAATATAGAAAGCTATTCAAATGCACATTCAGTTGTCGAGAAATGCAACAACATAATCCAGATATAACCGGCTTCTTTCAGTTCCTTTTTTTGTCCTCGCGAGCCTGTGCTCTATACCGCCATATGGTTAACGTCACCACGTGTGATTTTATACAAAAGGGTTATAGGAATCACTCTAGACTTCGAAACTACACTTTCACCACACTCTGAATGGCAGGGTGAGTTTTTCCTTGATCCCCGACGGGAAATACAGCAGATAAGGTTCCTCCTACCGCCTTGCCGGAAAAAACTATGTAGTTTTTTTATCGACCGCACCTCACGGTCGGAGGTCAAACGGAAACTGTATTATTATCTTCCGCCGACATATCTTATAGAAAATTAGGTTATAAACACTTCTTCACGTAAATAATTTTGACAGATCCGTTTTCCGTATACCGAAAAGGTCCGCATCGATACTTAGCCCGTAACACATATCTATCACGGTATCGAGTTTGCGCAAGCGGAGATCGATACGGATAAGGATACGATTAGAATATCGATTTGGCTTTAAGTGTCTACTACCTTATAATTAGTTTATAGCAATGTCCTGTTTTAAAAATCTTCATTGATGTTTGTTTTGGGAAAAACATCAACATTTTTATATTTATGAAGCATTTAAATTTGTCTAGAATAATAAAAAAAACAAACGTAAAAATATGCTTCTTTTTGGGCCAATTAAGCATGAATTCAAAAGTGCTTTTAAATAAATCATCTTATTAAAAATGTCTTTCCTCTCCTCAAAAAAAAAAAAAAAATTAAAAATAAAATTAAAACTGTTAATTAGAATTATGGCGATTAGAAAAACGTTGATAAAGATTTAAAAAACTATTAGAAAAACCTATTTTAGGATCAATACTGTACACAAAACGAAAATATTGTTACGGACTTTAAAAATATTTGTTTAGTTTATAGAAATGTAGGAAGTTAGAATTATGTCATTTAGATTAATAATTTTTCAAATTAACAAGTTTTCCAAATAATTTTTTTCTTAATTTAAAAATAAAGGTTTCTCTTATGCTTCCTTTGTTAACTTAAACCTACCTCCTATACGCTCAGGTTTATTCAAATTTTGATCAGTGTTTGGTGAGTTTAGGGACATGCAGAAACTGTTATTCAAAATATTTTTTTAGAATTAAGAAATAAAAAAGTATATAATGTCAATAAAAATATTTAATCCCCCAAATTTTGACATGCAACACCGATAAACATGTGACTTATGATGTGACAATTTTTATGTATTTTTAATGTATTTTTTATTCTCCAAAATCAAGTAGCCAGAAAGACCTATCAAACTAATAGTTATGTTCTACTACCCTATAAGAGAATTAACTTACTTGTTAATCTTTATAGTGTACAATGATGTCCTTATATCTTTTGTTGTATAGTCAGTTAGTTGCTCAAGTTGAGTAGTCCATATACTTAATCCACAGTCCTGTCTACTTGCTGCTATTAAACCAGCTGCCAATTGGGAAGGTTTGAAATCTTGCATGTAATGAATATCTACAACAAATGGTTGATTATATATCAGTAAGAAAACTGAGACATTCCAGGACGATGTGAAGATTAAAAAATGTCCGGCCAACTATGAAAATAACTGTCATGAGAGCCCCCCTCGATTCTGCGCAGTAACAAAATTCCCCAAAATATTGTAATGTGATGCCCACCTACACACAGATTGTAGGTAGACAACACATTATCTTTTGACAGAGCCGGAGTCCCGTTTTCGTGTGCGACGGCGCGGTGTTTATGAAACTATACCCGCGCTGTGCCAACTTCCCACTTTCTTTGTTCCATCATCCCCAGAGTGTCTAGACTGGAATCTGCTACCCGCAGAAGTTTTTCCTTCTCCAAATATTTAGGTCTGGTGTAGGTAAAACCCCCTTTACTACACTTAATGGTACGTTAGTATTGAAGCCTCAGCCTTGCTGGACTGTCTGACGATATAAAAAAATGCCTATGTAAAAAAATCTATACTTCTCGTTAAGTTTGTTTATGTTATCTGCATGAGGTAACACTATTTTATTGTACTTTTATACAAATTATAAATTTATAAAATATTGTATTACCCTAAAACACAAACAACCAGTTCAAATTATGGTAAGTTTTTACTTTTCTTGACCCTTGATTATCTAAATCTAAAGTAAGTATTTTTCGTCAACGTTTTATTTTTTTAGATATCGATCCTTTAATATGATAATTAGATTAAACTCATTTACACTATCTTGCCCTTCTTTTATCACAAAGTTGGTGATAAGTACATGAAACTATCATACAATATTTGAAATTTATTTTAAAAAATTGTGTTGTCAATTATTTTATTAAAATTTTTGGTATAAATACAAAACTCCCAAAAATATCGACCATTTAAATAGAAGGCTGTGAAGTGGCGCCATCAGTTCTTTCCATGTTAAATCAGATGATATAAAATCCAATATCACACAATAATTTAAAAAATAATCTATAATTCTTTCGTCTATTAACCAACAATGTTGCGTAAAAAATTTAAAAAAACGGTGAACGTATAGTTAGTCTGCATTTGATATTTGATGATGTCAATTTTATACATGGTAACAAAGAATTATGGAAGTCCGAACCTGACCTACGATTCATTGTGCAAATTCCGCGGGGCCGATTCGCCTATTCCCGCTGCCCTGCACGCCTGGACAATTTTTTTCTACAGCATTGGCCTTCCATACACCTTTAAACTTTCTTGGAAGATTTAGATACTTTAATTCAAACATTGCAAAAACCACCAAAACCTAGGCCATTCTGTATATCCAAAAATACGATGTTTTGTGATAAAAAATCTTAATTTTATATAGTATCAAATCATTTTAAAATATGCGCGATTGCTACCTATGACGAAGACATTTTTAACAAAAAAACAGTATGGTGATAATTTTCTTTACTCTGTCATAAGGCTCGATGTATAATTATATACAGGGTGAATCCTAAGTTGAGGCTTTTTTTAACTGTGTATAAAACTCTTAAAAATATATTTTTTTCAAAAACCCGTAAATAAAAAAGCTACATACATTTATTTGAAAGTGTGTCTAGTGCGGGCCTGGGCATAAAAAGATAGATTATTTCTTATTTACGCTTGTTTTTGTCTTGTTAATCACGAACGTATGAGTCAGTCGTATTGCTTTTACCGGACGAGGCGAGGATTAGTTTTAATTTTAAATAATTGTTAAATCGCCAAAATGACACAATCCAAAAACAAGAAATACGTGGATATGTTCCTTATTTATGGAGAGTGTCGTTAATCTGCTAACGTTGCTTCGAGATTGTACGCGCGACGGTTTCCCTTGCGGGCTCATTCTGGACCCAAGTACTCGGGTGATTGCAAGTCAGTTCGGTTTAAGTCAAAAAAAGTGTGGAAAACATTGCGGGAAAATCACGTTCAATACTACAGCCCAAAGACTTCTTGGGCGGTGACAACTTACTTAAGACCGTATTTGACACACTAAATGAATGCAAGTTTCTTATTTTTTAGTATTTTGAAAAACGTTATTTAAAAAAGTTGTAGTATTTTAATGAGTTCTATATACAGTTAAAAAAAGCGTCAACTTAGGAATCACCCTTATAATTATAATAATGCGACTTACTATCAATAATCTGATCTAGATAATCCACAATACAGTCATGTACCATGTAGAATAAACTGCGCAAACTCCCATTGTGTTCTGTCAAGTCTTCGTATGATATTACAGCTGGCAAATAGTAGTGGGTGTAATGACCAACCGTTGGAAACATAATATACCAACAAAAGTAGTCTAAGACTGTTACTTCCCAATCTTTGTACTCTTTTATTGTGTAACGATGGTCCACCAACGCGTTCAACTCGGATATTTTCGGAACGTTGTTTATGTTTTCTTCAAATTTGACTGAAAAACAGTTAAGATATCTTTCAATGAAAACTGTCAATGCAAATTCTCGAAAAATAAAGTAGTTGGAAAATTGTAATTGAACACAAATGTTATACAAGTAGGCACCCCTCTCGTTAGTTTTGTTAAGTTCGTACATGATGACGAGCTGTTTATAAACATGCATTTCAATACTGACTCACGAATAATAATATGTAATTTTTTATTAATTATTTCTTTGTAATCGTTACAAATTTAATACATAAATATACTACAATAACTTATTGAAACAATAAAGATTAATAAGAAAGGGATAATTCAGTGATTATGAGTGGAAAAAACGTTAAAAACAAGCCAGGATCTGGTAACTCTGGTGGTTGTGTTGTGTCATAATACAGTTAAACTGAGTCAAATATAAAATTTTATTCGTTTCCATTAACACCTTATTAAATAGAACGTCGATAAAAGTGGATAAAAGCAGTGAGTCGTATTAAGTAAGTGTATATGCGTTGACAATAAATATACAGCGTGAACCTAATGTATGGAACAAATTCAGTATTTGCATAAGCAAAAAAAATTATAATTTTTTCGAATACGTAAATAATAATTTAAAATTGCGCATTTTTGACATTAAATTTAAATAACCCTATTTAACTCATGTAGTAGATGTGAAATTATGGATAATTTTTAAAAAATTTACCGCCATATTTTAGTGCAGGTTTATAATCTCCAAGAAGAGCCGATTTTAAAAACATTAAATACTTATGGTTTTAGGTGGCAATTTTGTAGTTACAGGGTGTTAAAGCATTGTGTACAGAGTCTTTGATTATATTTACGTAGCTTCTGGAGCCTTTATTTTTGAAGACAGAAAAAAATGTTTTATATAAAATAGGTTTTTTTCCATATTATTTTTTGAAATTATCAGTAAAAAATATCACATTAACAAAATGGAAAAATATAGGTAAATTCAAATTTTTTAAATGGAACACCCTGTATATTATGCGCTACAATAAAAGATATTTTTTTCTGATTATATATATGGATGAACCATTTTTAAGATATTTAAGCTTATAATATCAATAAATTGAAAAAAAATCATATTAGTATCAAGAAAGCTATGAAAACAATAAAATTGTTTTGATAAATTTGACGTATGATATTGTAAAAAGTTAAAATTTATCATTTTAACTACTAAAAGTAGTTGGTATTGCTTTTTTGTCGATGGGCTATTCAGAAAAACAAAAAATCGCTATTATGCTCCTTTTTTATGGTAACAATATTAATGTGACGACAGTGCAAAGAGAATATTACTTATTATATCATTAACAACCGGTACCATCTATAGATACTATTAAATAAATAGTAAGAAAGTTTATTGACCGAAAAAGCTTTAAAATGAAGAAAAGGAATGCAGCACAAAATGAAAACAAAGTTTTGAATATCCTCGTTTTTTCAGGATAATTATTATACTTTTTCTATTGGACTAGCGTTAACTACTTTTAATAATTTTAGAAAATCCTGAAATATCAAACTCCGATGCGGCATCTGAACTTAATAACACAGATTATAAAATTTATTTAACCTTAAAATTTTACAAATTTTATCCTCATAAATTTATGTCCGTTTAGAATATTTCTGAACAAATCATGCAAGACCGACCTACGTATGTATTGGAAATAGCTAGGTTTATGCAGGAGGATCCAAAGTTTTTAAATAAAACTCTATTCACCGACAAGTCTTCCTTCACTTTAGCAGGAATGTTTAAACAGAAAAATAAACATTATTGGTCCAGAGAAAACCCTCACCAAATTCAGCAACATAACAATTGTTTGTTTCCATGGCTTTCTTGATACTAATATGAAACTTTTTTGTATTTTATTAATAATTTAACCTAAAATATCTCAAAAATGGTTCATCCAAGTATCATCAATGTATATATATTTGAAATCAGAAAAAAAAAGATCTTTCGTTGTAGCACATAATATACAGGTTATTTCATTTAAAAAAGTTGAAGTTCATTATATTTTTCCATTTTTTTTATTGCCATATTTTTTTACTGATAGTTTTAAAAGATAATATGGAAAAAATCCTACAATTTTTACATAAAACATTTTTTTCTGTCTTCAAAAATAAAGGCCTCGGAAGCCACGTAAATATTATCAAAGACCCTGTACATAATGATTTCTATCCTGTTGCAAGTAAATAAATGCATAACTAATTTAATATATTACTCAAATACTTGACAAAAAATATTATTTTGTCAGCATTACAGGCATTAACTTAGTTACAAGACAGATATTAAAAAGCGTTTTTAAGTATTGCTGGTACCCACTTACACAAAATTAAGAAAAAAAGCAAAAAAAATAAGACTCTGTACCTACAAAACTGTCAATTAAAGTCATAAGAATTTTTTATTTTAAAATCAACTCTTCTTGGAGGTTATAAATCAATAAAATATGAGGGTTGAAATTTAAAAAAATCGTCGATGGCATTATATTTACTACACGAGGCACCCTGTATATTTTTATTTTATGTAAAAAATGCCTAATACAAAATTATTACTTATATGTTTGAGGAAATTTTCAATGTTTTTTTTTGCTTTACCAAATAATGAATTCGTTCTATACATCATGTATACAATTTTTACCACCCTGTAACCAAAAAACTGCCATCTAAAAGCATAATTATTTTATGTTTTTAAAAATAGCTTTTCTTGGAGGTTTTAAATCTGCAATAAAATATTGGGTCTCCATTTAAAAAATCGTCGATGACGTCATATCTACTACACGAGTCACCCTGTATATTTATATTTTATGTCAAAAAATGAGCAATTTAAAATTATTATTTACGTGTTCAAATTTTTACTTAAGCAAATAAAGAACCGTTATTTCCTTTCGTTTACTCTCTCGGTTACGTCAGCAAATATAAGCAGTATCAAATATTGTATTCATTGTCATGGTTTTTACCTGCTATAAGTAAACAAACGTTCGCTAGCAACAAAATTTTATCTGGCCCAATATTGTGTCCATCCATAAATGTATCTACAAGGTACACTGCCAGATGTAAACAGCAATGACTATACTTTCTGTCTTGGCAAATTTTTCTCAGGTAAATCACTACACCTGGCCTGTAAGAGATCTAAAAAAAGGAATGGTTTATTTACAAGTGTCAAAATATTTTTTTAATTATGCGACATGTCCAAATAATTATCACAAAACCTTTTTTTTTAAATATCTTAATAACAAAAATAGAATTTGATCTTTTATTTTTGTTAAATAGTATGAAACCGGTTTTTTAAATATCATCAAACCTAAAAAGTAATTAATAAGATAATAAGCAAACATTTTTTTTAAATGAGCAAATTTTAAGTTGGTAACATCTGGTTACCGGTTTCAGTCAAACCGAAACTTACACGAATCTGACAAATACTTTTAAATACAACAATTTTTATAGGGTGATCTAAATTTTAGTTTTTTAAATTATTTTTTGTAATGACCTGAGGTGAGGTGTGCAGAAAAGGTATCTGATTGTTCTCCCTTTGCCTAATAATTTCTTTGAAACTTTCACTGTATTCTTTGGTGTCATCCCACACTTCTCTTTGAATCTAAAAATAAATAATATTTTTTTTAATTATAAAAAAATAATAGTTTGTTGACTGGACGTTTTTTCTGGCACACGAATATTTTTTTATAAAATTCGGGAATTATTTGGAACCTATTTTTAGCTATAAAAAATCAAAAAATGAGATTTTAATTTTTTTTCATTTTGTTTATGGCACATTTATGATAAGAAATAGCTCAAATATGAAAAATTGGCATTTAAAAATAAAAAAAAGATTACGTTTTAAGTTTTTCAATGAAAATTTCATTTTTTCGCTACTTAGGATATCGTCGTATTTTTTTCAAAAGTATCATGCGCAAAAATATAAATATATATATATATATATATATATATATATATATATATATATATATATATATATATATATATATATATATAAACAGGTTCAGCTCACCCCCGTCTTATGTAGCTCATTTATTTTCCTGAAAATTTTCTTTTAGACGTTCCAACCGGTGCATTTCAAAAAATAATTTTGGTTATACAGGGTGTCGCAAAAGTGTGACGTCCGATGGTGCATTTTTTAAATGGAACATGTGTATATTTTTATATTTAGGTACCTCGTAGTCAACTATCTTTTTAAATTTTGTCAACATCGGTTCAGTAATTTCAGAGAAAAAAAAAAATAAAAAAAAAACTGTTTTGACCATTGTATTTAAAAATGAATAAAAATACCCATAGGGCTTGATTAATAGAATTAAACAAAACTTATTAAGTAGGGTTTATAAATCGCTTTTATGTTTTTAATTAGTTGTTTCCAAAAATTTAGGCCCTTTTTTAAATTTTTTTTTCTTTTTTTTGGGCCCTTTTTTTTGGGTCTTAGAGTAAAAAAAAAACAAACCTTTTTCTTTTAAACCCCCATCGAAATTCCTGACCCTTTAAAAAGTTATTCGTTAAAACTCTTTTTTTCCTCTTTTTTAAAAATAACATTGAATAAAAATGATGGTGGCTATGAAAAACAATTTATTGACATTGGAGTTTTTTTAAACTTACAAAATCTTAGTTTGACATATTATAAAAATTCGGGGAAAAATTACTATTTTTTAAATTTAAAAAAAAATTAATTTAAAAAACCTTTTAAAGTTAAATAAACCAAATTTTTTTTAATTTTTAAACCTTCGGTAACATTTATGTAACTTCAACCAATTTCTAGGTAATAATTAACGTTATTAAAAAATCAATTAATAAATTTTTTTTTATAACCATCTTTTTTTTCCCAAAGGGGATTATATTAAAAATAAAAAAAGGGTTTTAAAAATTTAATTGTTGGGAAATTTTAAATTTAAAAAATGTTTTTTTTTTTTCATCAAAATTTTTTATACGGGTTTTTAAAAAAAAAATAAAGTCTTTTTGGGGCCAAATTTGGGCCCCGTCTTTTTGAATTAAAAACATAAAAAACGACTTTAAAAAAACCTTTTTAAATTTTTTTCAACCCCCATGTTTTTTTTTCATTTTTTTTTTGGGTTTTCAAAAAAGTTTTTTTTTATTTTTTTTTTTTTTCTAAAATTCGGACCGTTTAAAAATTTTGGGGAATTCAAAAATACCTAAATATATAAAAAATAAAAGGGCCCCTTTTAAAATCCCCCCCTTTTTGGCCCCCCCTTATAAATTTTTTTTGGGTACCGTCGTTTAACCTCGGTTTTTTCCCCCAAAAAAAAAAAAGACAATGACAGGGATTTTTAATTTAATATATATATATATATATATATATATATATATATATATATATATATATATATATATATATATATATATATATATATATATATATATAAAATATTTTAGGAAAAAAAGAACATTTGCAATTTAACGAGAAAAAAATTAAAACCCTTTTTTTAAACTAACCACAACTAACAAACAATTACCTAGTTTTGGTTAGTTCAAAAATAGGGTGGATTTCTTTCTCGTTAAATTGTAAATTTTCTATTTCTTGTAAAAATGAGGAAAATCGAGATAACTATAAATAATTTTTAATTTGTTCGTTTTTTTATGTACTTTTCGAAAAACAAATACAATATCCTTAAGAAACGAGAAAATAAAAATTTCGTTACAAAACTTAAAAATTTATTATTTTCGGCACATTTAATGGCTTAAAAGTCATATAAATTTAGATTTCTCATAGTTGAACTATTTTTTATCATAAATGCGCCGTGAACAGAAACAGAATGAAAAAAAGTTCGATATCTTAATTTTTCAATTTTTTATGGCCAAAAATAGGTGGATCCTACTGCCAAATAATTACCGAAAATTCTTCCTCGTCTTGGACACGGGAGAATTTTAAAAATATTCGTCTGCTCGAAAAAATTTCCTATAAGTGAAGCTCTAGTGGTATTATAAGAAAAATTTCGATGCGCAGTGTATATTAGAAACACAGGTCCTCAAAAAAGAAGTGGTGTGTGCTGGGTGTATGACTAAGATTTTCTTGTCGATTTTTTTATTCTGCTGAACCCAAATCTGAAGTCAAAATTGGGGATCAAACAGCAAACAATCGAGAAAAACCCAAAAACCCGATACGGTACATTTATTTACCAGCAGAAATCTGCTACCACGGAATGTTTGGACTACGTCTATATAAACTATAAGAGATACAAAAAATAGAGCTTTCTAAGTTGTCTATATAAAAAGTTATGTAAACATTTTGGGTAACATAAATAATAAAGGAGACATAAACGATAACGAAATTTTGAAAAAAATTCAGTCCAAAATAGAAAAAAAAAATTATATTAATGTCATATTTTTTGTTATTTTTTTATAATATAAATAATTTATTTTATTCATTTGAATCCCAAATCACTCAAAATTTGCAGAAAAAATCCAAAAATCAAAACATTTTAATTTTTACATTACGTACTATACCTTGAGAAAATCCTGATAATTCGGTTTTTGATTATAACTCGAAAAATATTGCATTTAGACAAAAGGTTATATAACTTAAATTAAAGGTCTTGTAAAAATACATAGTTTATGTCATATAAAGTTTCGTGTATCTTTTATAGTTTTTAAAATATTGACGTTTTGAATTAAAAAAAAAAACATTATCTGAAATTACGCCTTTTCTCGATATTTTGCTGTTTGACCCCCAATTTTGACTTTAGATTCGTGTTCAGCGGAAAAAAATAGGCCAGAAAATCTTAGTCCTACACCCAGCACACACCACTTTTTTTGTAGACCTGTGAAATCAGAAAGTTTGGTTCGGTGATTTAAACCACTGGTCTTGAACAATGAACAATGTACTAAGAACTGTTATTCTAAAGTGTACTATTTTTTTTGTTTTTACAAAAAGTATACTTTGTCTCTCTCTTATAGCGTTTAACTAAAAAAAAAAAGAGATCAAATCTACTGATTTATTTTTTGTCTCTGACTTACAGTTTTCACCTAGAAAAATTAAATCTGGATATTTCTCTGCATGGTGATATTGTTTACCGATATTGTTATGATCATGCAGAAAAACGGTTTTTGTTTTTTAAGCGAAAACCGGACATCGGATTGAAAAAATCAGTTGATCAAATTTGCTTAGAAATGATTGGAGATTTTAAAAATATCTTTTATTTCAGGAGAAATCAGTGGCGTACCATCAATGTCTGCCAAAATAGGCAGGTCAAATTCCGTACGAACGCCACTGTTGGAAATAAATTTGGTACACTAAAAAATTCCTCCTGATGCATAGTACATGCATGCCAAATTTCATTAAAATATCTAAAGTGGTATTACAGATATTATTACAGTTTTACATATTATTACAACTTTTTCCATGTTGTATCTTAAAAGTTAAGACGTTTTGGACATAAATTTATATGAGGTTTTTTCTTAAAATGGACCCACAAATCGAATAATTCAATTAGAAAACACCCTGTATAAAACAAAACCAAATTGTAAAATTTTAGGTTGTCTTACTAGTAGTTCTGGAGGGACGATATACATTTAAAAAAGCTGTCAGTTAAATAAAAAAGTAGACAAAAAGACACTACTTACGTAAAATAAGGAATCTTTGTTGATTAAATGTTTCATACTCTATCGACCGGTGCTAAAATTATACTATGCTTTACTCGCTGAATTTATAATCTAACTAAATAAAATTTTGATTTAAAAATATGTTTCAAAATGCTTTTTCTTTTATTTTCGTGTGTCCAAATATTATAAAAAAAATCTTGTTAGGTATACCAAAATTCATTTTTTGCTCCTAAACTTTAAAGGTCAGTCCACGTTTAAGTTAAAATTTAAAAAAAATTGTAAATACGATTGGATTTTTGCAAATATTTATATTTTATAAATATATACCACGTGCCTAAAATTGGCTTTCTTATTCCCTAATAAAAAAAGGCAAATAATGGATTTTTTAGTTTAAAAAAATGAATAAACTAATGTTAAAACCTTTAAAAAAACTGCTAAGTGCAAGATAATATTCCTATTCATACCTGAAGTAGTTTGGGAGCTTTGCATAAAAATATACCAAGTATACAGGGTTTTATAAAGTCAGGTGCTTGGAGAAAATAAATTATAAGATACAGTTTTACAATGTACAGTTGTACAGGGTGGCCCGTTTTTCTTGAGACACTACCTTATCCCATAAAATATACATGATACAAAAAAAAAGTTCCATATAAAAGTTTCTTAGTTTAATTTATATTTTAACAATATTTTCCGTGGACACGCATCAACTTTCTTAATTTAAATAGGACACCCTATATATTATTGCATCTTTTGATTTTAAGAACAATTCTAGACACTTTTTATATATAATGTCCGATACTTAATTCTTGTCGTTTTTGACATATTTTAAATTTTATATAAAAAGACGTTTGCGGATCCTAAAATAATTGTCAATTTTTCGTATAAGAAAGCCTTTATTATTTAATTTCAAATAGATTTCTTATTGAAAAGAACCTAATTTAAGAGATTTATATATTATTTTGATGATTGTTTATACAGGGCATTCAAAAAGAAGATTAAAAATGAAATTGAGAAAACTGCCAAAAATCAATTTTCTTCAAATGGAAACCTCCAAATTTTATACTTTTATCTTATTAAGCATTAAAAATAAGGGTAAGTTTTTTTTTCCAAAATTTAGTAATTTTTAAATATTGGCAATATAATATTTTTCTATTGCAAAAATGCTATAGTCTGCTATATAGCTCTTAAGTTTTATTAATAGTTGGCTATGGCAGCGTTAAAAAAACAATTAAGTACTACAGAATATGTGAAATACGAAAGGATGAAATGAAATAAATTAAAGACTGGAATTGGTCAATTAATTTTTGCATTTAACTTTTTTCTTCATCTCCTATATATTTTCTAAGATAAGGTAGTGTCGTAAGATAAGCAGCCATTATGTGTGTGCTTGATTGTTTTTTAAAGGCTGTCATGGCCAACTATTAATAAAACTTAAACCATATACAGACTATAGCATTTTGCCATAGAAAACTATTATATTGCCAATATTTCAAAAACTCAAAATTTTGGAATAAGCTAACTTTACAGAAACTTTCCTTATTTTTAATTCTAAATAAGATAAAAGTATAAAATTTGGGAGTTTTCATTTGAAAAAATGATTTTTGGCAGTTTTCTCAATTTCATTTTTAATCTTATTTTTTAAATGCCCTGTATAAACAGTCATCAAAATATTATAAAAATCTCTTAAAGTAGGCTCTTTTCAATAAGAAATCTAATTGAAACTAAATAATAAAGACTCCTTATACGAAAAATTGATAAATATTTTAGGATCCGTAAACGTCATTTTATATATAAAATTTTACAATGTGATAAAAACGGTAAGTTATATACAAAAGTATAATATTTTTAAAATATAAATTAAACTAAGAAACTTTTATATAGAACTTTTTGTGTATCTTGTATATTTTATGAGATAAGGTATGTCCCAAAACAGGCCATAGTGCGATCCATTATAAGTGGACCCCAGGTTTTCGAGCTTTCTTGATTTTAGAATTTTCAAACCAAAAATTTCTTAAATGGGATGGCTTAAAGATTTTTATGACTTGAAAATTATTTTCGTGGTGTCAACTGCCAACAAGTAATCGCAAAGTCGTCAATAGGCTCAATAAAAATTGAGGCAGTTGAACGATTAGTTTTCAAGATATTGCATCTCAAAAATTTCGAAAATAAGTTACCTGTCAATCTATCTAGGTAATTTTTTGTTTTGACATACCCTTGTTGATAGTTGTCAGAAATTAAACGATTAGGTTATGAGTCAATATCGGTTAAAATGGTTTATTCACACGAAGAAAAACGCGATATTGCCTTACGCTACGTTAGAAACAATCAACGAGCGGCTCTTACGTGCACAAGATATCGGCGGCTTTATCCTGGCAGACTTGTATCATCAAAATGCACAATGAATAGAATATTTAGAAACCCTTTAAAAATAAATGACGTCAAAAGATTGACGAGATTACAGAATGTCCCTGTATTTCTCACCTGTGTATTTGAAAAAAAAAATCAAAATTTTTGAGACGGAATATCTTGAAAACTAATCGTTCAACTGCCTCAATTGTTATTGAGCCTATTAGAGGAATTTTCGGTATATTGGTAATTGTTTTGAAAGTTGCCTCTCTCTGATTTGACCAAATTTGGTATACGGGGTTTTTGGGGCGCTGATTACGAATATTTTTTCGCAACGTTTCTTTCGAGATATTCATCATCAAAGTTGAAAATCAACTAACCTCATTTTCATTATTATCTTTTTTGGACACAATTCTTGATTTTTACACTAAAGTGGTACACAATATTTTCCTTTTAAAACCTTGATGTTTATTTATTTTACCATTTTTCCATTAAATTGCAAACTTTCAGGTTAAAAGGCAGCAGCCATATTTTCTGATAAAACCCCTAGTATATACATGGTTGTGGCCACGTTGCGGCATGTGAAAGTGGAGGTTTGCAATTAAATGGAAAAAAGGTGTAAAATAAATATAAAAACAAGGTATTTGTAAAATATTGTGTGCCAATTTAGTGTAAAAATTAAGAATCTGTGCAAGAAGAAGGAGGAATAGTGTAAAAAAGGTTAGTTTGGTTTTGATGAAAAATCTCGAAAAGAAATGTTGGCAATTTTTTTCAGATTCGTAATCAGCACCCAAAAAACCCCGTATTTGGTCAAAATCGGAGAGGAGGCAACTTTTGAGACAATTACCGAGGATTTTTCAAACTATGAAAAAATATAGACGAAAACCTCAAAAAAATTGACCTTTTTTTAAAAAATTATATCTTCGTTCGGTTTAAAGATTTAGAAGTAATTTTTCGAAAAATTATAGCTAATAATATGTAGTTTAACTACGCAGAGAATGGTTTCTGTCGGATTTATAGTTTTCCATTTAGGGCTCATCAAAAATTTAAGGGCTTTTTTTGCGAGGCTCATCGTTTTAAGGCGGATCAATATATTTTGATTCTGAAAACGGCATATGAAAGTAGAGATCAAAACCTTTTTCTCCATATTTTGAATTTTTCGTTCAGGGGTGGGAAATTTGTGAAAAAAGTCTCTGAAAGTCATGCGAAAAACGACGAAGCAGAGTAGAGTAGCGGTAGTGGGTAGTGAGGCAACGAAGCAGAAATGCATATTAGTCCGGGTAAATCTGTAATTTACTATTAAATGGTTTTGGAAGGTCACGAATCAAGATGAAACCTTTTGCATTTTCTTAAGAAACAGATCAACTATAAACTGTCGGAAAGGAATAGTGGATCCTACAAAGAGGGTTTATTAACCTTTTACCCCCCAAGCATAAAATTATTCCATAAAAACGTTTCCTTTATAGGTTTTTTGGGCCACTGAATTCGAATATAATATTAGAAATTATACTTGAGGGCTTAGATGAGTTAAATTCACCCTTTTTTACCCTCTGCACCCCTAAAACATACATTTCACTAAAAAAAAGTTTTTCCCCATTTTTAAGGGAAAAATAAGGGGTTTACTAATTCGAATATAATATTAGAAATTACATTTAAAAAAGGGGTAAATTCACCCCCCCTACACCTAAAACGTCATTTTGCTTAAAAAAGTTTTCTCATTTTAATGGTACATTTAGGTTTTTTGGGGCCCCTGAATTCTAATATGATATTAGAAATTACATTTAAAGGCTTGAAGGGTAAATTTACCTTTTTTTTCCCCACACCCTTTAAAAAATACATTTCGCTAAAAAAGTTTTTTTACATTTTTAATGGTACATATAGGTTTTTCCATTGAATCCCAATATATATTAGAAATTACATTTGAGGGCTTAAAATAGCTAAATTCGCCGTTTTTACCCCTACACCCTTAAAATATACATTTCGCTAAAAAAAATTTACCATTAAAACAAAAGATTTGTAACAATAAAAATTGAAAAACTTTTAGCGTAAAGTATGATTAGGTGTGCCTGTTTTAGCCCTTCTAAGCCCTCAAGTATAATTCCTATTGTCATATTCGAATTCAGTGACCAAAAACTTACAAAGAAACGTTTTTTGGGATAGTTTTATGTTTGGGAGGTAAAAAAAGGGGTTAAAAACCTTTTCAGGATCCGCTATTTTCCGACGTTTTTAGTTGGCCTGTTTCTATAGAAAATGAAAAGGCTTTTTTCGATTCATAACCTAAAAGCATTTAACGGTAAATTTCAGTTACCCGGACTAATAGCTTTTTTTCCCCCGTTCCTCGCTCCCCCTACCTCTACTCTACTCTGCTTCGCTCCCTTTTTTGCGTTTTGCACGACTTTCAGAGACTTTTTTCAGTTTTCCCCCCAGCTAACAAAAATTCAAAATATGGAGAAAAAGATTTTGACCTTTACTTTCATATGCCGTTTTCAAATAAAAATTTGATCCGTCTTAAACGTGAGCCTTCAAAAGCCCTTAAATTTTGATGATACCCAAATCGAAAAATATATATCCAACATTCTCTGCGTAGTTACTACATATTGTTAGCTACCATTTTCGAAAATTACTTTTAAATCTTTAAACCGAACGAGAGATATAATTTTTGAAATGGTAAATTGGGTTTTTTCCCGGGTTTTCTCGGCGGGAAATGCTCGGAAAAAACTCTATAAATAGTGATTTACCTAACAAGTGCGGAAAGTGATACTTTTTCCCCACGCGACCAGTTACACGAACGACGCGAGGCGGAGTTCGGTAAACGACGAGTGTGGAAAAGACACTTTCCTACGTGTTAGGTACAACATTTTCTACGAGTGTGTGGAAAAGTCAAACTAAACAACCATTAATAATTTTATTTTTCCAACTCTATTATTTTAAAAATTAATCTAAAAAATTTAAATAGATTTTCAAATGAATGCGAAAGTTAATCTTTACAGGTAACAAGACAAGTTGCAAAGATACAATTTAAAGGGTTTTTTTTTCAAATTTATTTTAAATATTTTTTTATAAGTCCTTTTAAAATTTTAAGCTTTCTAGGTATTTGAAACAGATGAGACTTAACCTCCAAGTCTTTTAATTTCTTATTTTACCGAATTGAAACTGTCATTCTGGGTTTGGGACAAATAGGCACTTTTCAGAGGGCACCCCAAAGAACCATGCAGGAGGTAGTTTTTTTAATTAAAAAAAATTTCGTTGTTTAAAAGAAAATTTTGGGAATATTTTTAACAAACAGATATTTTATTTTAAATTTTCCCCAAAATAAAAATTGGAAAATTTTTTTAAATCTAAAATTTTACAAAAAAACCCCCTTATCTAATATTAATAAAATTTTTTCCTTTGGGGAAAACCAGCTAGGAAAATTTCTATTCATCGTGTAACCTTTGGGAGATATTAAAAATTTTTTGCATTTCTTTTTGAAAAATTTTGGCCTTCGGGTTAAACCCACATTTTTTTTAAAAATTTTTTAATTTTAAATTTTTATTAAATCCATTTCGTTTCGACAAGCACTTTTTAACATGGAATACCTTTACCATAAGGTTTGGGGTTTTTTACATGTTTTAGCAATTCCCCCAAAAATATCCCAAAAAACTTTTTTTCATACTTTTGTTTTTTCCCCGCCACACCAGCTTGTAAATGCTGTATATTCTTTCTCGTACCTTTTGCCTCGCGGACGGCAAAAACCAAATTTGTATTTCGGCTGCTTTGAAATGGTTCCCCAGGTAATTCCTCGTCAGAAGACTCCATGGGAAACTTTTTTATTCAAAATCGGGATACCGATCGTGAAAAACACTTTTAATTATCGATGATTTTAAATTTTACTTTGACTTTAAAATATGGATACCGGCACCGGTCAAAACAAAAATCTGACAAAAATTTTTAATATAACCAGGATTTTGAAAAAATTTTTTTTAAAACAATATTGTTTTTATAAATTTTTTGTTGATTTTACACCTTTTGTAAAAAAAAAAAGAATACTATGCCAATAATAGAATTATAAAAAGTCAAACTTCAAATTAAAAACATTTTAAGTACCTGTTCAAGGGGAAAATTTTTTAAGGGTTTACTTTTCCCTTTATTGCGGGAAAGTCATTATTTTCCCATAGTGGGGAAAAAAATGACATTTTAAAAACTAAATTGCGTGGGAAAAGGTTTTTGCTAGTAAAAAAAAACCTTTGTAGTTTTTTTTTTTTTTAAAATAGTCCCATTAAACCCCATAAATATCTAATTTTTTTTAAGTTATACGAAAAAACAAAAAAATCCCTTTTTTTTATTTTTAAAAAATTAGTGAAAAAAAATTCCGGGGAAAAACCGGGGGTTTTCATCTCTTTATCATGTTTTAACAGATGGCACAATTTTTCCCGGGAAATTTAATGTGCAAGAAAATCTCTATTGTTGGCCCATAGAAGCTATTTAAAAAAATTATTCAAAGCAACTTTTTTTTTTAGAGTTATACCGAAGCCAGAAGAACTAAAGGGTCCTCAGGTTCCCAGACCAACTACCAGCTTACGACCTTACTCCCGACTTCTTTTACGACTGGTGATTGTCATTAAGAAAAAAGCCACTAACAGAACTCACATATTACCCCGGGGAACGCACCTCTGGCTTTTCCATGCGAGATAAACCCGGGGAAAAAAATTTTCATTCAACTCTGAGAAAGTTTATGATTGACCTGTTGGAGCTGGTTCCCCACATAAACCCCGGATTTTTGTCGGTAAGTGTTAAAATCTTTTAATTTAAATTTTTTTTCTTCAATTACCTAAGTACGGGTTATCCAACGAGGGTGTACAACCACTTATGGCTTTTCTGGTAATAAAAATTCGGTTGGTAAAAAATATGGGTTATCCACGAACAAGGTCTATTTGTGGGTCCCCTTTAAAAAAAAAAGAAATGACCTTTTTATGTATTTTCGCGATAAAATTTTGAGGGAAAACCAAAAACTTTTGAAATAAAAAAACGAGATGCTACATAAAATTAACATTTTCTTAATGGACCCATCAATTTATTTATTCTTTTTGAAAGCGTCTTATTTATTATTTTTTTAATTAAAAGGATTTTCAATTTTTTTTAGTAACAGTAGAATTAATTTAATTTATTTAAGAATTTTGCACTTTTAGCAGTAAGAAAAATCAAAAGGGCAATATTCTGTCCCCAACCTAGCCGGGGAAAGATAAAAAAATTTAAATTTTTTACCAAAAAGGGGTTTAAATTTTCCCCTTTAAAAATTTTTTTGGCGAACCCCCCCCTTTTTTAAAAAAAACCCCCCGGGGACTCCTTGAAATTTAATTATTTTTTTTAAAAAAAAAAAAAAAAAAAAAAGGGCCCTTTTAAAAATTTTTTAACGTGATCCATTAAGTATGTATGGGGATTCATGAGGAAATGTCAATACTTCAAGTACGTAGTCAGGGTCAAAAATAAACCAAAAAAACTATACAAATATGGGTCCCAAGGCCTTGTTTCCAAAACAGGGTGTTAAAAATTTTTTTAGTATTTATTTTGGGGGCCCCTTCGGTATTACTTTTAAAAATTACCCCCGTATATTGGGGGGGTTAAAACGAAAAATTTTAAAAAATTTAAAATTTTTTAATTTTGACATTTAAAGTGACACTTTTTAAAACTCATTGTGGTTTCAAATATCTTAGTTTTCATAACAATTACAAAAAAAATAATATATTTTTCAAAAGGGTGAAAAAGTTTTTTAAATGTTTTAAAATTTTTTAAAAAATTAAAAATATATTTAAAATTAAAAAAAATTTTTGGAAAAGGGCTTTGGGGGAAAACTTTTTTCCCGTAACTCACCCCCTCATTCCGCAAAACTGCTCGCTAAAAAATAGTGTTTTTCCCAACTGTCCACAATATTTTTGTGGACTATTATGCATTCTAAGACTTTCTTACAACAATATTTGTAATTTTTCTACCCTAAAAAAGGTTTAAAATTCAACCCCTTTTTCCCCCCCGCTCCCATTTTTCCTTTCCCCAGCCTTTATTCCCAGTGTCTAGACTGTGCAAACGCCACCTCGGCCGCAGAGGTTTTCCTTCCCCTCCTTATCCAAATATTTAAGTTTTTTTAAAAACTACCTTTTACTTCACTCAAGACAACCATGATACATTAGTACTTAGGCTCAAAAGGTTTTGACTGTTCGTTGATAAAAAAAAAAAATTGAAAACTTTTTTTTAATTTTATCTTTAATAGTATATTATTTTTTGGAGGAAAAGTGATACTTTTTAGGGCGCGCTTGTTTTTTTAAAGCCAAAAAGGAAATGTAGCGGGAATAGAGGCAACCCATGAAATTTTTCCCAAAAAAAAAGATGTTTTTCTTTCAAACGTCAACATATTTTTTTAATAATTATTAAAGATAAGTGGGTTAAAAAAGGGGCTTAGACCGGTTTGGTGAATAGTTGCTATAGTAATGTAAACATAAAATGTCAGGGGAAAAGAAAACAATAATTATTTTTAAAATTGCATCTCCGATTCTTTTTTTAATTTTATTGATAAGCAGTTATTAAGTAATTTTAATATTCTATTGATAATAAAAAAAATTTTTTTTTTTTTTTTGTTTAAAAATATTGAGTTGTTGACGCTTGTTTTTTGTTTGTTTGAATCTATGTTTTGCCTTTTTCCCCGGGGGGGAAAGCAAATAAAGCCCCGGCGGAGGAAAACCTTGGGGGGCGCCTACACAGTCGAGTAATGACAGATATACAGACCTTTGAAGGAAAAATATTTTAGGTTGTTTTTTTATGTTGCAAAAGTAGAGTTTTACAATTTATCTTTTAAGGCACTGTTTTAAAAAAAAATCTCAATAAATTAAATTTTCCTATATTTTCTCAATAATTTATATTTGGCTCATGATTTTTAACAAAAAAAATTTTTCAAATATTTTTTTTTTTTTAGGTTGAACATGATCCTCGAGACGAAAGCGGCGCTTGTTTGACGTTTTAGTTTTTCCCTTTTGATCGCCATTGGAGGAAGTGCCGATTATAGGAAAGTGCGTTTGGGAAGTGTCTAAAGAACTAGGAGATAAACTGCTACAAAAGTGGTCTCTCGAAATGCTACATTCCCTTTGTACAATATCAGGTAAATTTTTAACCCCCTTTAAAAATTTGTTATATAATTGTTAATACTTAATTTTTCAAAAAATAATTTATTATTTTATAAAAATCGACTCTATAATATAATATGACCGTTAATATTGGACGGATTGTATTATTTGTTGTGGGAAAAAAGGGTAAACTAGTTTCTAGTACTGGATGGCAGAAAAAACGCTATCTCAGAAACCTTAATTAAAAAAAAAAAATAAATTAACAAAATAATAATAATAAAAATATTTTTTTTTTTGGGACCCATTTTGTTTTAAAGTACGCCTGGGTTTAAATCAACTTTCCCACGCGCGTGTTTTAAGGTTACCATGGTACATCAATCAAAAACCGAGAAATGTGAGTCCCCAAAATGGCATTCCAACCTTTCCCGAATTTTGGCACATTCTGGCATTTTAAAGAAAAAAATTTTGATCGAAAGAATTTTATAAATTTTAAAATTTTATATATATATATATATATATATATATATATATTTTTAAATATAATAAA